>ML732154.1:0-389831 GCA_009176345.1 Aspergillus leporis | reverse complement strand
AAAAAAAAAAAAAAAAAACCATGCTTACGCATCGATTCCACACAGGCGAATGCAAACACCTCATCGCCGGTTACCTGAAATGTATCAAGTCGCAACGAGGCCTCAACGATGAGGAGTGCCGAAAACTGGCGAAGGGGTATCTGGCCTGCCGGATGGATAAGTACGTGAGATCTTGCTTCTCTGCTTCTGTTGAGGGAAGTCTTATAGGGACTAATTTGTGTTTGTTTGGTAGGAATCTCATGGCGCCGGACGATTTCAAGAACTTGGGCCTTATTTTCGAGAATGAAGGCAAGAATGCGAATGAGAAATCATGATTGCGGTTGAGGGTTGTATTGTATGATATACCATGATGTAGACTTTTTTGCTATGATCTTCGGGCGTTTTGTCGGGCTGCGAGTTCTGTATGTACATAATCGGTTGTATCTGTACAAAAAGTCCACTCCATCATATAAAGTCATGAACTGCATTACGGAATTTATTGAATTGAATGTGTGTAGGTCAATGTAGATCAATCAAGCCAGTTGATCCAAAGCCCATGCGGGGAAAACATAGTTGGGGTCCAATCGGCGGAGCGCATCAATCACCCGCCAGCTTAATAGTTGCCGCTGTTACGGAGTACTGGTACCTTAATTAAGGTCCCAACCTACACCAACTCACCCTTCCGCGGAGGAGTCGTCTCCTCCACCAAATGTCTTCAATCGCACGACCACCAGACCCATGTCTGGTAGCGATCATCTTAATCGTGCGCTCGCGCGCCGGCCCACGCTTCGTATTCCATTACCCTCCCAACCCCCTCAGCGAGAACGGTCTCCGCCCAGCACCCAAAGGACGACGCCCCTCGCGTGCCAAATCCGCGAAAAGCAACGACTCCAGTTCCAGCGAAGAGACCGGTTCGACGTCCGATGAAGACGAGGAGGAATCACATGCGCAGAGTCAAAACCAGAGTTCTATGCATCTTGCGGGGAGCGCCGTGTCGGCCGGGCGACGATGGAGCAATTTTGGCCTGGATGATATTTCTGTGTCGCCCGGGGGGGACACGCAGCGGCCTGGGTCGATTGGGTCGGATAGGCAGGAGGATGGGGCGGGGGGATCCGGAGGGGGGTTACGTCCGCCTTGGGAGTCGTTGCTGGGATTGCAGGCTGATGTTTGGGAGAAGTTGTTGAGTCCGTCGCGGTCGTGGCATAAACGGCGGTTTGAGGTTGGGATTAACGATCTGGCGTTTGTGGGGTGGCCGGTGTTTGTTCGGGAGGATGGGACTTGGAAGAAGCAGCGGAGGAAGAAGAAGTCTAGAGCTGAGTGGGAGGGAGGGGAACTTGGGCATAATGAGAATGTGGAGGATGCGCGCGATGATGGGGATGAGGCTATGGCTGCTTCAACAGAGACGTTGAGTCCGCATCAGATGACTGCGTCGGAATCTCAACGGGCTTCGATGGGGAGTATCAGGAGTCAAAGAACGCTAAGTGAACTACTGGATGTAGATGATAAGGATTCTATGACCATGTTCAATGTGGTGTTTGTGTTGGACCCCCCACTGCTGGAGTACTCCATGCGCATCCGAGAGGTCTACGATAACATCATCAAGAAGTTTGCTAAAGCTCTGAAGTGGGAGCAGGCGCGGACGGACTACGTCTGGCGCGAGGCCCAGCATATTTCGCATATCAAGGAAAAGGCGAAAGAAACAAGTACGTTGATTATTTCTTTGACGCCATACGGACCTTTTGGCTGATGATTACAGGGACCTCTGTCAATACTCTCTACTCGGACCTCATCAACCAATCATCCCTGGCAAGCGCAATTTACACCATCTACAGTAGCATTGCGGCGTCTAAGATTGCCTCTGTCTCGCTGAGCCCGGACGTATCCATTTCCCTCCAGATTCCACCGCTCACATCGACACCCTATCTTCCAGGACCAAGTGACAAAGCACACCCAGGTCTCTGGCTTACTACAGCTGACAGCGTGACTCCGGTTGATGATCCGACTACCGATGAGAACACTGCGCCGCATCATGTGCTCGCTAAACATTTTGCTTTATTGTTACTGGACAACGAAGCAACGATCCTCAAGGATGTAGAAGCGTCTGGGGGGGCGCTAGCTCCTGCCCTCGCTCACTATGTTCGAAGCACCAAGCCGACAAAATCATTTGCCCAAATATCCGTATCTTCAGGAATACCGCTCTCCACCATACAGATGTTGGCGAGCCATCTCGTGTATTGGAGACGGGCACGCGCCATCCCGCCGCTCCACCAGCGCGATACGTATATTGTCTCCCCAAACTGCGATCTCAGCAAATTGGAAGTGGCTACTGCCGCGTATCAATTGGCATTCCCCACGCTTCCAAGTTTGCCTAAGATGTTGTCAGCATTAAGTGGTACACCCAGACCCTACGGAAGCTTCATCCCAAGTAAAGACCACAAAGAGGCTTATTTCGCCATACTGGCATGGTTATTACGAGGAGGATGGGTCACTCAACTTCGAACTTTCGCGAGGATCAAAGTCTCTCCAGAGATCAAGATAGCTGTGGAAATGGCTCTTCGGCGTGAGGAAGTGGACAAGTACCTGAGCAAACAGGGACCGTCCATTCTTACGAATAGCAGCAAGCGCAGTGATGAAACACCCGAAGACGATATCGACGATGCTAGCTCATCGTCATCGTCATCCTTGGATAGCCAAGGCAGCGGCGAGGAAACTCCAATGCCTGGCCGGTATAAATCAGACAGCAAACTAGATCTCTCGCGCTCTTTGTTGGACCGAAACACGTCCCTAAGAACAGCTTCATTAATTCTGTCCCCTCATCGTGCTCCCCCACTAGAGTCTCGATGGCTAGACGAGATCGTTTCGCGATTTCCCGACCAACCCAGGTTCTCTGTCCGAGGACGAACTAATATCGACGAGAACGACGCGGAATATGCAGGACTTCGAACTTCATTGAAGAAGTTCTGGCCGGTCTACATCAAGTATTTCAATGGAATGGATGCACTCGAGAAAGTGCCGGTGCGCGAGAACCTGAAGCGTAAACTGGTCTGGCAGGTCCTTACACGTCTAGGACTAGTGACCAGCTCACAATCATACATCGAATTGGATCCCAGCGAACAGGTCTTAGTTGGTGTCAGACATTGGTAAGTGGTTGATGATTCGATTCGTGTAACGATCGCACGAATAGGTACACAACTATGTGCAGAGTAATAATGCGTAATAATCCGAATACCCAATTGACATACATACAAATCCAACAACCTGACCTATCGGTATTCCGGAATTGGAATCCAGACCCCGAAGCCTCAATGCAAGTTGATTCGTCTCCTCTCAAACACCATCCCAGATCATGTGATATCCCGGGCCTTTCGGCCGCAAGCCCATCAAGCGGATCCGAAGTCTTCCGAACAATATCCCCCTCGTCCCCGAGCCTCAGCCCTAATAACCTTGAGCTAAGCGACCGTTCAAAGAATTCCCTTTTCTCCAGACTAGGGAAAAGTGCCTAACCGCATAGGTTAGGTAGCGAGAGAGGGTAATGAACGCCCGTTCCTTCCGCCTCGGCATAGACAGCTTGCTACCATTGGTGCACGGGCTATGCGCTGGGGATGAGGAACAGAAACCTCCCACACGGCAAGCGCCGGAAGAGTATGCAAATGCGTATAACGATCACGTGTGCATTTCCCGACCTCCGAATGTACCGGATATAATTAAGTAACATTAGTACAGTAACTGCTGTATCACTTAAATTGGTTACTGGATTAGTACTTTTGTAAAGTTGGCGGTAAAGTGTTATTGGCGGGTTTAATAAAGCTGACGTAGAAATCGGTGACTGGGATATGTCATGTTAGGGATTGATGATGAGGATAGTACGTAGACTACTAAAAGATGAAGAAATTTATGCTGAAACCATGTTTCGAGGGAGCAAGTGACCGATCTGTTTACCCGAGAGAACCCTTGAGATCCGAAAAATCCATTGGGTTATTTTACAAAGACTTGTCAATGCACGTGAGTTTGCTGTCACAGTTCTGTAATTTGAGAGATTGTATGGAATTCTCCAGCGAGCAAATATCTAGAAGAAACGAAGGAGAAAGACGTTAGCTATACATATATATTTAGAGGGGAATAGAGACGATTTACTAGGAGGCTATATAGTCAATAATATTGATTAAACCTGTATGAACGGTGTATGATTGTTATGGTTTGTTGTTGCTGTTCTTCTTTGGATGTGTATTATACTTGCTTTGACAGGTGCCCCACTGGTATGTAAACTTATTTGAGTGAAGGATATGTACATACATACTAGCAGCCTCCAGTTTACCTTTCATATGTATCTTTTTTTTTTTTTTCTTTGGAAAGAAAACCCCTTGTTATTGTTAAGATTCTGATCCTATCGCAGGGCAACAAAAAATGGGAATAAGGTTTTGATGAAAGGAAGTCGTTACATGCATGGCCAGCTATCTATCTCCCAGTATTAGGTACCGGTATACTGCATGCATCCTATATCCTACTATATTGAGACTACAGAGACTCTCGAAAGAATATCAGGAACAAAAGCTAAAGTCTGCAAGAATAGTTATTATATATGATTCAGGCACATGACATCACCAGAAGCGTTGCCATTGTGCTGTTGTACAACCAATATCCATCCAATGATACAGGACGTTTATTCCCAATCTGCATAGTTACATGGCTAGCATCTTGGGAAATAGAGGGGTCCTTTTTCTCAAGACAGCCGCGACCCCTCCCGAGGAACAAAAACTCCCCTCTGTTATTTTGCGCGATACGCCAGTGTTACTCACATCGCTTCAGCTGTACTCTTAGCACATGTGTTTCTTGCAAGATTGGTTGATGACCGTTGGCTCTGCATCTTTCTTTGCTTTTGTTAGTAAGATCACCTGCAGGTGTGACAGTGGCTGTTGTATCTTTGGCTTGATATCTCATTCTTGACACATTCGGTGCTTGGTACTAGCAGCATAGTGCTAGACGTATGGTATACTGAGAGGCTTGCCAAGTTCATCAGAACCAGACTGTCTGGGTAGCATGAAGGGGAAGCGGCTCTACGGACAGACATGTCAGCAATGTGCGCGCGTACTACTTGGTTCACAATTGTCCAAACTTCAATGGTGAATGGAATGAAGTATATTGTGTCAGGGATACTATTGAGGAGAAAAAAGCAGTGAGGCTTGTCATTCCTGCATTTGGTAAATATCAAGCTGGTTGATAAGGTTATTGTCGGCGGAAGCACATTGTAAAGACTGGTACATACTTTACAAATCCTACTGGATGGATTATAGTACTGCGCATTATAATACTTTTCTGTGAATTGGACATTTATAAAAGGAAAGACAAGACCCAGAGATTATTGTCTGAACCAGGTCTCATGAACAAAATCTTTTTCTTTGGATTTCAGTTTTAGGCCGAGAAAACAGTGGTTCATCCCCACAGTAGCCCTGAAGTCCACTAAAAAGCAGTGCCTGAGGTAGGAGGAATAGCGGACGGGCGTACGGGAGAACTCTCTATTACAATTACAATTTTTTTTTTTCTTTACCTGTCCCTCTTTTGCTTACAGTAAGAGTGAGGAACCCCATCTCTAGACGCGGGAAAATACTTTGAGAACCTTTTTTTTTTAAAAAAAAAAAATTTCACAATATTACTTTCCTAGTACTGCATTTTTTTCCCCATTCGGCTTTTCTTTCACGTCCCTCCAAATTATTATTGCTATTTTTTACCAATTTTTTTTTTTTTTTTTTTTTTTTTTTTTCTCACACATTGTTCTCACACACCTCTCCTCTTTCTCTCGTTTCCCTTTGCTTTCCTCCCTCTCTTTCTGCCAATTTCTTAACCCCCCCCTCCTCCCCTCCCCTCCTCTCCCCTCTTAAAACACTTTTGGGTGTTTGTTCTTCCCTTCAGTCGCCCTCTCAACTTCGTCATCATCTGTTATACCGTTGGTAGTGCGGTGTTTCCTGTAGTGGGATTTTTTGTGCTCAAACTTTAGTGCTCATCTTCCGTTCTCCGATCTTCTCTTTCCCACGTACAGTGTTTCGCGGGAATTTTCGTTGGCTAGGGTACATTGATCCGTTGCTCCCTTGAATTTTTTTTTAATCTTTTCTCCGCACGAGTTCTGCCTCGAAGTTCTTCGTTCGCAGTTCTCAACTCTTCTTTCTTTTGATTTGTTCTCACAACTCTTTCCCCCACAGGGAATTTGTTATCTCAAAATCGCGCTTTCAAAAAGTCATTCCGTAGCGTCGTCGCCGCCACCTACGAGTCGCGCCTTTCCACGCTTCACAAGGGGCAACGTCAACGAGGTCCTCTCGAATTTGTTTAACGTGAATCGTTCCTCAGTGTGATCCATATACTACATTCCGACTGCTCAGCTGGCGTAATTCGCATCTGAAGAGCTCTCGATTTACCGACGGACCAAATCTGACCCACACAATTTAAGTGAGTTTTTTGTTGATTTCCAGCGTTAGTCGACCTACGCACGAAGGCATATCGTGCTTATCAATCAGTTCTACGTATAGACACCGTTCACTTGGCACCGGTCTACTCTTCTTTGGACGTCACTCAAGCCAACCTTGAAGCAAACCGAACCGGCCAGAAAATCTCTTCACAAGCATACCGATGCGATTTGTGTTATAGGTCGCTTTGATACCAAGTGAAATATCAGACTCAACGCTTCGCAGCTACCGTAACGAAGAAACTCCTCGATTCTTCCTGACCGGTTAAACGGATAATATTCTCCACGAATTGCACCTCCATTAGGATCGACCTCCACTTACGGGAAGTTGCAGTTTGGTGGGGTAACAAGAGGGCGGAAGTTGATTCTTCTAGTTGCTATTGGTGCTGGAATTTTCTCGCCTTCAGTCGGCGCGATCAGGATTCTTTGATCGGAGTTGCCATATAAGGGCCCCGTTCTCTGGCAGAACAATATCCTTTTATCTTACTTTCTGAAACGGATATATTAGATTCAGCTTTTCGATTACAAGAACAATGGCTGCTACATTTTCTTATGCCCAAGCTGCTAAGGGCGTTGCCCCAGCACAACCGTCAAATGTGACAACAGAGCCAACTCTGGCCTCAAAACCAGAGCAGAATGACGAGAACACCGCCCAGGAGGCGGAAAATACTGTGACGTCGAAGGCGGAGGAATCTCAGGAAACCGAGAAGGCCCCTGTCAACTCCGAAAAGGAATCGGAGTCCGCGGCTGTCGAGAATCCCAAGGCGGATGTATCAGGAACCTCTTCCCCCAGTGTGGGTAACTCGACCTCCACGTTACCGAAAGATGATGAGGGTTCAAATACACCAAATGGCACTTCGGAATCCACATGGGACAAGCAGTCTCAAGCCTCGGGAACAGACAAGCAGAGTAATGGAGTCGAGAATGCCAAGGAGAAGTCTGCTGGGAAGGAGAAGAGTGTGCCACCGAAAGAGCTCAAGGCTGCTCCACTTCCTGCAGTGAATATCTGGCAACAGCGAAAAGAGGCACAGGAAGCTAAGGTCAAGGCCACCACCACAGTTAAGCCCACTGGCTCTGCTGCCAAGACTGGAACTTCTAAGGCTACCTCTACGGCTTCTTCCATCTCTGGAGAAAATCAGCAAGACCAGCCGAAAGCTGGCTCGAAGAAGAAGGGGGCAGATATCGATGGTGCCAAGGATAGGAGAGCCAAAGGACGCGATGACACCCTTCCTCCTGTAGGAGACTCCGCTCTGTGGCCCACGCCTCAGGGTGCTCAGGGTGAAGAGAAGAAGAAATCAGACAGGAGCCCTGTTATCAGGCCCTCTGGCAAGGAGAAGTGGACACCCGTTCCTTACGTGCCTACTGCTGTTTTCACTACACCTCTCCCTTCTGCTGGCCGCCGGGGTGGAAGAGCTCCTCGTGCCGGAAGGGACGGCGCCCGCAATGGCACACATGCTTCTGCTGCAGCTGCTGATAAAGCTACTTCTGGTCAAGTAACTCAAGGCTCCGCTAACAAGCAGGCTGCACCCGCTGAGAGGGGAAGAAATGAACCCAGCTCTGCTCGCGCAAACTCTCTCCCTGCCCCGTCCAGGCGATCCAACAGCGCCGATGCTGGACTGACAGACTCACGTAAGAACCAAGCTGCGGACCGAAGCCGTGGACCCAAGGGTGCTGACAATGCAAACGTCCCGCCAGCTGGTAAGCATGTTAACGACAACTTCCGGCACGCCAAGGGATTCTCTAGAAATCATGACGCAACACACAAAGGTGGCGACCACACCAGGAACGCAAATGTACCTGTGGATGCACAGGCTGGCCCTCGTTCAGGCTCATCTCACGAACGTCGCTTCGAGAATGGCCCCAAGTCTGCAGACTTCGGCGGCTTCCATGATCGCAAGGATAAGGAATTCTCTCGCGAGTCGCGTGCTGAGAGAGGCCGTGGCTCCCATCGCGGCCGCGGTGGCTTCGGTGGTTCTCAGAACTCTCACTACCCGAACAACCATATGTCGCACAATAATTTCATGCACCCGAAGTCTTTTGGCTTCGGCGAGCGCCGGTCACAACAGCATAGCTCCGGAGGCCATAGGATGTCTTTGAGATCGCCATCGTTGCCAAACTCCGCTTCTATGTACGGCGTCTATCCTTTCCCTACTGATATCAACACCATGTATGGCTACCAGCCCATGCATCCTGGTCCAATGACGGCTCTTCCCTATCAGCAATATATGGAACCCTTCTCCCTGATGAGCATGATCTCGATGCAGCTCGAATACTACTTCTCTGTCGACAACTTGTGTAAGGACCTCTTCCTCCGGAGACATATGGACTCCCAGGGCTTCGTCCCCTTGGCTTTCATCGCTGGGTTCAAGCGCATCAAGACTTTGACCGAAGACTTTGAGCTTCTCCGCCATGTCTCCCGTCAGCTGAGAAATGTCGATTATCTGCAGAGTGAAGATGGCGTTGATCGACTGCGACCAAAGGAAAGCTGGGGCCAGTGGGTTCTTCCTGTTGACCAGCGCGAAACCGCCGCTCAGCACGATAGCCCTTCTCCGGCGAATCCTAACAAGCAAGATGAGACTGCAGCAGCGAAGCATGCTGATGGCGCAGTTAATGGATCGGCACCATTAGTTAATGGAATTGGTGAGGCTCCGGCCTCCAAGACATTGTCTTCTGACGCCCCGGTGTTTTCGCCTTCCCAGGCCGTGGATTCACAAAATGAAGCATCAACTGTAAGAAAGCCCAAAGAGATATCTCCCTTCCCGGGTGGGCAAGTTGAAAGTCTGGTGATGCGTAGGCTAGGTCCTTCTGCCTGCGCAAAGCCATACTTTTAACACCTTTACCTCGCTTTTTTTGCCCAGAGCATTTGTTAATCTTTTTCACATAGCCGGCAAACTAGCTTCTCTAACTTAAGAGCCTTCTACTTCTCCCAGGATATCGGCCGCCGGACCATCTAGGTATGTCTTTGTTCGATTGTTAGCTATTCTACCTCATTAATCCATCATCGATCAGGACGCAAGTTATGCTAAAGCTAGTGTTGACGAGCCGGGTTTCCAGCGTATTACTGAACTCAAAATGCCGACGTTTTGGGTGAAGGGAACTAAATCAGCTTGAGTTTTCCATCCTCCGGTTTTGCTCACGAATTTCGCAATTTTTCTCTTTTTTTTTATTTTTTCTTTACCGAAGACGAGCCCTTGACGAAGTTCAACGGTAATTCGCCACGGTGACCGTGATATGGAAGTTCAGTACCAATTCTGGTCGCATTTCTTGGTCCAAAATTTCAAAGCACAAATGTACAATGAATTTTAAGAGTCTAGCGTTTGATGATATTGCACGAAACGTCAGCAACGGTTTTAACAGATTGATTCATCTTTACGGTTCTTTTCTGCCGAGCGACAGGATCTTAGCCTGTGAGGTTGTCCACGACCTTGTTGACCTGGGTGGAAAGAGATATCCTCCGGCGAATATCTACAGAGTTTTCGTTCAGCCTGGCAGAGTGACTCTTTCGATCCTGGTAATCGCAGAAAGATCGTCTGTTTTCTGGGTGCTAACTTGAGAGCCGAGCTGGAAAAGTTATTTTGTTCGTTTCTTTTACTTTATTGACCATCTATGTTTTCTCTCGTGGTTTATCATGACTTGCATTACTATCTGTCAGCTTTTGCATCTACTCTTGTCGATTCGCCGATGACAATCTTCCAGCGAATGGGTTGATATATGCACATTACGTCTCGGCTTCTGCTTCTTACGTTTTCTTTCTAGTTCCCCATTTTGCTTTAGTCCTGGGAGGTTTTAAAATTCTGGAGTCCGGGCATGTTTTACTGGGCAGTATCTTCTGCGATTCCCATTTGATGCTTGCTTTGTGGTGCGCCGGGCTGAACTTCTTTCCCACGGCCATAGATTGTTCATCCGGATTTTTTCTAATATGCGATAATGTTTCTCTTGTTCTTTCGATTTATTTCTAGTATGAATGGAAGAGAAAACCCAGCAAAAGAGAAAAAAAAAGAAAGCTCGCTTCAGCATGGGACCCAATGGAGTTGCGAAGGAGAATCTCGATTTCGGCACATTGCAATGAGTACTTTATCCATGAGGGACCTTCACCGCACGGTTTATGCATCTCTGCTCTTGCCTTTACTTATTAGTATCTGTTTATATTGTTTGGACGTGGTGGCGTTACTTTTCGCAGAAAGGGTCTCAATATCTCGGATGGTAATGTGAAATCCACTTCATGGTATTTTATTTCTCCCCTTCTTCCTTTTTCTCTGTTCTCTGTAGTTTGGGTAAAGAAAAGCAGGGTCATTTCCCCTTGAAAATATATGGCTGGAGGCACTGGTGCGAGACCAAAGTATTGTGATGTCTGTCTTCTATATACCAGCGCGATTGTTTTTGTTTATATATATACACTCGCACCAGCTTTTTAGAATATAATGATTTATCTACACATACACACTATTGTGGTAGTCAAGGCAGTATTAGAGATGTGCGACTTTCGGAGCATTTCCTTGCAAGACTGGTTCTATGGCCGGTCAACCTAAACCTTGCCGTTAAAGAGAGGGTAGTACTACTCAACTGGCATTCAAATATATAACTCTACTTCCTACTTTCGAGTTCTCATATATCCTTGATTTTCGTATCGATAGGAGCCTTGCAGGTCTCTGGCTGAGTGGTGACTCTCGTAATATTCCAGCAGCAGTTCGCTTGTTCGTTCTAATGATATATTCATATCAACTGCTATTAATACACTCAGTCAATCCTATGTAAAATGCTTCATATAGAGGCGTTCTTAGCTATCCAAGATCTACTACAAATGCTAATATACCTGCCACACACACACAAGTACTTGATCTTATCAACTGTATACAAAGAGATTTCAACCCGAACAGAGAGAAAGCTGCACAGGTACACTTAGGTATATCAACAATGAGAGTCCAATGAACAGCGTCATAGTTATTTGTAGAAGATGACTCAGCATACGCTGCTGCCTCAGGCAGAATTTCCGGTAAGTGACCCGTAGCTTCAGCTGCATCCGAAACTCATTGTCCCCAGACTGGTCTCTAGCTTCCAAGTGTCTCAACACCACCCATTACTCCGCATTGACCGTGCCCTTCTTCCACCTATCACAATGGATGTGGCGTCTAGGCAGTCTTCGCGGCTGCTTCGGTCATCCCCTAACGCCATCGCGTCCCGCTTGCTCCAAAACGCTCGTCCTTCCAACTCCGCACTCGCAACCACCCACACTTTGAATAGCATTCGACGACGGAATGTTTCTTCCTCACCCAAGGTTCTCGCACCCGAGTCACTGCTGAACTTTGGGTCCGGCTCACAACCTGGGGCGCCTGCTACTTATTTCGCCAATCGCTCGACGCTCCCCATGAACACAGTTGTTCGATTCGTCCCTCAACAGACAGCATGGATTGTGGAGCGGATGGGGAAGTTTCATCGGATTCTAGAGCCAGGTCTTGCGATTCTGATTCCGTTTCTTGATCGGATTGCCTACGTGAAGAGCTTGAAGGAGTCGGCTATTGAGATACCCAGCCAGAATGCTATTACCGCGGATAACGTCACACTAGAGCTGGATGGTGTGCTGTACACGCGAGTGTTCGACGCGTATAAGGCGAGGTGAGTTTTATTTATCCTTCTCAGCGTCGGTTTTATTGGGTCGGACCTAATCTGACGAATAATCTGGACAATCGTAGCTACGGCGTGGAGGATGCGGAATATGCTATCTCTCAACTTGCACAGACGACGATGCGTTCGGAAATCGGCCAGCTGACACTCGACCACGTGCTCAAGGAGCGTGCGACGTTAAATACCAACATTACGCAGGCTATTAACGAGGCTGCACAGGATTGGGGTGTGGTCTGTCTACGATATGAGATCAGGGATATTCATGCTCCGGAAGGCGTGGTTGCCGCCATGCACCGCCAGGTCACAGCCGAGCGGTCGAAGCGTGCGGAGATTCTCGATTCCGAGGGTCAGCGGCAGAGTGCTATCAACATCGCAGAGGGTCGGAAACAGTCCGTTATCCTGGCTTCGGAGGCTTTGCGCCAAGAACAGATCAACCGTGCCGTTGGTGAGGCAGAAGCAATCTTACTGAAGGCACAGGCTACTGCGCGAGGCATTGACGCTGTCGCGCAGTCCATGGCGGCTGGTAAGGAGAATGCTCAGAGTGCTGTTAGTCTGAGTGTGGCCGAGAAATACGTCAATGCGTTCTCCAACCTGGCTAAGGAGGGTACTTCCGTTGTTGTGCCCGGCAACGTTGGTGACCTGGGTGGAATGATTGCGAATGCTATGGCTGTCTATGGCAAGGTCAATGAGAGTCAAGCTAGAAGCATTGCGGCGAAGACCCTGGGTGTGCGGGAGCCTCATCAGGCTGATGTTTCCCGCCATAGCCTAGAACAAGCGTCTGAACACGGCCATGAGGTCAAGCCAGAATTTGAGGAGACCCACAGTGAGGATGTTGCAGAGAGTGTGCTGGGTGGCTTTGATGAGACCAGCCGGAAGAAATGAAATTGAAGTGATGGAATGATGGACTGTACTATCTCCGCAGACCTCGCTTCTGTTACGTTTTTTTTTTTTTTTTTTCGTAACCTCCTCTCTCGTCGACCGCTACCTCTAGTTCCGATTCACGATTGCTTTCGGATGTGTACGACATACCTATCCATACCACATTGCACTCTTATCGCCACTCCCCTTCAACCCTCTGTTCTTATTGCCAAACATGTTTTTAGTATGTGCCCCAATTAAGCGCACGGGGGAAAAGCTTGTGGACTTTGCCTGTTTAGCGTATCATTGATTGACTCTGGGAGAGTGAGTTTTTTTCACACCTGTATAATGTATAGTAGGGGCAGATGTTGTTGAGGTATTTTGAGTAATCATTGTAGCTATCAACTGAACATCCTTGGGGTTCATTTTGAAGAGAGCTAGCTAGGGTACCAATAAGGCACCTGTACTTAAATGCCTGAGGATCCCCAGGCGGAGGAACCAAACGCACGGATCACCCGACCTTTGCTTCTGCCGCTATCCTGCTTCGGAAGATCGCGACTTTTCTGAAGATCGGCGCGCACTCGATTGTTCGCGTTGCTGGACTTGATCTCCTGAACCTCGGATAGACAATCTTTATACCCAGTCTATCTTACTTGACCATCTCGCGGACAAGAACTAACACCGGATCCGATGACCGTGGACGCAGCTGCTTTGCGATGCCCCAAATAAACCATCCCTGATCCACGTCAACTTCCCTCTGATCAAGCCGATACTTCTGCGCCCAAGGAATTCTTACAGGATAAGGTGGAAGCAACACGGTTGCTGCGATGCATATTATAAAACCTGTCTGGTTGACGCATGGAGGTAATCACTCTTGTCTCTTTATGTTTAGCTTGTTTCATCTTTTTCATCTTGACATTCCCCTTGTTCTCTTTCTTTCTTTTTTCCTGGTCGAGTACCACCGGGCTGGTATATACAACTGTACACTCTAGATCAAATTTGCTGACATCGTTTTCATGTTGACTTATAGGTGAGAGGAAGGACTTCGAGGTTTATAGTTGCGATGTGTCTCCCGATGGAAGCCGCTTGGTTACAGCTGCTGGAGGTTGGTTCTCCATGCCCTATAATGCCCCTCGGCTGCAAAGCGATGGATTAGGTTGGTATTGACCTGGACTCTTCATGAACTATAGATGGATACGTTCGGATATGGTCAACGGAAGCTATCTGCAACACCGAGGACCCTGCGGTAGCTATCAAGCCGAAGCAGCTAGCGTCGATGAGCAACCATTCCGGCACGATTCATACAGTTCGGTTTTCGCCCAACGGGAAATATCTCGCATCAGGGGCGGATGATAAGATTGTCTGTATTTATACGCTGGACGCGAACCCGCCGTCGCATTCGACTTTTGGTGGGTGCTTGAGCTTGAGCTTAAGATTCTTGCAGGATAGCAGTGTTGGCTAACATGTTGCACCTAGGGTCAAACGAGGCACCCCCTGTGGAAAACTGGCGCACGGTCCGAAGGCTGATAGGCCACGATAATGATGTTCAAGACTTGGGCTGGTCCTACGATTCTTCCATCTTGGTTTCTGTAGGCCTGGACTCCAAAGTGGTTGTGTGGTCGGGGCATACGTTTGAGAAGCTCAAGACGATATCCATCCACCAAAGCCACGTCAAGGGTATTACTTTTGATCCAGCCAATAAATACTTTGCTACCGCCAGCGATGATCGCACCGTTCGAATCTTCCGTTTTACCTCTCCTGCACCGAACTCGACCGCTCATGACCAGATGAACAATTTTGTTCTTGAACAGACCATCTCCGCTCCTTTCGCTAATTCTCCTTTAACTGCTTATTTCCGTCGGTGTTCTTGGTCGCCGGATGGTATGCACATCGCTGCTGCCAATGCGGTCAACGGACCTGTCAGTTCCGTCGCAATCATCAACCGTGGGTCCTGGGATGGGGATATCAACCTTATCGGACACGAAGCCCCTGTTGAAGTCTGTGCCTTTTCTCCGCGACTATATGCCAGCCAGCCGGTCGACAAGCAAGCAGTGGATGGTCAGCCTGCAGCGCAAAACCTGGTCACCGTCATTGCTTGCGCCGGGGGAGATAAATCACTGAGCATTTGGATCACCAGTAACCCCCGACCAATTGTGGTTGCCCAGGAGCTTGCCGCTAAATCTCTATCCGATCTAGCTTGGAGCCCCGACGGGAAGTGTCTTTATGCAACTGCGTTGGACGGCACGATACTTGCAGTACGCTTCGAGGACGGAGATCTGGGTTACGCAACGGCCATGGAGGAGAACGAGAAGTCGCTCACTAAATTCGGCACCAACAGAAGAGGAGCCGGTATCACAGAGACTCCGGATGGATTACTACTCGAGGAGAAGAGCAAGGCTGGAGAGATCAAAGGTGTTGAAGGGCGAATGGGTGCTTTGATGGGTGATGACCAGGCAGATAATATGACCAATGGAAAGCCCGCGCCTTTACCTTCTAATGCCACAACCCCTGCCCGGGCATCATCTCCGGCCCCAGACGCACAGAAAACCCAGTCAAATGGAACCGCAACGCCGTCGGCTCAAGAGCCGGAGAAGCCTGATCCGTATCAGGCAAAACTCGAAAGACTGAAGCAACGGCCCACATACACCAAGGATGGCAAGAAGCGTATTGCTCCTCTCCTAGTGTCCGGTGCCGGAGCAGCTGAGTCCTCTCTGCCCCAGGCTCGCCTGATGGCCTCGGTTAGCAACCAAGTGAAGGCCGATACACCTCAGTCTATAGTCGATCTGTCTAAACCTTTCGACGGCCTGCCCAAGGGAGGCCTTGCCACCCTACTCTTTGGAAATAAACGCAAACTCGCGCAGCTTGAGGACGATGACGATGGACATGTGGAAAAACGTGTGGCATTAGCAAGCCAAAATGGTGCTACCCCTCTCCTTGTAAACACACCGGATGGCCTTCTCCCTGCACGACCACAACCTGCTCCCACCGGCCAGCAACCGACCCCAGAGTTCATTCGACCTGCAGTAACAAACCCATGTATGGCCATCAGCCAGGTACGATTGGCCGTACCAAAAATTCGAAGCCAGATCCTGCGAGCCATTGACTCTAATGGGAAGCCGACTGAACCACCCAACGCATCGGGAGAGCCGAACAAATCCCGCGTTGATGTTGTCTTTGAAGCTCGTAATCCGTCGCCCGCTAGTCTGACCGGGCGCGCCGTGGATCGCGAGCCAGTGCGACTCACACTGTCTCGAGGCGATCAACCCATATGGCAAGATTTCCTTCCGCGGACTGTACTTCTCGTGACCGGTAACCAGAGCATGTGGGCTGCAGCCTGCGAAGACGGGTCAGTGTACATCTGGACACCAGCCGGCCGTCGCCTTGTCAGCGCACTTGTACTCGAAGCGCAGCCGGTAATCCTCGAATGCAATGGTCCATGGGTCCTCTGTATATCCGCCGTTGGAATGTGTTATGTCTGGAACGTCAAGCGACTTTCCTCGCCCCATCCACCTATCTCCCTGCAGCCGGTACTAGATGCGGCAATCCACACACTCGGGGCGCACCCCTCAGCCGCCCCGGCGATTACCAATGCGCGGGTCAATTCGGAAGGCCGAGTGGTGATCGCCCTGTCTAATGGGGAGGGATATGCTTATTCGCCGTCCATGTATACGTGGCAGCGGATTTCAGAGGCGTGGTGGGCGGTTGGTAGTCAGTATTGGAACACTACGGAAGCGCCGGTGAGCAATCTCCAATCAACAGATTCGCAAAAGGATAAAGACGCGAAGGCGGCCGTGTCGGCCGGCATTATTCCGTTCTTGGAGCGCAATACGACCAGCGAGACGCTACTCCGTGGACGAGCATACTTTCTACAGCGGTTGATCAAGGTTCTATTGTCCCGCGAAGGTTACGAGGGTTTCGAATCGAGTGTATCCATCGCTCATCTGGAGAACCGACTCGCGGCAGCATTGTCCCTCGGAGCCAAGGAGGAGTTCCGGCTATATCTCTCGATGTACGCTAAACGCATCGGAGCGGAGGGTCTCAAGATAAAGGTCGAAGAATTGCTCAAGGGGTTGATTGGTGGACTATTTGAGGAAGAAGACGGCATGGAGGTCGTCCGATACCTACAGGAAAACGGACCAGAAGATCGAAACTGGCGAGAGAGTTCGGAGACCCTCTGTGGCTGGCCGCGGGAGGTGCTACTGAAGGAGGTCATTCTGTCCCTGGGTGAGTTATTATTTATTCTCAGGATTTATCTGGCGAATACAGGCTTATTCTGATATTTTACAGGCAAACATCGAGATCTTCAGCGGGTAACGGTACCATACGCGAAATTACTGGGGGTTGTAGATGGCGAGCTAGATGCGGGCGATGCCATGGAAACATGAGCGTCCGGCATGTAGTCTTGTCTCCTTGGGTGTTTATCGGCGTTTCTTCATGATGGTTATGCTATTACTATGGGACTTGGGTGGCTTGCTTACTTCTCCGTGGAGAAGGTTGACTTTCGATTTGTTCTAATAAAATGGAGTAAGGATTCCTGAGTATTTCCTGTAACATGTGCTATAGTATATCTTATTGAGTGCCAGATGTAGGGCAAGCATACCGATGATCGCTTCTGCCCTCATCTATATACCATTGAGATTGTCAGAGGTGTGACCCTAGCTAGCTACTCAACGCAGTCTCGTTGTGTCGAAATGAATCCCAATAAGAGCATGACAAAATGCACGACGCATTGGCTTAATAACTTACCCAAATTCCTCAACCGCAAAACCATCCGAAAACATAACCTCATGTTAAATCTTGCATATCTTCTCCCTAGAGCGTCCACCAACAGATCCCGTCCAAGCCAGCTAATATTTACCACGGAACAGCTGGAATCCAAAAAAAAGGCCCCATCATGTCTCTCACCACAATTCGAGCAGAGAAGATCATGAGGCGGACTGGGATTCTTAGGTCCATGCTGCAAGACATCAAGCATGAAGTGATCACTATGGATCCCTAGCGCCAAAGCATTTTGCACCAGATCATCAAGAACAGAGTGCTTGCCACAGCTGGCACAGACCCGACGCTCTTGGCCCATGATGTTGCCGCGGAGGGTGATGGCCTCGGCTGTGGATTGTTAGCCTTGTGTCTGTTCTGGAAGCCCCAAGCTTTTTTTCCCTCACTGTTTGTCTTGAACATGGAGGCGATATGGGCGCGTTCGGCGTCGGACAGAATCCACCGATATCCGGTTGTGTCGTCGAGATGGACGATTTCCGTGGCTAGGAGAGGGATCATTGCGGTCATGGACATTTTGATTTTGGATGAATATTGTAGTAAATGGGATTTGATTCTTGATTTTTGGGGGGAAATTTAAGTGATTGTTGTCTGCTGTTGATGTGATATGGCGCGGGTAATGAGGGACCTTTTAATACACCTCTTCTTATCTCAGTTTCAGCTTATTTCAGCTCATAATCCCAGCCTACGATTTACATGAGGTATACTTTCTTTTTCTCCGACCCTCCTCCATTCTGACCTGTGTACAAGTCCTTCCATCCCCATATCGATTGTGCGACCACCTACAAGAAACGAACAACACGTAGTACGGTCCGATTGGCAATAAATTGCCTTACATCTCATATCGGAAACCGGATTACAGTGTAGATCGGTAGCAATTCGTAGAGCTGAGCTTTCTCCACCCAATAGTGGGTTTCCTGGATATGCACGCATGGCGAATTACCCCCCCATATAATGCAAGGCCTGCAGGGACCATGGACCATGAGGACATTACGAAGGCAATAGTTCCCCAGAAGGCAGCCCTTGTCCTTGTTGTGGGCAAACATGGATGTATGTAGTTGATGCAGAAACCGACCTGTTTGACTGGTTCTATGCAGAGAGTCGATCATCTAGATATGGCGTTTGTGATTGGTTAGGAGGCCGGGGGGGGGGGGGGGGGGGGAGGGCTGAAAATGACCTTAACACGGCTCAACTATGCATGACATTGCATTGCATGGGTTTGTGGGTTCAGGTTGGAATGTATGGGGATTGATTGGTGGGCTTATTATTTATCGTCTTTTGATTCGTTTGTATATCGTAAAATACGGTTCTTGGTGGTGGTTCTCATATATTGGTGTGGTGTCATGGCTTTTGTTTAGAGTCTTGTAGTTGGTAGTGGAGTTAGGTCTATTTACTTATGTACAGTGTAGTGATGAAGTCAATATATTTTCTAGAGGTCAATACAAGAGAATAGCAATATAAAACAAAACAACATTCTGGATTTTACCGCAATTCCACTCAAATCTCAAAATCTCAAAGTAAGTTATATACCCCTATTGAAAACCCTGGTTCCACCTCCACCTCCATTTCCACTTCTCATACATCCCAAGTCCAGCAAAGTACATCCGAACCATCTTATACTGTCTGACCGAAAAGATGTCCCGGAACCTGCTTGGCAGCATTTTCCACACCGTGGGGGAGAAAAAACCAGTTCCCCTGCTGAGGTTGAGACTGAGCCTGGCCAGGAGACACGGCTCCAGTGAAAGGATCGGCCAGGCCGTGGGTGAAATCTGTGACTTGCTGACCGCCGGGTATATGGCCGATGGTGCTATGAGTGACGTCGTGGACCGTACCTAGGGCATGCTGAGGGATTGCAGCCGCTGAGGAGACTGCTTGATGGAGGAGGTTCGGATGAGTGTTTCCGTTTCCATTTGCGACGCCGTTGCCGTTCTGGAAGAGGTTGGCTGGCAGTGGTGTGTGGCCTGGGGTGGAGACTCCGTTGCTGGGGGCGTTGGAGGGGACGAGTCCCTTCAATGGGACCTTAATGCCGTTGGAGCCCTTGAAAACAGTTTCCTGTAGCTTGTCCTGGTGCTGCTTCTTGAGAGCGTTGGACAGTGCGTTGAGGTCTCGGCCCGCGGTGACGGGGGTCTTTGGTGGGTGGTGAATACCCTGGCCGGGGCCTTCGAAATGGACTTTCCATGCTGAAGGATAGTCAGTATCTTTCGAGTTAGTTGAAGTGGAGAGACTTACTGGTTGGGTCTGTGGTAAGAGCAGACCAGCTGTCGTTGAGGTAGTGCTTCTCGGTACCGGTGGTGACGGTCTTGAGAATCCCCATTTCACCTGGTGCTACTCGGAGGTTCTTCAGGCCGGCACAAACCCGGACAAGAGAAGTGATACAGGACAGTGCAATCTCCCTTCCGAGACACTCATGTGGTCCGACGTTGAAGTGAATATATGCATTCGATGACCGATCAAGCTTAAAAGCCTCTGGGTCAGGGACAATTGTAGGGTCCCTGCATGCGGCACCCTAAATAGACTAAGTCAGTAACCGCTCTTTTTGAAAAAGAATTATTTTCTTTTCAGGTTGAAGCATACCAGCAAGCAAACCACCAGATTGCCAGGCTCGAAGCTCTGTCCATCAATTACGGCTTTACCCGCGCACAGACGGATGCTGCGCTGGGAGCTGGTTAAGCGTTGGGCCTCAAGGACATACTGCCGAAGGGTCTTGTTTGTCGAGTTCACATCTGAGCTAGCAGCAAGCTTCTGAATCTCTTCCCAGTGGTGAGAGTTCTCATCCTGCAGGAAGTAGCCGAGGACATCGGTAAACTAGAGTGAATACGTGTTAGCTGAGAGTCGGACATTGGCTTTTAAATTTCAAAGACCAGGTTTACGAACCACTCCGATAGTCGCACCGACGCCACCAACAGCGTTCATCCAACTGATGTCCGCAACCTCTGCAGGAGCCTTGCCTGATGCGATCAGTTCCTTCGCCACATTGTATCCGTACCAGCGCAACGAGCCGCTCGTCGACTGTCCTTCGACGCCTTTGTCGTCTCCAATGAACTTGCCAACAATGGGGATCTTGGAGGCGATACCCTTGGCCGTAGAAACAGCTCCCTTAATGATTCCTTTCCCGGATTTTTCCGAAGCAGGTAAGTTCGACACCACCTTCAAGGTGGTCTTGGTGAGATTTTTTGCACCTTCACGAGCCCAATTCCTGCGCTGCAAGGCCAGCCCGGGGTCGTCATTATTGAAACCAAATACGCGCACATCGATAATATGCTTGTACAGCTCTGCGATGTTGTAGGTTCCATTAGGGTTCTCGGGAGTCTTAAGATCCAGATAGAAAAGATCGGCCAAGATCCTAGTCAACATAGGGATGCCGACGCTAGAGATGTGTCAGTCTATGGCTTCCAAGTCTAGCACATTTAGGAACCAGATAGTTTGTCTCGTAGGAAGAAAGCACTTACTCCCGAACAATATCTACTTGATGCAATTCCGGCGCCAGGTTCAAAGTCTCAGCCGTAAGTAGCTCTTTAGCAACGGATACCGCGGTCTCCGACAGCAGTTGCACAAACTCAGCAGGGCTGTAGAGGATCTCCTTGACGAGAGTCTTCTGCGCCGTGTTTGCCGGCTTGTCGCCTAGCAACATATAACCGCTGAGGTCTCTGCCCGGAATCATCTCATTCAAATATTTGGCCTATATTATACGGAAGTTGGCTTGATCCTTGGAGAGTTTGGTGATTGTCGAATGCTTGGTCACAATGACAGTCTTCGGAGGCGGCGAAGGATCATCGAGGGTGTACTCGTCGATGGTACCAATCTCCCGGGCGATTTGCTCGTTCATTTTCCTGGTGTACATAGGCTGAGTGATGTGCAAGGAGTTGTACGGAAACCAGTTTGGAAGGGCACGCTGAAACAATTTGTGGAACATCGAGCCACCAAGGCTAATATGAGCTTTTGTTAGCCGCCGTAAGCAGGAACGCAGCGGAATGATCTTACATGTCATAATCCTGCTGAACTTCATTATAGCCCCAGCAGGTGAGGTTCGAGGCTGTGTAATCAATAGTGAGGAACCGATCCGAGCGTACGAGCGTAACAGCGTCACTGAAGACCGCTCTTCCTACAGTATACGGGGTGCAACCCCCATGGCCTATCAGAGTTGTGAGTACAAGAACCTCAGTGAATGAGGGAGTGAAGGAAGCATACCAGGATCCATGCGTGGCTTTATATCCTCAAGGAACAAACCTGGATACATCTCAACCATGTCGGGGTCGTCATAGAGCTTGCGTAGAAGATCAGCAATTTCATAGTCCGAATTAACATCCTCAAAGGTCTCATGGCGCTTCAGTTTGAAGAAGTCTCGCGTCTCATTCAACGAAGCCAGCTGCCACTTTCTTGCCTGAACGATGCCCAGAATCTCGATAACGCGAAGCGCCTTAGGGACCATCCTGGCACCGAAGCAGCCTGCAGGGTCTTCCATGCTTTCTTTCATCAACTGCACCAGGTCTGCGTCATTGAATTTACCATTGTCACCACGCTTGAGTCCGCCAAATTCACGCGCACCGGGATCTTCGGGAATGCTCTGTTCGAAGCGGTAAAGGCCCTGAATAAATGCCTGTGGAGTAAGCTGGTCGACCTTCTTGTCACCAAAAATACTCGCAAAAAACTCGTTCGTCCATTTCTCGTCGCGACGCGAGATTATAGAGTGGAAGCGGTACAAGAGATTGAACTCGACAGAAACCTGATTGCCAATCCCTCGGGGAACGCCTTCAGGGTCGAAGATTTTGTTGATCGTGACTCGGGGATCAAGGGTCCAGTCACTCGATGAATGATGAACATTAGCTAGGCCTCGAATATAGTCGTGCAAAGAAATGTTAATGTAAAGACCATTAGTAACCCTAGGAGCATCACCAATTAGCGCAACCTTAGAATCATAAATCCAGTTGGAGCCCATACAATCGAGCAGTCTGAAACAGGTCTTCATCCTGTTTGGCGAGTGCCTTCTTCTTGTCCTCCTCCGTCTTGGTGGGCGGCAAGGTGAGCCGTCCTCCCTCGTTGATTTTGAGAAGGTTCTCGGCCACGTAGTTGTGGAAACGGTTGTACATTACAAGAATAGCGTTGACACCAGGGTGCATTCCAATGAGCCTCTTCTCGCTGAAGGTGTCTGGTTTAAGTAGACCACGCTCCATAGATCTAACCTTCAACTGATCTTCTAGACTGGATCCGTAGAATGGAGCCAGGTCAAGGTAAGAAGACGTATCAGAGATATTGGGATCAAAACGATTGCTCCGGAAGATATCTAAGCTCTGTCAGCCGAATCATCAACGCATTGGTGATGGGGTGTCCTACCGTGAATGATAATTGTGGCGTGGTTAGAAAAGCATGGATGAGAGGCCAGCTAGATTTTCCTTGAAGCTTTCATCGGTTCGGGCCATGAGCACTACATGAATTAATTAGTTTATTTTTCTGCTAAGGGATGATGCAGTTAAAGACGTACAGTCAAACAGAAGAGCTGGGTCAGGTGGGACACCATGCATATGCTTCAGCGTAGGAATATTTCTCGCATAAGGGCTACCCGCCTTGCCCAACTCCGGTTGAAGGGGGTTCTTTAGTACTTGTTAGTTGGCTTCAGGAAAATGATGTGATATATTCTGCTCACGTTATAGCTTCCGTCAGGTGTCCGATATTGGTATTTGTTACCGAGGTATGTCATGGGTGGATGTGGTAGACTTTGCCAGAGCGTATCAATCAGGACGCTGGTCAACTTCGTCCTCGCTTTGGAGTTTCGAGGCAGGGACGAGACAATAGCAATCAATTTCTCCATCTTGATTCAAAGTTAGTGATTACTGTGTGTTTGAAATTCTTATGATACTCACAGTCAAATCCCGGTCATCAATATGCTTTCCCTTGTTCTTGACAACATCCAGAAGCACCTTGAGGTCCTGGACGCCAGCTCTGAGTCCAACGGCTTTGAGATCGTCGCGCAAGGTGGGAGCTAGAACCTCAGGGTCTCCATATTGCTCACCTGCTTGGTACTTCATATCATCCTCTTCCTCAGCAATCATCCGTTTATTGAAGATCTTCCAGTTGAATGGGTTGATATCTGTCAGTATGCTGCCACCGCCGCCAGCGATGCTTCTGAGCGCAGATTCCGCTGACTTTGGGATTCGAGACAGTGGGCTTTTCCCGAAAGGAAGTTGTCCTTTAAGGAAGGGAAGCTTGTTGAGGCCAGGGGTCTTGCCAAGGTACTGGGTAGCCTTCCCTTTCGTAAAGCTCTGCAACCTTTCTCATCCTTTTTCACAAATTTCAGGTACAGAACATAGAGAAAGAAGCTTAGGATAGGAGCGAGGACACCGTTGAAGCCGAATTTACCCAAGAGGCTTTGGAACCGCTTTTGGTCTTTGTTACCAAAGGCCAGTGATGCCAAAGAGCCACTGCTGCCGCCTGAAGAAGAGCCGGTCAAGATAGACTTAGCTTTACCATTAACAACATTAGCTTCTAGTTAACCTCAGGATTCTGAGCACACGTACCTAAAGATGATCCCGAGGAACCCGTACAGAAGGGGTTCCAGGGCGACTTGGTCGTAGTGCTCAACCAACCCATGGTGGTACTACTACGTTCAGGGTGATGTTAAAACACGGTAATCGATGGAAGAAGAACAAATATATCTCTGCAAAACTGATCGATCTGGGTCTGAGAACAATCGAAGTAGGTTGATGAGTCCGCAGAGTTATATACTGTAATTTCACTGATAGCTCCACTGTTTCTTTCGTGCTTCTCAACAAGGATCTTCTCCAGACCCAGGCTCGGATTACCAAATAGGACAGTTGTGTATAGATCAGCTCGAGAAGCTGAGCCGTGTCGCCACAGTTTAGCTGCCATATTCTTCTTTGACAGATTTCCAGGTCAATCCTCCGCTTGCCTTATTCTTCGTTAGAGACGCAACTAAGGTTCAGCGGATACCTGGTGAGGGGAAGCTGAAGAGCCCTGTCGCAACACGTCACTTCAGCTTTTTCCTATTTACTTACTATCGTTCTCTCTTATTTACCAGGATTTCTCATGCACTATGATAAACATGTTGCATGAGTCGTGGCTGATATCCGCGGGCTATGGATCGAAGCCGACTGGATAGTTCGCTTGCACGTCCAAGAAACCATGTCTGCCCTCTAGCTAGCCATGAGTCCCAATGCCCAAGAATTAATTTGTATTTACGTAATTCCCGATATATCCTCCTGGAAAGGGAAGCCCGAGCTGAGCTTCAGGACTATGGCTGCATCATTTTAACCAATGTGGCCATTCCAATGGAAGCGCCTCATGTTACATGGCATGAGAATCTCTGCATGAGCAATGCGGTCAAGTATTATAAATCGATCCCAATATTTGGCGCTTGTTTTGCAGCTACTGTGACACAAACGGTACGTCTACAAGAACAAGTCAACCGATCAGCGCGGCGAACTCCGAGGCGAGTTCAGCCTTCAGGATGAAGAGGGGCTAGGAAAAACGAAAACAGGAAGGCAAAAAGAAAAGAAAAGAGAACCTGGTCAAGAAGGGAAAAGGGGTGTAAGCTGTAGACCACAGTTGCCCTTTATCATGTAGCACTCCATTGGAAAGGCCACTTGGTCGTCATTCAGGACTCTCGAAGTGTACATAAACCCGCATATTTGAATTTCTGTCTCCCAACACGAGTCTGTGAAAGTTTTATTTGGTCTTCTTACCTTCAGAGTGCTATCTCATTGAAGTTGTACTTCACAATGCCCCATATGGCGGCCGAAGCCGATGTTCCTGGTGCCAACCCACGTCGAATTATCCTATGCTTCGATGGCACGGGCAATCAGTTTCAGGGAAATGAATCGGACACGAATATCATGAAGATCTATCAGATGCTAGATAGACACTCCCCGGACCAATTTCATTACTATCAACGTATGCTGCTTTGTTGAGAACAACTGTTACCAGATGGTCTGAGACTAATCTTGTTGGCAGCGGGAATCGGGACCTATGTCAAAGGCCAATCCTCCAGCTCCGGGTTGGTTAGATTCTGGCCCAAGGTCAAATCCAAAATCATCAGTGCCGTTGACCAAGCGGTGGGCTCCTCATTTCAAGAACACGTTCTTGCCGGCTATCGCTTCCTGATGCGCTACTATTCCGAAGGTGATCACATTTATATCTTCGGGTTCTCTCGGGGTGCGTATACCGCACGATTTCTCGCGGAAATGGTGCATGAATTGGGCCTCCTGTCCAGGGGAAATGAGGAAATGGTTCATTTTGCTTGGGAGACTTTCAGCAATCACGAACAGACCCGAGGGAATATCCCTCAAACCAAAAAGGACCAGAAGCTCAACGACTTCATGAAAAAGTTCAAGGCCACATATTGCCGACTGGGCGTGGGCATCCACTTCCTTGGCCTTTTTGATTGCGTCAATAGTGTAGGCCAGTTTGAAATCCCCTTTTTCCGCACGTCATATCGATACATCGCGACGCCCGCCGCAAAGTATATTCGGCATGCAGTGTCTATCCACGAAAGACGACTCAAGTTCAAGCCAGCTCTCTACATGATGGATAAGAATGGACCATCATCCGACTTCAAGGAAGTGTGGTTTGCAGGAAACCACTGCGATGTGGGTGGTGGCTACAATCTTCAAAAGGGCCAGAAACACCTTCTTTCTGACACACCATTGAATTGGATGATCCAGGAGGTTCTTCACTTGGAGTGCTCGGACAGTAAGCTGGAGTTTCAGACGACTAATGTCGAGGATGCTATGAGAGCTGAAAGTGTCTTCCCCGGCAAGGAGGAGCCGGGGACTAATGCATGGGTGGTGAGACGACGCACCAATCAACCTCATGACTCGCTCTGGTTCGGACATGCATCGGCATTCGCGATGGTTTTCTTCTGGTGGATCCTGGGTATGCGCCCTCCCATTTCTTTTTTTCCCCTCAACTGGCTTTTACCCCTTCTCCTTGACGCTATTAATATACTGATCAGAATACTGGCAGAGTTACTACCCATATTTACGCGGCTAGAATTGGAGAAAGGCGAATGGGTCCCCTAGAAGGATCCCACCCAGCATGGGAGCACCGCGAGACATTCCAGTTGAGGCTGAAATCCATTCGAGCGTGAATGAGATGGTCAAAGCGGGGATTCTAGACAGGGAGTCGATTCCCAAGAAGGGTGGTGACAATCCCAATCTGCCCAACCCCGCAAGTGTTGTCTCTACGTTGAAGAGGGCGAGAAAAAATCTGGCACGCCAGCCAGTATCTTCCGAAGATCCCACAGAAGACAGACCAGACCAAGACGATGACAATCAGATACACGGGAATGGGTCGGTGAAGGGTATGAATGGAGTGCATAAAGTGAAAGAAGTCAACGGTACTAATGGTGGTAATGGGCTGAATGAGACCACGGAGCATTGAGATGGATTTGTGGGGAAGTTCTTGCCCTCGTAAGCCATGCAGTGTCGTCGGAGTGTGTTAGTTGCTTTAAGAATTTAATGCCAGTACTCACAAGTGCATGTTTTACATACCAACTCTGGTAGTAGCTAGTCCCTGTCGTTAATGAAGTTCACAGGCCAGGCAAGGGTCCGATCGGACCCTCTCAGATATACAATTCGAAGGTCAAACATGCATCAGACTAGGCACTCATGCAATGCGCCAGTTGTTCTCCAGCAGAGTGCATATCTGCCTTGTCTTCTCTCATATGCAGCCATCTCTTGGTATACTTGGGCTGCAGAAAGGTTTATAGAATTCATTTTATGAACAGTCTATAAGTACTATCTGGACCCATCCGGCGATTGGTACCCACAGCAGATCATAGTTTCTGAGATTTTAGAAGTCTTCGGCTCGGGATGGGGGCATAACGATGCATGGCACTTTTCAGCAACCTCCAAAAGGAGTAATAGATCACATCTGAAGCTGGCTGAAGGCGGCGCTCCGAGCTTCTAAAAACATGCGACCGATCCGTTTAGGACAGCTCGTCGAGTTCATAGTTCAGTCGGCATGCGTAACCAACAGCCCCGATTGCCGCCAGAAAACTCAGAAGTTGGAATTTAGTTCTTATTTCATTTCACTTGGGGATATGCTAAGCGACCCCTTTATCGGTGCTAAGAAAAAAGTTCACTCAATATGAAGTATATACTTCAACATATTGGGACTTATGATCGAGACAAACTGGCCGATTACAAACTATTGATTTGGGATCCTTGAACCGAGGTGAGCCTCAGCGATTCCTTCTCCATCCCCCTATGCATAATCTATAGTAGAGTCGCAACAGAAGTACTCTTCTGTAAAGCATTTCTGCCAGACGGAAGCACGGTCATGTAAGTTGCACGAATATTCAGCCACTGATCAGTAATGAACTTGGGCCTAGTGACTGACCGATTGACTGATCCCTGTCCCTTGGAATGATAGCGTCACTTTGGCCCCATTACGCTGAATTTGGGCTATGGTCGTGATTGCTAAGCGTTTGTCTTTAAATGGCGCGTCATGGATTGGCTCTCGGAAACGCCGCTCCCTCGCCATAGTAACCCTACTTAAGGTACGGATGTCTACGGATGTCTACTGAGTACTCAGCCCCTCTTGTTAGATTGTATGTGGGCCGTATTTCCTAAGCCTCCCATTAGTATATCAATGAGTTCGGTGTAGCAATTGGATGGCCTAAGTTCTGTGTATGAAAGTGTCACTATTGAGTTCGTGAACCATCGGTTGTTTCTCGCTTTCTGCAAGTCCTATGTATGATTCCCAATTTGTGAGAGAGCTCCCTACTATGTACAACTACTCCGTATTTCCCCCCACTTTTCCTAGTGCGCCTTCTTTGTATTACATTTTCTCGTCAATTGTCAGAGGTTCACTCGGAGAAAATACCAACCAAGCACAAGGCCTCCATCGATATATACTATATCAATCCGTGCTGATAAACTATCTTCTTCGACCTTTGAAAGGCCCTTCAAGGGCTTGTCATCCTTTTGTCAGATGCATGGTCAAGCAACCCGACTTCCCTACACAAGTTGCAGGCCTCATCCCCGTTTGGGCAGCTGGCAGGAAAAAGAGTCTCCGTGGGGATCTGACGCCTTTCCACTCAACAATAGTGTTACTTCCAATCCATTTAATTCAAGCACACCCGTAGCCTGACTCGACACCTGTAGCTTTTCCGTTGCCATTTGCTGTTGCCATTTTCCGTAGTGCAGGTTGAACATCTCAGTAGAACAATAATAACATGCCCTAACTGATGCATCCATCTCGGGACAATGTGACGTTAGTCCCAGAAGGGTGAAATGGAGCGTGCGCAGAGAATCACGGAAAAATATTTAATCCAACCGACTCGGCAGGAGAGGATGAGTCAGGATAAACCCCCCAGGCATGCAGGCATTCAATAGCATATCAGTGGAGGCAAATACTTTGTTCCGCCAAATAAGTGGAGCCGCAGCGAACAACCGCACAAACCCGTGACCACACTGAAAAATTCGAGCCCACAATCCCGCCGGCATCACCAGCGACAACACCATCGACAGAACCCTACGATAACCTTTCCCCGTCCATTCGCCAAATACAGTCAACATGGGTAAGGTATGTATACAATAACTCATCTACGCCTTCTTTATGACATGGGGAGATATTGATTACTGACGTTACGCCGTTAATAGGTCCACGGATCGTGAGTACACCCTTCAACACCATCCACCCCTCCTTCCATCGAGTATCTCCAAATATTCTGACCCTTTTTCGCAGTCTCGCACGTGCTGGTAAGGTCAAGGCCGCCACTCCCAAGGTCGAGAAGCAGGAGAAGGCCAAGTCCCCCAAGGGCCGCGCCCGCAAGAGGATCATCTACACCCGCCGTTTCGTCAACGTCACCATGACCGGTGGCAAGCGCAAGGTATGAGAAAGTGACGGAGATGGCACGTCTGAGACGGTTGTTGAAATGGAGGCTGATGGTCAAAATAGATGAACCCCAACCCCAGCTCCTAAAAGAACGCACTCTTCGGATTTTCATGATACGACAGCCGGGAGTCCCCTAGGTCGCCGTGGCGGAGGGAGGCTGAGCATGTGATGGATATTTGCACGGGAGCCATGCGTGGCATTTGTGAAACGGTCTCTTTTTTGCTTCTGATCTTGCGAGATGGGTTCAAAGAGATGGTTTAAAATGATTAATGTTCAGTTATCGAACTTGACATAGGGGCGAATACAATCACATATTCGGCTTCTCAGAAGATTTCGCGATACGACGCGTTCTTGCTTCATCGTACTTATGTTTTCTTCCGGAAAGTCTACTTGCCAGGGTTCAGTTTCGTTGGAGGACAGGTATGGCGGCTCAGCTTCTGGAGTATGGCGCACCGAGGGTGGCGAAATCGGTGTCCCATCAACATATGGACTTGCTGGTATCAAAAATTCTCTGTTCCTCTTCTTTAGTGAGGGCAGAATCTTTTGGATCGCAAGGAAACGTTGTGTAGACCTCCAGCGCTACATTTCGTGGTTAAAGTGACCTGCCTCGCTGTCGAACATTATCTGTAGAAATGCTCGATGGCTGGTGAAGGATGCAAGCGGACAGACGAAGTGTAGTTCTAATTCGTAGCACGTCAGTACCGAAACTCTCGAGTACTTCTCTCAGTAAGCGAGGTGTGTCCAAGTATGCAATCGCAGGAGCAGGAGACCATCGGCAAGGCACGCTGATACATTCAAAGTCTTAACAGAAGCTTCCTGTTTCCTAGGACGATGCAGCATTACAAGTCGCACTGGCAACCCACCTTGGGCCCAGCTACAGCGTGCTTCCATCGTATCCTGATGCATGGGACATGGCGATGCTTCTAGCTTCTAGTTTCTCGTCCCCCAATCTTCACATCCGCTGCTATGCTGAAGTAGCCCAGCTACAACTAGAAATACGAACTCGCTCATTTCATTTTATTTCAGTCCCTTTTATCTTCCTCTTATACGCGTATATATGCAGAAACTCCTAGCTTCCGATACGATCGGTCTCCGGAGAAATATAGGATCAAGTATTGTAATTTCAACTGCATGAGCAAACAGGCAGATTGAGGTTAACCCGTGTTTTTCCTTAGATGCAAACAACTTATGTCAAGACCCCGAGGGCTCCAGACCAGTGCCAGCAAAGCAGGGTTGTGTCCAAGTATTTTGGAACATGCGTCGCATTGAACGGATTCATCAATCTCGCATAATACCTTACTGGTCGACTCGGGTTCTTGCCTCTGGATTAGCTGGACTTGTTCCGGTATAATAGGATATCATCACTTATTTACGCTGTCTCTACCCTGAGCATATGCCTCGCCCACTCACTTCCAATATTGTTTCAGCTACCTCTATAATTTCTCACTTTGCACTGCGCATATCGCAGTTCTCTCTATTGCAACAGACATGGGTGATTCCAACGGCCACTGGCCTATACTTGTTCCAGGTCCAGCATAGCGAAAAATACCTTGAACTCGACGGGTCCAAGACGGCTAATCATACCAAGGTCCAGCAATTGTACCGTGAAATACAATGCCTAGAGCTTCTACTGGACCGACTAACCTTGGAACAGGGACGGACATAACCACTAGAGAACCAGAAGTGGCTTATTGCAGCAGCTGGAAACAGGTAGTATCTCATCCTTGCTGACAAGGCAGGGACATATCTGACTGCTCCGGGTATTATCAACTTTCGCTTTCTCACAATCCTATGATTTAAATCCGAAGAAGTTTTCCATTTGCTCCACTTATACTAATGGCTTTCATAGTAAAGGACAGAGACCCAGTTACAGGAAACTTAAGGTCACCGACTGACAAGCATGGCCAGATAGAAGATTGTCCATGCTAGAGATGGTGTTCATTAGTACGTGTTGGCTTCTTCTTCTTCTTCTTCTTCTCCCTCGGAGGATAGAAGATCTTCTAAACGATATACTAACAATGACTCTATTATGGTATTCATAGTGTAGTTTTCCCCAATTCAGTTCTAGATGTTCAAGGTGTCAGCCATGAGAACGGTGTCCCGTACTGGTTTCCCCTTTGAACAAACAGCAACATCAGCAGTGGAAGTTGATTCCTACTAAGTAGGAAGGAGACCATATAGAGCTTCAGAAATGAACAAGAAAGTTCAATTATGATGCCGTCCTACGATCTTGTGAAACGAATGGAAGGGCTCGGAAAGGGAATTTCCAGACCTAAACAATATAAGCATGATAGGAGTTATTGCAAAGACCTATCTGTATCAGCATGGAATGAGTTCATTCGAATGAGAGTATGAGGGTACCGGAGTTTGTGAGGTCAACATAAGCTCCCTCGCAATCTACTAGTAGGGCTTCTCTAGTAAACTGTAAGTGCGCCCTGGAGATTCCCAAAGAGGAAAGGAAATAACTTTTTAGGTTAGATTTAGAACCCCTTGGCAGCCATGCCACTAGCGGAATAGTGCGGAGGACCGATGACTATCAGTACTCCCGTAATCTCTCCGCGAAGTTTCCAACAATATCGCGCTTTTTTTTTTTTTAAAAAAAGTACTCAATCACTCTTTTCACCATCTCCTTATTTTGAGATCTTGTCTTCCTCTTCTACGTTCGAGAAATGTCCGAGTGGCGCAGCCTTCTTCCTCTGATGTCTGATTCCTCTTGACCGTTCTGCCAAGGATGGAGATTATTATGCTCAGATGCCCTCCTCGAATAACTTCAAGTTGGTTGTTTAGGATCCAGTCGTCTTAAATCCAGTGACTCAACTGAAAACGAGAGATACCCGAGAGCCATGACAAAAGGCTGCTACACCTGCCGTCGCCGACGCATCATCTGCGACAATGGCCTCCCATCCTGTCGAAAGTGTCGGGATGCGGGGAAGGAATGCTTGGGCTATCAGAAACCCCTCGTTTGGGTGAAGGGTGGTGTGGCCAGTCGGGGAAAAATGATGGGACGCAGCTTCGATGATGTACAGACCTCTCCAGACCGCATGAGTGACGGTTCTCCCGTCGCTCTTCCCGATTCCACGGGAGGCGATGCACCCGGTCAGGACAGCTTGGATATCATTTCGTACGATTTACCTCAAATACCGGTCGTTGAGGATGCTCTCGATACGGTACAGTCGGAGAATTATGAGTTGGTTGGCCCAGGGACAAATATTTCCGCGGAGGACTATATTCCTACGCCGCGGGGTATGGTTGATCCTTTATTCAAAGATTTGAATCCGCTGTCGAGATTCTATATCTCCCATTGTGAGTTCCAATTTCTTTTTCTTAAACACTTCCGCGGATGTCTAACTTTTCCTCTTTAAAGTCGGCCAAAATGTGGTGGGCTGTCTTGCGTTATACTCTAACGTTAGGAATCCATATCGAGACCTGACGGTCTTGGTCGGCGACTCTCCGGTTCTCGCCCATGCGCTTGCTACCACCGGCGCTTTGCATTATGCGTTATTAGCTAGCTGTGATTTCTCACCAACACCGTGGTTGTCAGATGGTGCCTCAGTTACTGGAACCCTACCGTCCCCGCAAGAAGTAGAAACGGCTGTGATACGCTCCATGTCTCGTGGCCCAGCGTCCAAGATATATGAGCACTTCTTGGGGTTAAAGCAACGCACACTTCGTCAATTATCGCAAGATTTACGAGATCCGATCAAACGAACCGACAACAGGACTCTGGCAGTTATCGTGGTTCTTGCTCTTATAGATGCTATCGAGTCGGGCGACGGCGCATGGAAATACCACTTGGAAGGCGCAAAGAAACTGTTGATGAGCCGGAAAAACAAACGTCCCTCTAGTCCGACCGAAGGCATAATTGATTGGTTGGACGCATTCGTCGTTGATGGTTGTCTCGTGTAAGTCAACACAACCTGAATTACCAACGTAATTATTCACGCTAATTGATTTCCACAGCATGCAAGTCATGGGCTCGACACTCGCACGGCCTGGATCTCTCTCTAAACCCTTCTACTCCTCAGACATGGGCCCAGAAGCCCTCAAACGTCTCGAAGAAACCTCCTGGGTTGGCTGTCCAGCCTACCTCCTCGAAGTCATCTTCTTCGTCCACGAAGGCTGGTGTGCAGACCCAGACCCAGACACCAATCCACCAGCCATGAACTACTCCTCAAACTTCCTCCCCAAAGGCTCAAATCCGCTTCAATCCCCTACAGCCCTCCTCCACCACATCCAAGCCTTCGATCCGGTCGCCTGGTCCGAAGAAATGCAAAACTTCCTTCACCTCCCGGACCTCTCAGTGCGAACCGCCCTGGCAACAATCTGGCAAGCCGCCGTCTACCTCTACGCAAGCCGGGTCCTCTCCCGGCCTCGTACCCAAGGCCGAGCAACATCCAATACCTTGGGTCTTCCACCAGACCACAAGGACATAACCAATCTCCTAATTCAACAAATACCTCTAATTCCAGTCGCAGACGCGCATTTCAAATGCCTCATCTGGCCGACTTTCATCGCAGGCGCAGAATGCAGAAATCCATCTCAAAGACCACTCCTCCTTCAAACTCTGAGCGCTATCTACTACGACGTCACATCCGTCAATGTCCGCAACGCTGCCTGGGTACTGAGTCTGATGTGGCAGAAACGGGATTCCAAACGTGATCAGCAGCAGCATGCAAGCGGCTCTCCCAGTTACGATGACGATGATTTCGATTGGATTCAGGAACTGGATGATTCTCGGATTGACTGGTTGTTTATATGATATGATATTACATGGGACATAGGAACTGGACAGTACATATGATGCCCTTATAATGAGTAGTAAAAATGAAGTTACGCACATAAAATTTGACTAGGATATAATCTTCACCGCACAAATCCTTTTTGTTTCTCATAGTCTCTTCCTGAAACTAAGAGAGCAAAAATACAAGCTTCAGGAAGAGCAGCAGCGACCTGTTGGCCGAAGAACAAACAAACCCTCCCATAAGTATAGGAAAAGAATAAGGAATATCCAATATTACCACAAACAAGCGAGATATCCAACCCGAATGGAATATTTGATTCGACTATATGAAGTGCCATTTGAAGGGGGGAAAGTTATTTGGCAAGAACGGAAATGCTTCAGAAGAAGCAGAACAGAATGATTGGAACATGGAGATGGGGAATCTGGCAGGGTGGAGAGACGCATACTTGGGGAATCAATTCAGCTCCTATTAAAAGAAAAACACTGAAGAAAGATGAAAAATCCGCTCAGTGGAACAAACCGAATGGTATAATGACAAACGGAACCTAAAGTAGGAAGGATGTATCAAGGACTGTCAGAGTGGCTATCCTGATTGCTTTCTGTTATGAATTCTGTACACCGACAAAGCGATATCCGGCGAGGCTCTGTGGAACGTCTGTTTCGACCAAGCGAATATATGTCTCAATATGTAGAGGAGAGAATGATGTTCGAAAAGAAGGGAGGGAAAAGTCAAGAAGAAGCAAAAGCAATACAAAACAAGACAAAGGATGCCAGATGAGGGATATAAGCGTACTCCTGCCCATCTAAATGCAGCGATCTTAAGAAGAGAAACACGCTCATCATTGCGAAGATGCAAGGCAAAATCGAAAATCAAGTCACATCACAAAGATCACAAAAGGAATTGCTACAAATGCAAGTAGACAAAGGAAATAACAGTTGCTGATTGGGGGTCCATGGCTGATTCCATCAATATCAGCAATAGTCCAAGACCTCCCAGCAATAGAAAATATAAAGGGACCAAGAGAAAGGAGGTGCCCCGTAGTGCAAAGTAATATGCGCAACATCATCCGAGTGACATCAGGTAGAAGCAAAGAAACTGGGTTATAGCCCGGGCCCGGAGAGGTAAATTTAGGGTTGCGATCCTGCGCAGTGACCAATCCCCATGTCAGACGCGAGAATGTTAGATAACTAAAGTCCCAAAGGGGTGGGCGACAATGGTTGAAAGATTTGTTGAGAAAGACTAGCGTGTAGTCTAGAAAACGGCCGCCAGACCGTTTTTTGAATGGCGTCTGCTGAACCGCTTTTTTCCTTTGACCGAGTCCGAATCCGTGGGCTGAGGCTTGACCAGGGTGGCTCGTCCAGGTGGATGATCATGGTGGTGGGCCTCGGAATTGCGATCTAGGGTATTAGCGTGGCTCGACAACTCAGACGATATGTCGCGGAATGCCTCGTCGGCCGAGTAAGACCCATTCCCTTGCTGGGCCAAGGCCATTTCTCGTGCTCGATCTAGGGCATCCACCCATTCCTGCGCGTTTAAAGCGGTCGTACCCACATTGCTGGATGATGGTTTAGGGTCTTCGAAAACGAAATGCTTGTCGCGCTACATACGTACAAGTTAGCAGTAGTCCACTTCAGGTCTCTCACAAGAGGTTCATACCGTGTCAACGACCCAGCAAGAGAATCCTTTCGAATCCGTTGAGGTGCGATAGTGTGTTCCTGGGGCTAGTAGAGAAACTTCCATCTTCGCCTTTTTCTCATCCCCACCTGACGCAGCCATAATAATACGCGCAGAGGACGTGACCATAACCAGCCTCTGCCGCTTTTTTGTTGTGCTTCCACCGAAGAAGCGGGAGAATTTTTTTGGTGCTTCGCTCTCGCCGCTTCCGTTCTTGGAGGAAGGGCTATGAGCAGCCGGTGAAGACAAAACGATTAGATTTCCCAGCTTCAGGATCCTTTCATTAGTTTTAGTAAGCACTGGTGACCATTCGATATCCAGCTGGCTTGGAGGGGGCAACTCGGTAACAAGTCTTGGAACAACCCTGGAACTGGTATTGTTGGCACTTGACGGACCGGTAGTGATGCCCGGAGGGAAGCTGTCACCATCACCGGCTCCGTTCAGTTTTATGGGTTCACGGGGTGGCGGGACATAGGCCTTAAGACGGGGTGCTTTTTGTTTCCACAAATCCGGGCCCCAGGTCGTTCCGCGGAAAAATTCATGGTTCTTGATGTGCTCGATTGGGAGACGACGAGTAGGTTCCAAGACGAGAAGACGCTCGACAAGATCACGGGCGACAGCAGGGAAACCAACAGGAAAATCATATTCGAGGGCGACGATTTTTTGGAACGTCAGATACTCGTTTCCTGCTTTAAATGGAGGGCGGCCGGCTAAGAGTTGATAGATGATGCAGCCAAATGCCCACAGGTCACTTGCCTTGCAAGCATTCTTATCTGTCAATAGCTCGGGGCTGACGTACTCGGCTGTACCGACGAAGGAGCTTGCACGCTCTTCTTCGGGGATGTCAGTCGCGTCCAATGGTGGTATTCCACTCGTGGTCGAGTCCGGTTTGCGCTGGCCCTTAAGAATCTTTGCCGTGCCGAAATCAGTTATTTTGATGTGCATCTGGCTGTCAAGAAGAACGTTTTCCGGTTTCAGATCGCGATGTATAACGCCACGCCTATGCATGTAGTCTATAGTGTCTAGAATCTGAGCGCTATAAAACTTCGTGCACTCTTCATCAAAGGTGGTCATGCGTTTCAGTACTCCCAACAACTCGCCGCCTTTGCAAAGGTCCAACACAAAATACAACGAGCGTTCATCCTGAAATGTATAATAGAGTCGGACGATGCCGGGATGTTCAGTAAGCCGATTGAGGGTGTCCTTCTCGATATTCACATACTTCACCTTTTTCTCCTTGATGATGTGCCGTTTGTCCAAGATCTTAATGGCATATTCCTTGAGTGTTTGACGATCCGTCCCAAGTACAACAGTGCTGTATGAGCCTTCTCCGAGCGTGCTTCCGAACGAGAAATCGCGGACACCCTTCTTGATATATCGGGCCACTGGCTTCCCATTAGCATCGATCTCCTGCCTCACTGCAACAGCTGCACCACGCTCATGCCAGTCTTCACTGTTCGAGGTTTGACCGTTCTCCACCCCATATGGGGCCCCAGTGAGTTGAGAAGCACCTGCCGGGTGCGCGCGAGCACGAGACGGCTGGCGCATCACCATCGGCCCATTACCCATCGGTAGCTGTGCTGTTCTATATGACCGATCACTATGACTGTTGTCGCGTACTGGAACCCCCGCCTGGTAAGCTGCAGAACCACCGCGAGATTCCGCCCGTGCCAGGCTTTCGGAAGCGGATGATGCAGCGGAATCGGTACGGATCCGATAGGAGCTCTCCCGGGCTGCTAATGTCGACGTGGACCCGTTTGCATAAGCATAAAGACCCGACAAAGGACGGGAAGATCCCGTGGACCGATTTTGCTGCGATGGTGGTTGTACGTATGGTTGCTGGGATATATAGGAGGAAGACTGTTGGGCGGGTTGTTGCGGTGGATCGGTCTGAGGAAGATAGGTTGAACTTCGATTACCGATTGGTTGAGTCAACGGCTCGATCGTAGTCGGGACATCGTTTTGTGATTCAGTTGGGGGAAGTATTGATAGCTGGGAGGGAATCTTAGACAGTAGATTGTCTAGTTGAGTCGATTCGCGCGCAGAATCGGATATTACTGGTGCTTCAGCAGCAGTAGCAGCAATAGTACGTGGAGTGGGAATTGTCGCATCCTCGGACGAATGCAAAGATGAATCATCCGGGTTCGCAATTCGTAGACCCCCCAGAGATTGGGAAAGGCTGAGGTCCCCATCCATGATGAGCACGGGTGATTATGGAGAGACCACGATGCAGGTCGAAAGGGGGGGAGGGGAAGAAGATACAGGACGGATGGGATTCTGGGCGCGGTTTATGACAAGAGAATCCACCACACCGTAATACCCAAGAGGATGGGGGAGATAAACACGGAGAGGAGGACGGAAAAGAGTCGGGGGGGCGGAGATAGTGGTGGTTGTTAAGAAAGGGAGCGTAGGAGAAAGATAATAATAGAGTAGGCCTCCTGCAAAATAGAGGGGTGGCCGACGGACTATGGCGGCGGTCGGGGGAGCTGCGGATGATGCATGATACAACCCAAGGCAAACAGGTCAACAGTCGATAGTGCACAGTCTCTAGATACTAACTATAATCAAATGAGGAGAAGCAAGAAAAGTACGGACGGAGGGGAGGTAGGAAAAAAAGAAAAGAAAAAAGAGAGAAAAACTGGAGGTGAACGAGGGGTGCTGATCAAGAACAGAAGGAAAAGCGAAGAGGTGAAACAAGAAAAGACGGGGAGACTAGAGAGGAGGCTGAAGGTTTTTCGCAGCCTGAGGTTTCGACCTGGAGATGTTCTTCTTTGGGAAGTCGGTTTATTATTAGCATCGCATGCTTAAATTTACATACTAGTACTATGGTAGCATTTTACTTGGTGGGAATAAATGACTGCCTAGAGACAAGCTGGCGGTGTCTTTAGATCCACCGTCTTTTTTAGATTATTTATTTATTTATCTATTTTATTTCCTATCGTATTATAGATTGGTTCTGCAGCCACCTCGGCTTCTTCATTGACTAAGAGCCTTTTGACCTAAGAAATCAAAAGAAACACACGTTCTTTTTGTATGTAGATCAATAATATAATACCGAATGTCTATACAGGATACAGCCACTCACTGCTCCACTCTCATGACTTTTATAGATGTATGTATATATATCCCAGGATTGTTTGCACCAGAGACATTGTGACCCAGGAAAGAATAATCATAACTCTAATAATAGTAAATATATATATATATATATATATATATCGACCAATTCAGGAATGAGAGGTTGACAACCTGAATTGCAAGGCTCATTTATCAGATACTATGACGTATACTGCGGTACTCTGTGAACCATCGCACTTTCCTTGTGTATTCAATATCCTTATTTTGTACCAGTGACTCAGGTGAACTATAATGATTACCAGCAATACCCATATTCGATGAAATGAAGAGGTCTTCCGACTCCTATCATCCAGCTTTGTTTGCAACATCATCCTCTTGTATCACAACGCTGTCCGATGGAGCAGAGCACTGAATAGGAACCCCAATGTGATATTTATCATCAGCCACCATGATTCGGTACAAGCCCACCCGTATTACCATTGGGGAAAATGACATCCATGAATCTCTGGAAAGAATGCTTCTTCGCCATACCAGGTTTGCTGAATGGCATGAGCACGACACGGACCAGAGCGACATTGAGAACAATGCTGATGCAACATCAGTGGACTCAGATAGCTTTCCTCCATATGCATTCTCACATTTTGGCGGGTCGAACTGCGAGAGGGAGTCTGATTCTCTGTTCCATGAAGGGTTATCACATGGAAGTTGGCGAAGGAATGACGGCCATTTCCCTGTATTGCCATCCAATGAGGAGCATAGATCCTCTCTGTCTGCAGGACCACAATGGGGCCATGGAATTAACCTCTCCCAACTGACCAGCGCAGCCGTGTCAGGGCTTGGTTCACTGGACCCAGTCCATGGCTACCGATCCTTTGTTGAAACTGATCCTCCCGTGTTAAGTGGTGCAGAATCATTGTTGAAAGACATTCACTTGCAATCATCCGTCAAGCCGCTAGTGGCGTGTTGTGCTGAACAGCTATACCATTCACTGAGGGCACATTTGCTCTTCTCAGCCTTACCAAGGAATTCTCTCACGCGATGGGAAAACACCATCAATACGCCCTATGAAAGGGTGAAGAAGTTCTTTACATCCCCTGAGAATCGCACAGCGCAAAGAAGCCCCCTGCACTCTCATCCACAAAGGGACACAAACTTCTTAGACTTCACTCTTCCTGCGGTCTTCTCAGCATATACAATTTTGGCTAATGGCATATATCATCTAGAAGAGGGAAACACAAGTGGTAATGCCCTCCCTAACATGTGTTGCTTAGGTATGCTAACAGGGTGTTTGATAGACAACACGGGTCTAGCCCTGATCCTGCCCAATTCAGAGAAGGCAAACATCGACACCAAGCTTCGAGAAGAGAAGTTCTCACTCAAACAGGTTGTGTCCTTTTCTCAGGCTCTTGATTTCTGTTCCAGCATATGTTCAGATAAGGGAGCACATTTTCAAACAAGCCCAATGACTGAGCCAGCGAGAAAAATCCTGAAAGCTACTGAGGGTAGTCAGGCAGACTCCAGTTTCTCATCACAAATCGGACGAACTCAGCTTAAAGCGCGCCGTAGAAGCATCGACTATGACTCTGACACTGAATCCCATGTCTCTGAGGTTGAACTGCCGCATAAGCCTCACCAGGTGGCGACTCTAACCATCAGCTCAGAGAACGGTGCTGCGCGAGGATCTGAACGAGAAAGCTCATCATCACTTTCTGATATCCCTAGCATGGAAGATCCAACATTTGATGATTTGTCAGCCGATGGGGAAAGGCAAAATGAAGACAGTGAAGATGGCACTAACGGGAGCATCGACATACAGATTAGTAGCCCTGAACGTGATCAGCATGATTCGCCATACCTGCATAGCCATGGAGATACTACCGAGGAAGAAAGCTCACCTAAATCTAAACTGTCCACCATCCAGGTATGTTCGGTGTTTAGAGAACATCCTAGCAGTGGCTAATATTCCTCTCATTGTCTTGTTTACAGGCTAGCGACGGTATTGTAGCAAAGCCCAATGCACAGATGTACAGTCAGGAAGAACTGGAACAAATTGGCGCTGTATTGTATCGAGAGGCTGACGCAGCGCTGCGAGGTCTGGTTGTCAATCCCATGGAAGATACAGATGCTGCTGCAGGGCGCGATTCAACGGCGTCTACCAATCCAACACGGCATGGCGGACGAGACAGTACAAGAGGTCCACAGGCTGTCCACTCTGAGCCCGCTGGCAATGTAAGTGTGCTTTTAGAACCCGCCAGTGTCTCTCTCTTTGACTAGTTGCATAGGAACGAGAACAGGTCCACCCTGTCATACGAGCTTCTGCAGAGTTCCAAAATCGGGTCAACAACATGATGGCTGAATTCTACCATCAGCGTGAAGACAAGGTCGACGACTTTGGGCTAGCTATGCTTAGACGGAAGCCACTTGGTGAATGGTATACATGAGGAAGTGGTCCTTGGAAATGAGCGGGACTGATAAGCTTCTAGAACGGGCCAGATGGAGTTTACACCACCCGTAATGGTCTGGTGTCCTACGAGTTCCGAGTTTGTCCATCCAAGAATAGATCAGCCGCAGCAAATGTTTTAAATGAACCGTGGGGTCTAATCTGGCTGATGAAGAAGTGGTGAAGGATCAGGATGTGAACCCTTACAGAGGGATTGACGGAAAGATTAACATTTTGTATCCCTAATTTTCACGGTAGGAGTTGTGTACCTCTACTTACTAGATTAAATATTGGCATGTGCACTCTCTCCAAGAATATCAATCTTGAGAATAAAACAACGTCAACTATCTATTCGAAGACACATGATCCAAAGGGAAAAAAAAGATAAATAAAAGAAAACCTAATGACTTTCAAACTAACCTGATGTGTGGAAAAAAGATTACTATTTCATATCGAAGATACTGATTGGGTGAGAATATTTTCCAGAAGAAGGTAAATTTAGAAAACCGCTAAAATAAAACCACCGTGTTTAGGACTAGCGCAACGGCTATTCCTCTTATAGTATCTTTCTGCGTGGTCACGCAGTTGTATCTGAACTGTACAGCCCTGGATATAGATAGATACTACTTTGTACAAGAAAGTCTTACCTAGGTATTTCAGAGCTCATTCAAGATCATCGGTCTTCAGTGGCCACCTGAATACTTGATCATTTGACCTCTGTAGGAGAAAAAGTCAACCTTGCTCCTTGAACACAAGGTTCAGCATTTGGAATAGCATCATACCACCACTCTCTGACTACTTTCCCAAATCGGTACCTTGTTGTTACCAAACTGGAATATTTCCTGAGTCCATCTCTACCAATCCGAAACTCCAGCTCAATCCATCATATTTCATATTGAACATAGTACCCCTTTTTGACACAGATGTAATGATACGGCATCATGAAGGGTTCCGTGTATCTTTTTTTTTTTTTTTTTTTTTTCCCTTTATAACAGTACAGTCTAGATATCCCCTTTCAATTCCCTTCAGCATCAATACTATACCAAATCATTCACTGAGGACCAATAGTTCCTGTTATAGAAAATGATTAATACAACTTTCATGGCTAGATGCTTTAGATGCCAGCTATACCTGATTCACACCCTCATAAAGCCAAGTCCCAAACTTGAAGGTAGATACCGAAACCTCCCCGGTCCTATACTATACATTACTACATGCTTCTTAGGTCTAACAGCACTCTCAATCGTTGATAATTTGCGGGAGAGGACATGAGCAACCACATTGCATGAGTGCTAAAATATGATTTGCTTGAAACCCTATAGAGATGATAATTGATTGGTGGGGGGCCAGTATCCAGATCTTCGTCGCAAAGCCCCCTGAGACTCGGTATTGAATTCAAACTTATGTCTCAACGTTTGCCTATAAGTGCAGCCTGTCATACAGTAGACTGAGTACTTTATATCAAATTTCAGGATTGCCGAGGAACGAATAAGCTCTGAAACACGGGTCTTTTTGTTGGAGACAAAATTTAGGGTGAAACATACATGCCGACCAGACCAGACATTGCTCCATACCACGGGGAGGTACCACCTTAGTAGTGCTACATGAAGAAAACGTCTCGACCAGAGTAGAATGGCCTGAAAATCACCCGGGAATACAAAACCTCAAGAAAAACGGGCTAAGATGGCTAGCTACTTTCTCCGATTTGTTTCACTGCTCGATGCTCCGGTCCACATCGTCAATATAAGGGAAATATCGGAGATTAAATTGGCCACATTGCTGAGTTACATAACTCCGTACAGCACATCAAGTATATTGCTTATACCTCCTTGAGTTCTGCAGATAGGCTACCTATGGACTAATTATAGCTAATGTTAGGTCATTTGCCCGTACTTACGCGTCCTGTTAGCCACGCTTTCCATTGGGCGTGGAAGGGCCTTGTGTGGAGATCTGTATTGTCGTTAGTATACAAGAAGTGGACATCCTGACACCTTCGACGTCATCATAGTAGCGCAAGGGCGATAGATAGAGAGATGATGTCGGCATTGTACTAATTAGTCCATGGCAAATGTACGGAATATATCGCAGACAATAGCTCTGCAGATCTCGAGATATCTCAGTTCTCTTGGCTGGTCTACGTACCTCTGGCGCATTTAGTGCCTGTCATCACAACTGACGCGTCTATCACGATTTTAACCTGGAGAAGACTCTTGTTTAGTGCCATCCGTATGCACCCAATCTGGTAAGCCAGCTACCCTGGTGCGAGCTACGTATCTGAGATCAAACCCACTGTTGATCATCCCCACCGCGAAAATACTAATGCTGAGTGGATTAGCCTCACGGGTATCTTGGCAATTTTGCCTGTGCGTGGGAGAATCTATGGTGTAGTTTCATTTATGACTCAGGAAGCATCGTTTTGGAAGCTGGAATGGGCTCGCGACGGTTGAATAATGATCTTTGATCGTGTGTTGGATTGATTCTTCTTCAGCTCTTCATTGGCCCTTCTTATTTAGTGGCATCTTTGTGGCGCAACGATGCCGTACGGTAGTGATATGTACCATCTTCACAAAAACTTCAGCCTGTGAGTTAGTATGTAATCAACATGAGTACCATGGAAATTGAAGCACGAGGGTATTTTGATATTGAGGGTCCAAAAAAAAAGGTATATCACACAGCTAGCATGTGAAAGACATGACCAATGCGCAAATGACCTTGTTCAAGTCTAGTAGTAGTATCAAAAATTTATAGATAGAAGATAAGAAAAAGAAAAAAACCTAGCAAAAATGTCGGAGAGAAGACGCTGATTCACATCAACAAAATGCCCAGCAATAAACATCTCCCAAATATCGCTCCAAATGAAATTAATGGCTCCCATTGCCCGTAATGTATATCTAGAAATTTTGCCCCTGAATCATTCAATAATAAATCGGTCATGTTCTATAGCAATCGCGCTCCCCGTAGCGCTTACAGCGACTGCGACTTGCCCTTGGCAAACACCTGAGCACCGTCGACCAAGCGCCTTTCAGTGTTCTGTCGGCCGTTGACGAAGTCAGGGTAGTTGAGAGTCAACTCAACAGCACCGTTGACAATGTTGTCCACAGCCTCGACACCAAGCATGAACGAGTGGTCCTGGTTACCGACCTCGTAGCGCCAGCTACCGAAGCGGCCACGAGACCAGATGTCCATCTTCTGAAGCTTGGGAAGGATTTGGGTGAGGGCACCCTCACGCTCCAGAGAAGGTGTGGGGTAGCCGTGGTCGAAGCGACGGTGGTAGGTGGAGACAATCTCATCGCCGGGCTGCAGCATCTCGGTGTTAACGAGACCCTGGATGGACTCGGCAAGAAGAGTTTCGTAGTTGACGGGCTTCATGGAAGACTCGGAAACCTCCAGCATGATAGACCAGTAGGGGCCCTCCTTGGCTTCGGAGCTCTGGGGCTTGGAACCGTCGGCCAGTTGAAGGGTAGGAAGCTTCTTAGAAGCCTCAGGCTGGTTGTAAGGGGAGTAGTTGGAGAAGATGGTGGCACGGTAGAAGGGACAGTTGTCCTCAGGGAAGTACAACTATAAAATACATGTCAGTCACAGATCGTCAATACAGCTTCCCAGGTATGACTTACCCAGCACTTATCACCAATTCTCTCGGGGCGAGAGCCACGGATACCAACACCAATGACATGAGTAGAAGAGTAAAAGAGCTCCTTAGTGAGGCCGACCAGCTCCTGGTTACCCATAGACTCGGCAAGGAAATCCACAGACATAGTGGACACGAGCTTCTTGTAACCGACAGTGGTGCCATCTGCAAGCTGAACGGTCTTGTTGTTGGCGTTGACCTTGGTAACCTTGCCCTTCTCACCGAAGCGAGTGTTCTCCTTGGGGAGAGTGTCGGCAACAGCAATCCAGATACCACCAGTACCACCGCGGGCGGGGAAACGGAATGTGGCGTTCGGACCCCAGTTACCGGCGGTCTTGTTGAGAATGACATTGGTTGTCACGGCCTTGACATTGGGAGCGGCAACACGCTCACCGAGCCAGGCGCATTGCATCTGGATTTGAAACCATCAGTATAAACCCTCCTAGAGCACAATTGTTGATCGCGTCAAAGTAACAACATACCTTAGTAGTAGGCACAGCCCAGACCTTGTAGTTGTAAGGGCGCATGAAGAGGTCGGCGATACCAGTTCCCATCATGCGAACGATCCACTCATCGAAGTCCTTGGGCTTAGTGCTAGCCACGCGAGCCTCAAGAGCAGCGTCGATCATACCATCGATGCACTTAACCTGCTCCTCCTTGGGAAGCATGGAAATGTTGTTCTGGAAGGGGTAGGGAACCCATTGTTCCTGGCAACGGACATAGGAGATACGCTGGTGAGTGTACCAGTCATCATCCTTGGGGAGAGCCTCATCGATGCAGTCGTCGAAGTACTTGTAGTGGGAGAAGATGACGTGACCACCGACGTCGTAGAGCTGTCATTTATTAGCTAAGACCCAGCTTGACAGAGGGATTGGATCAAAGCACATACAAAACCTTCAGGAGTCACATCGGTGGAAGCAAGACCACCGGGAGTCTCATTGCTGTCCACGATCAACCAGGAGGGGCCATCCTGCGACAAGAATCAGTATGCGGTTTGGCGGCTGCAGTCAAGTGATTGTGCATCGTACAATTTGGTTGAGACGCTTCGCGGCACCCAAGCCAGTAGGGCCGGCGCCAATGACGAGGACGTCAACGGAACTAGAGTCGAACGTGTTAGTGCATTCCCCGGTAAGACATACCCCCCTGAGTATCGCGAGGGAATACCTACATGTCTGGGTGGGTCATTCTGCCTTGTAGGATATCCTGGAAGCTGGGAACGCGGTTAAGGGTTCTGCGGGCGAGGCTAAGCATAGAGAGAGCTGCAGGGACAACTGCAGTATTTAAGAGGAGGAAGACGGGAGGATGATGGAGAAGAAGAAGGAGAGGGGAGAAAGGATGGAAAAGAACGGTGAGAAGGGAGGCAGATAAGAATGAAAGGTCCAAGCTGGTGGGTGTATCGCAGACCAGGAAAACGAAACGTGACAAGCCAAAGCTGTGGGGAGGTACCTGTTTCAAGTTTAGGCCCTAATAAGATGAATTACAGGTACGGTAATTGATTCGCAAGCCTCCCAGTTTTAGTGGTTGGCTCAACTTTGGTTGAGCCGCCGGTAAAGGGGAAAAGGGGAAACCCAAACAGATTGCAGAAGTGAGAGGGAGAAAAAAGGGTAAAAAAAAAAAGGCAACGAAAAGGAATTTGATTTAAAATAAATAATAACAGGAATAGGGGAACTTAATCTCGATGTCTAGAACTTCCGACACGAGACGATTTTAACCTCGATCTATGGTTACATGCTACCAGACAATGATTGATGTTGGCTTGCCTCTGAGAAGCTCTCCGAGTATACATGAATCGAGTAGGTACTGTACAGTATGTAACCTAGCACACTTGAGATCTACATAATAGGTACTTTTTATTTGCCCCTAAAAGCAACCTCGCAAGAAACAATCAATCCACGGCAATCCTGCAGGATGCTGCTCGCAATTAGCCCAATCTCAATCATTATCACCCCATGTTAACATCCATTTCTCTTACATCTATCCATCCATGCAAGCCTCACAGGTGGTGGTGGTGGGTTCTCTCGGCAGGCACCAGGGGCTAGGGACTGGAAATGTCATGATCCTGAGACCTTTCCTAAAACGGTACGGCGACTACTCCTATAGGAAACGCAGCACAAGTCGTCGTGCCAAAACTGGCATGTTTGTTCCTATCTGGAGGATTGGTCATGCTGTAGTCAAAAGTAGAAAGGAGAGGAGGGAGCGCTTGTTTCATCTGAATCATGAGAGATATAAGCGGCAACTAAAATTATCCGGGGTAATCTCTAATATGTAATGTTTTGCATCTTCACCACCGTTAAGGGATATCTATTTATCGAGGAAAGTGAAACCTTGAGGTTCAATAGGTGATAACGATTAAAATTAGTATATAATAAAAGTTAGAATCATCTATTGGTTACCGTTGTGATAGATGATACATGATGAAGATCTAACTAAATGTTCATATTGATTCAGATTTACGATGTACGTACGAGAGATCAAAAGATTCAAAAGGAGATTACGCAGTCCATGTAACTCTTGTCAATGCTGTCCCCGACCAATGCCCTATTGGAAAGAAGCAAATGGGGTACGTACTCTTTTGGGGTGGGATGGACATCCGCATCAGAGCACTACTAATAACACTTAACAACTGATCGTCCCTTGTTCGATCCATCAAACTTGTCAGTACCGATTTTGGGCTGAACACATGAGCCGGACACACAACGGGTTCCACTGAGCGTCCTTCTCAGAATGGAAGGATAGAGATGATCTCTTTCCAGAAACCCTTTGAAGACGTTTGATCAGGGTCAACAGAGCGGTTAGTTGCGAAGGGTCCCTGGAGAAAAGCTTCCCGTAGTTCTTGGGTTCCCGCTTTTCATTTGTTGCTGTTCCGCAGAACTTTCTATAATGTTCCCACGGAAACATGTATCCTCTCAATCTTTTGTTCTGGAGAACGGGTACCATTGGGAGAGCTTCAGTAGATAATCCCCATTGTGGCTGTTGTGTGTGCGTGTGTACCTGAATAAGTCCATCGGAAGGGTAAGCCAGACACAGAGAAGAAGATAGTAAGGGTCTCCATACAAGAGGACCCTCGTGGGTCGTGGTGAAGGCCCTGATATTCCTATTCCGGAAGGCGACCAGATAATCCCTTTTAGATTGCTTCTTGAACGCTATTGAACCAAGGCGATGGCGTCAGGTCCTCAGCCATCAGATCGCCGCGTTCCCCACCGGTAAGGGACCTCCACCGCAGCGCTATGGACAAGTGGCCGCCGAACGCGGGTAACTGAATGCTTGGCCCCAGACTGCTTGCGTAATGCAGGTCGTTGCAACCCAGTCGGTGTTAATTTTGATCAACACTCTCCAATGTCGCAGTATGGATTCTACAGCTGTTGACTTGTCCGACATTTCCAGACTTTGTCACTCGAATTGTTTCGGGGACAGCTGTCGGATAGTTTGACCATATAACTCAGACCTAGATTCATGGAACTGAATTTATTTTCCTTTTTGTTTAAGCTCACCAAAAACAAAAGAAGAAAAAATGCGAGAGAAAAGGGTACCTTGGATAGGGACTGCATTCACCAGGAAATATCAGAACAACCAGAAAAGGGGCAAGATAGAGAGAGAAAAGTGGACACCTGGGGATTGACACCATTCGCCAGCTTTCGCCACGAGAGTGATGAACATTCGCCTCGACCCACACAGACACCACTGGGTGTTGGCTGAACAACCCACTTAGGAGGTTGGAGCAGTGCAAAGTATAATTAGAGTAATTATATTTTCCAATGAGGGTGACAAAGAGCGGAACTTGGCTAAGGGATAGTTTTCGTATGACTGCTTCGGACCCTGATACTAGGGATTAACTGCGTGATACAACAAAAAGAGGGGGGCCAAAAAGCAAAGACAAAGGTACATTATTAATATACACTACGTGAAGAGTACGTATGCATGATAGTCAGATGAGAAAAAAGTGTGCTGATGTTGGATATATTACATGTACTGTATATACAGGACCGGTTATCTTTTGTAGAGGTCGAAAGGCTTTCTGCATGTATTGTTGGTACCAGTACGGCATGATACGCGTCGTCAACTTACCGATCTACCTATGCAATTTTTGCCTCCATTCTCCACTACCGCCTCCACTGTTTGCCGGCCAGAACTCGAAACCTCCCGTCAGAATCAATGGCAGCGTTTCAACTGCCGTTTGGTCGTCGAGTAAATTAAATTCTATGGAGTCCTCCGGAGAAGTAATTTTAAAACCATAAAAAAAGAATAATTTAACAGAAAATAGAAAAACATCATCCCATTTTAGATACCTAGTAGTATCAGTATCAAATTGACAGTAATGCTTTTGGTAACATTTTTTTTTTAGTTATCTCATTACTACTAATATCTACTACCTAAAATAATAAAGTGGTAGTTAATTGTAGACCTCATATTCGTACTTGGTAGTTACAGTATGTATGTATGTATGTATGTATGAGTCTGGCTGGAAGGTGTGCTGCATGCAGCGACGTAAGTACTGCATGGACCGAAGGGACGCTATGCCCGGGTAAGCGTTGACCTTTGTATGACCGGGTCTAAGTGTAAGCTTGCGCTTCCCATCCAGCGAACGACATATCTCATCCCGGGCCACGATCTCTTTTTTCTTTCTAGTTGATGCGGATCCCCGACCCTCTCTTCCCTGCACTTCCCTCTTCCTGCCCCCCTTAAAATAAAAAATAATAAAATCCAATAAATCCAATCAACCCGTGCCGTGTTCTCGCAACTCTTACCGACAAAACAAATTCGACTTCCCTCTACAGGGCAGGGAAAAAAGAGAAAAGAAAAAAGAAAAAACGTATACTAACGGTATTTTGTCCCCAACCTTTCTTTCCTCTTTCCCTTTTCCCCCTCTCCCCTTCTCTTCCCATGCTTCCCATCTCTCTCTCTTGAGCGCCAATTTGTCTTTGCTTCTCTTTTTCTTATTCTTCAGTTCAGACCAACTCTTGTCCCACTCGTTCGAACAACTCACTTTATTCTTCCTTGGACTAAACTTATTCTTTTATTTTCAGTCTTCATTGTCGTTCTTCACCCGTGGCCTCTGCGCAGTTCAATCAAAGCAGCCTTTTACGGCCGCGACCCTTCGACTTCCAACGCTTTCTATCAGAACAACAACGCATCTTGAAAATGAGCTCCGAAGGAGAAAAGGCTAGAACCTCCGGCGAGGTCTCCCGCCCAGAGCCTACTCTGCCTACCGTTAACCCTACCGCTGAGCGGGCGGAGCCTCCCAAGCCTACTTTCCACCCCGCGGTTTACGTTGGGTGAGTGCATATCTCCTGGAACCAATTGCATGGACAAAATGAGTGGTAAACGGGCTAATGGGTCAACAGTGTCTGGATTACTCTGAGTTCCAGTGTCATTCTGTTCAACAAGCACATCCTCGATTATGCTCAGTTCCGTAAGTGCAGCTCTCGTGTTCTTGACTACAAAGAGAGAGACGTAATACTAACCCCGTTCGTGATATAGGCTTCCGTAGGTTTCTCTTCCCCCATTGCTACATCTTGACGGCATCCTAATACTGTCGCAGCTATCATTCTTACAACATGGCATTTGGCATTCGCAACCTTCATGACCCAAGTCCTCGCTCGCACCACCACCCTGCTCGATGGCCGGAAAACTGTTAAGATGACTGGCCGTGTTTACCTCCGCGCTATTGTCCCTATCGGTCTATTCTTCAGTTTGAGTTTGATTTGCGGCAATGTGACATACTTGTATCTGAGTGTCGCCTTCATTCAGATGCTCAAGGTTCGTTCGTCCTGAGTCCAAGACAGTCCGTTGTTCCTCGCTTACAATAACATACAGGCTACCACTCCGGTCGCGGTACTGTTCGCCACTTGGGGCATGGGAATGGCTCCCGTGAACTATAAGGTCCTCATGAACGTATCTATCATCGTCGTTGGTGTCGTTATTGCCTCTTTCGGTGAGATCAAGTTTGTCTTCATCGGGTTCCTCTTCCAGATCGGTGGTATCATCTTCGAGGCCACTCGCCTGGTGATGGTGCAGCGCCTGCTTAGTTCCGCCGAGTACAAGATGGACCCTCTGGTCTCCCTGTACTACTTTGCTCCCGTCTGTGCTGTGATGAACGGTGTCACTGCTCTGTTCGTTGAGGTCCCTAACCTTACCATGGACCACGTCTACCGCGTTGGCGTTTGGACCCTGTTGCTGAACGCTGTCATTGCTTTCATGTTGAACGTTTCTGTTGTCTTCCTGGTAAGCACCATTTCTCTCTCCGTGTGATTTCGGTCTGCTAACTGTCGGCTACAGATTGGAAAGACCTCTTCCCTGGTCATGACTCTCTGCGGTGTTCTCAAGGATATCCTCCTGGTTGTTGCTTCGATGATGATCTGGCAGACTCCCGTCACCCCTACCCAGTTCTTCGGTTATTCCATCGCTCTTGTTGGCCTGGTTTACTACAAGCTCGGTGGCGACAAGATTAAGGAATATGCCGGCCAGGCTAACCGCGCATGGGCTGAATATGGTGCCAACCACCCTGCCAAGCGCAAGTCTATCATCATCGGTGCTGCTGCTCTTATCTTCTTCCTGTTCATTGGATCCATGGCACCCAGCTATGCCACCGACGGTGTTGATAGAGTCAAGGGCCTACTTGGTGGCGCCACTGCTGGAAATTCGTAAAGGCGCCTCCTGTTACTCAAGATGAATCAATCACGATGTCTGGCTTTGCCAAGTGTTAATTTCCCAGACCACGGAGTGCAAGATACGAAATGGATACATCCTGAACACAGTGCGGTTCCAGGTACCACGTGAAACTGAAGGACCAGAACCCTTCTACCACCAACCTTGTTTTATTACCCATTTATACATCTATTTACACAGTGGGCCTCGCTATAATTCCTTTGGCCCGCAGCTTAAAAGATAATGTCCGTCACCTGCAGTAACCCAACGGGATGGGAACCGGAGTGCAACTGGGTACGGCCACATGCAGGGAATGCAGCCTGTACCTGATGAACACTGGATGTCATCTCGGGGGTTGTGATATGAATTTTTTTTTTTCTTTTTTCTTTTGGATCTCGATTGGGGAGGTCCTTTTTTTCTCGTTGTACGGTGTCAATCCTTGTAGGGATTTTTCATTGTATTGCTTGTGATTTGATGAACATTTGTCACGTTAAACTCGCACGAGGTTCTGGTGTCGGATATTGCTTTCATCTAGCTTTTCATATTGTTTCCATTCTTTCCTGTGACTATAGATTATCATTCCGACAAAATAGAACTGATTGAAATGTTTCCAGCTGTTCTTAGCAAGTGTTGTTATTGTTGATGAAAATACCTTGCTCCTGGCACTTACTTGATCCCGCCTTGCTTCCTCAGGCAACACATGTGTCCTGCAAGGCGCCCAGACTCCCCGAATCGTCATTGACTTGCCAACCGAAAGTGGAGGTGTCAGTGCTATCCAATCAGGACACATCTCCAACCTCAGGCCCACCGTTGCTGGATCGGCCAATAATTTCCCGAGATTCATGCTGACAGGGTTCCTGGAAGGGCCGGACGCGCGGACAGGGCTTGACCAATTAGCCAATCGGCGAAGTTGGATGAGCATCTTGGTTGCCCGGAGCGATTCCATATCGTCCAATAATGGCGGATTCCTTGCTTGACGATCTGGAGTTGGTGGAGCCCACTAACAGTACAGTAAGGTATGGTATGCAGCAACCGCATACTGCAGGGAAAATGACCGACAGGGTGGACGGGGCGATGTATGGGACGGTAATCTGAATGAGGCGAGACAATTCCTTCTCCGCATCGCAAGCGCATCCAAAAGAGAAGCTCCGAAACCTCCCAAGCAAATAATCATCCGCTCCCGTCAGCCTCTTTTTTCACGCGTTTTTCTTTTCACCCTCGCAATCCCGTGGTTCCTCTCTCTCTCTCTGTCTCTCGTGTTTTTCCTTTCTCCACTTTCTCTTCTCCTCTCTTCTTCCCTCCTTCCTTCCTATCAAACCTTTCTCACTCTTCTTCATCTCATCGCTATCCACTCTTATTCTCTTCCATCTTCCTCTTTCTCTCTCATCAGTCCTTCTGATTATCGGCCTTCCCATCCTCTTTCGCGACCTCACGATTCGTTGCGCCAACCATCAGCCCATCCTTATTCTCTCACGGCTTGGATCTCGTGACCCATAGGTTGCTCTATCTTGTTGGTTCTAGCTCACTTGACAAACAGATCGCATTTTCTTTCTTGTAGTGCCCTCCACTGTCGCAAACTCCTCAGGTTGTTCTTCCGCATCACGATGTGTCCAATGATGCTCAACAGCCTCTCCGACGGCCCTGCCATGGTCCTCTCCCCTCCCCAAGAACACGCCTTCCTTCAATTCCCGCGCCACCCTATGTTCGATGCTGCACCTGGGAACCAAGGCTCATTCTTCTCGAATGGCTCGAGCCATTCTTACGGTGCAAAGCCAGCCACTGCTGGGCCCATCACTGGAAAACCTTCACGCAAAAGATCGCGTGACGAAGCAGCTTTTGAAGAAGCTATGAGTGTACCTCCCATTCCTGTATCGACTCCTGCCGCAAAGAAACAGGAGCCTATATACGGTGAAGGCATGATTCTCCTCAATCCACAGACCGGGTCCGCTCTCTCTGCGGAGAGTCAGACAGGCACTTGGTACGAAGAATCACTGGGGAGCACCGCTGCTACTGCGTCATCTGTCTCCTCCCAATCCAGTTCGTCCAATATCTGTGGTCGGAAATCCCAACGCCTGGATCCTTCCGCTCCCAAGCTCGATGATATCGCGCTCTCCTCGGTTCAACGATTGCAAGATAATAGTAAAGACGATAATCACCGCCTCCTCGATGCCACAAACCGCTCGCCCGATGAGCCACTAGTCGACGACGCTACTCGCCTTCTTGGTATCAGCTGGCAACGCATCGCGTTTGACGGTGACGGCGACATGGCAGCCGCAGTGCGCGGCTGGAAGAAATATATCAACAAACAATTCTCTGCGTACCTCCTAGACTCTGAAATTCTGATGAAGAACCGAGCTCTGAACGCTTACCTCGTGGCTGCCCGGCCTGTCACACCTTTCGGACCAGCAAACTCGCCAGCTTTCTTCTTGTTCAACGATGACCTCACTCAAGCCCAGCTTGTCGCATCCAACTGGGAGACTTGCATCCAAAACCTCCGGTCAAATCCTATCATCTTCGAGGGTGCTCAGATCCTTAATGCTGCGCACCGAGCAGTTGCCAACGGCTCACCCCAAACCCAAAATCTCCTCGGCGCAAACCCCACAGACGCAGGTCTTCCCCTCTTACAAACCCTCTCGGCGCAGCCCTTCAGCAATGACACAAGCATCGGGATGAACGGTAGCGTAGGAATGGGGACGGGGATGGACATCGACGCGTAATACCATCGACCAAGCTCGCGTCGCGAGAACGAAAGCCTCGGCTATTCTTGCTCACTCTTCACTTTGCTCTATCTCTAACAATACTTTCGGCACAGATACTTTTTTTCATTGTCTTTGAATTCTCCGGCAAAACGTAATTCGGACTTGGGATTCGGGTGATATCATTTTCTGTTTCTTGGGCGCAAAAAGGTGGTATTCACTTGCAGGTGTTTTTTTGGCTCATGGTTTGTCACTTTCGATTTTCTTTTTCTTTTCTCTTTTTTTTTTTTTTTTTTTTTTTTTTTTTTTTTTTTTTTTTTTTTTTTTTTTTTTCCCTTATTCACATTATGTTCATAAATCCCGATCCATCATTCTGTGGAAGATATCAAGAGAAGAAAATAAATATAAAATATAAATGAAGAGAGAAAAGAAAAAAGCCCTCGAAATTGAAAGAAAGTTCCGACGATTAAATGTAAGACGCCCCCCACCAATATTGTCGGCATTATCATTCTCGGCCATCTACCGCCACCATAGAGAGATTGCCCTACTTCACTTCACTGGGAAGACAAAAGTCTATGAAAGCTATAGAGAATTACACAAGCAATAATGAAAGAAAAGCATATTGGTCTTATCGACTTACTGATAACAACTAAACCCACCCACAAAAATTTTTTGGCAAAATAAGCCAAGCAACAACCCCGAATAAGTCCCGTCGGGACTAGGTAAATATCAACATCCAAAGAACTACTAAATCACCTTGAAAGACAACGAAAGTTTAGCTATTTGCTGAAGTGTATGGACCTAGTAAACTGAGAATGGTTATTTGGTTACTAGTTTCAACGTCCCTGGATTGACGGTGTGAGAGTGATGTTGATAATATATAATATTCGGTCTGTAGTACTCTTGTTTTCAGATTTCGTCCTTTGCGAAAAGAATGATTATACTCACTTTATCATATAGAAATTTAGTGACGATCCCTCCAGGGAGTCTATCCTGAGACAATTTGATCCGGATCTGTTCAATTTTGACTTAAACTAGTGTAGAGACAGGAGAAAACCTACATATACCGACTAACAACAACACAAGTACATGCCCTCGATTCCACTGTTCATCGATATATTTACATTAGTAAGTGGCATCTCTTTCAGTCCATATTGATGAATATCTTCCCCAGCATCCCAACCGTGAATTATCTGACTATATAACCATCTAGGATATATTAAGTTGTTACCAATGATACAATTACAGGTCCACCCCTTATTCATATCATCCTATTCCGCTGTAAACGATGTCTCCATCCCATAGTAGTATGCCGTATCCTCGTCCTGGCTAAGCAATGGTGGTCACAACAACAGGCTCTTTCCATTCCTCCGACGAGTCCAATGATTGCGGGCCCTTGTTTATGAACAAGGAATCAATTTCTTCGAGGTTGAGGTTGGCCGTTTCAGGGTAGAAGAAATATATAATCTAGCACAACTCAATTAGTACCATGTATTGTGCATTAATAGGAGACATTGACTTACCGGCACGAAGACAAGATTAAAACACATGAAGATGAGATAACCCTTCCATGCAAGATCGTTGATCAGAGTTGGCCCTATCATGGCCACGAAGAAATTCCAGAGCCAATTTGCCGAGACCCCGAGGGCTTGGCTATTTTGGGAGTATTCACAGTTAGCTTTGTACAAATTCCGCAGGGGCCACCTTTTGGAATGAAGCTGTTGTGCTTACCCTTTTCCTCGGACATGAAGGGGGAGGATCTCCGGCCCGTAAACCCATGGTATGCAGTTAATGGACGCCCCAAAGATGAGCATAAACAGGAAGAAAAATGGCACTGATGCCGTAGCTGCTGATTGCTCCAAGGAGGTCCCTATGAAGAGTTAAAAAAACCCTAAATTCCTCCACTTTTTTTTTGCCCAGCCAAATCACAAGGGGGCTTACTTACCCTTGAAAGACAAAAGAATGGAGATCATCATCATGCAAAGAAAAAGTCCGAAAGATCCCCACATCATCGGCTTTTTTCGACCCAGTCGATCGGAGTAGAATGTGGGATAGAAAGAGCCTTGTGTAATGTGATCAGCAGGCCTTCTTGATAAGCAGTGTTCGAGTGGAATTCCCATTTACCAATGACGAACATGACCTGAATCACTCCTCCAAGCAGTAGACTCAACTCCTTATCAAGGCCTATGTTGACCTCCAACACTAACATCCTCAGCAAAATTCCAAAGTTGCATAGGGGACATAAGGAGCGTTTAGTTCTTACCCGTAGTGACATAAGTCTGATACTCCGTTAGCTTCCACGCCCCAACAATAAATAATAAAAAAAAAAAAAAAAATTGAAGACAAAATGGAACTACCGGCTTCACATACGACGACGATGTTGATACCACCCATTTGATTCATGAATTGCAACCCATAGGCTAGTAGTACACGCCTCCCGGTGTGCAACTCGTCTTTCCTGAAGATTTGGGACCATCTGTATTCTCCACGGAGAATATCAAGCTCAATAGCCTGTTTGATACCCTGTGATTCTTCAATTATCTTTGGGTCATCCGAAGTGCGGTCATAGAAGTCACAGAGCACTTGCAAGCCCTCGCCACCCCGGCCTTGCCGGTAAAGCCACCGAGGACTTTCGGGCAACCTGTCTTTACGTTAGATACGCATTCAACTACATATGCATAGACCACCGTGCTAGATAAGATAGATAGACTCACCCAAGGACCATAAGTGTCACGATGAGAGCGAAGATTATTTGGCAGGCGATTGGTAACCGCCAGTTCACGGGTCCCTCAACATAGCTCATCCCGTAGTCGAACCAATAGGCGACAACAATACCTACTCCGACGGCAAGAGGTTGGCTGCATACATACATTCCTCGTTTCCGTGCGTCGCACAGTTCCGATTGGTACACTGGCACAGAGCTAGTGAAAATCCCAGTACCGATACCAGTAAAGAACCGCGACGCCAGAAGCTGTGTCGTGGAAAACGCGCAGGTTTGTGCAACTGCTCCGGCCTGCATGGAATGTTCTTTTAGTCGCCATCCTGTTGAATGGGGGTTACAAACTCAGACATACCACAACCCAGGTCATCGAGAACCACATTGTCCTTCGAAATCCGAGCCTATCTCCGGTCATGAAACACACTATTGTCCCAAGGAAACAACCCAGATTGTAGATACCGACTATGATCCCAATAGTCGCTGACCCTGGGTGGTGTACAACGTTGAGAAAATCTTCATTTCCCACAATTCCGGAAAATACACCCTGGTTGTAACCTACAAATGACCATCGTGGAAGTTAGCTTGCTGCAGTCCAACAATCAGATTGAGGTCTCGCACCAAATAAGACGAATGATATTTGGCAGGTGAGCATAATAGCCATCCGAAGGCCTAGCCCTCGGCCATAAATATTAAGCTTCACCATGTTGCTTGATGGGACAAGAGGAATAGGATTGAAATAGGATGGCTAGAGACAGAGGGGGTAATTGACCGAAAGACTTTATATATGAATGTTATGCTTTAGTTTGTCACTTAACATGCAAACACAAAGGGGCCCATGTAATCGGCTGTGGATCCAAGTGTATGATAGCAGTGACCAAGGCATCAGTGCAGGAGGCAACCTTACCCACTATAGGTGGGAGTTTCCCAGTATCAGAAGCCCATACTAACCTTTTGTAGATGAGTACAGGAGGGGGGGAGGGGGAGCCCATACCAACCGGAGAAATACCGCTCCTAAATTCGTAACGGGGTGAAGAGAGGGTAGAGTCAGCCGGTTAAACGGCGGCATTTGACAATTCTCATTGCTTGATCATGAATCATGCATTCTGGGTCGTGGAGCAGCTTCCACTCCGCATTCCCAATGATCAGCGGATACAGAGTCTCGACTGGTAATAAAGCTCGAAGGCTTGTGAATAGCCCCATCTTGCCGGAGATGGTGGGTGGTTCTCACTGGATATCACTTCAGACCTCCAGCTTGATGTGCACCGCCGCTGCAGAGCAAGTTCTTCGCCGAAGAAGAATGCATAACTCTTGCAAACTCTACCGTAGAGCTATGACCTCGGCTGAGACTATAATAGTAGCACTCCCAGGAGGTTGGCTGCATCACGGGCTGCCCCTTGCCTGCTAATGCTGCGACCAAGCGCATCTAGGAAGCAGGCAGGTAAGAGTTAGCCTTTCACCTGGATGGCAGTGGTAATAAGCATACTAATACATCAATAAGATGCGTTGGGTTAAGCATTGTATGGAGTATGGTGGATCCCAAAGGGATCTCTGAAGCATGGCGAGTATAGAACATAGAGGGCTTAGTCTACAACAATGATGGCAATGGTGACAATAGTGGCAAAGGTCATAAGGGTAGTAGATGTTTGAAGTTAGAATGAAGTTGTGATCTTTGGCGGTTTTTGGGTAAACCGACGATCACACGTGATGGTAACCGGAATGGCAGTTCCGAGTCATAATAGGAAGGAGTTTCCTGCATGATGTGCAGATCCCAAAGACAAAAGGTAGGTTACTAGTACCTACTGGGCAGTATGGACTTCGAATGGAGCATGCTATCTCTCGGTCTTTTGCCGAAGCGATTACCCCTTGGTACTTTAGGATGGGAAATTGCTCATGATCAGATGCCGAAACTGAGTCTGATATTATTATAAGAATCAAGGGTGACTAGAGCCTAGCTTCGCATTTCTCGCATTCGATGGTATCTATCCTATTCGCTATAGTAGGCATTAAGCTTCAAACTAGTCACATAGACCCTAATCACTGTCATAGTAGTCACTCCCCTCATCATAGTAATCACCATAGTGCCCTGAAAAAGCGGCGTCAACACCGTCGGCGTCTTCATCGTCATCACCCTCATCATCGTACCCATCATCTGGCTCCTCGTCTGAATAACCGGTTTTGTCAGCTGCGGCCGACTCTGCGCCATTTTCGTTAGTGGCCGCCTGACCGGCGTTATCCGTTGTGACACGGGTTTGCTGAGGATGTTCAGTAACACCGCGCGCGGGAACGGAAGTGGGAACCGGAGAACTAGGGAGATTGGTGCGAGTTGAGGGAGTCGCAAGCCTAGCACGTCTCGAGAGGGTTTCTGGTTCAATGCTGGCGCTACGTCGTGAAGTCACACTCTGGCTGCGGCTCATACTCTCTCCTTCCGCCTTGGCGGCATCACCAGCTCCCTCTTCACCAAATAACGACTCTAACAGGCGATAGTTGATCTTTTTACTGAAACCTCTTCGTTCCAGCATTCGACGGGTCGCTTCTGCTGGGGTAGAAGCTCGTGTGCTCCTTCCATCACCCTCGTCACCATCGCCCTGCAAATACGCGACATCTCCTAGTCTACCTCGGCGACGCTTGCGCGGTTTATGCATTCCCGGGCGTGATTCAGATTCCTCTAGGGCCCGTTTTAACGCCTTGGCTTGCTGAGTGCGCAGATAATCTTTATTCTCGTGCACCCAAATGCGCTCTTTGATCTCGACTTCGGCAGGGGACAGTAGACAGTTAGAGACTTCCGGATCTGATTCAAACTCGGCTTCATCGATAACGGCGCTCTCGGACACAACTTTTCTTGGGGTCGTGGTACTCTCAACCATATTGGAGCCCTTCGCCAAATAAGCTGTCATCTCATCCTCGAGAGCCTCCTCCGACGCGATCTGGTCAGGGGTCGGTTGTGGTAGGGGTCGTGCCTTAGAGCCTTTAGGGCGGCCCTTGGTCGGTTTGCTAGAATTATCGCCATCTCCCGATATAAATTCGTTCTCCACGGATGTCATCGACGGCCGTCTATCGATACCTGCCGCAATTAAAGCCGGGTCAATAGGGAGACTAGGGATAGCAAAGCCATCCGCATCAACACGCTTTTGCTGCTGGAGGGTGGCATTCGAAGGCGCTATGTTAATATTGGTGAGGTCTTCCTCAATATCGGCAGCAGTTTCTGTGGGTCTTCTCTTGATGCTCCGAGATGGTTTTCTCCCTTCTCTTGCCCTGGTGAAAGAGGGCGGATCATGTGCATTCTCTAGCTGCACAGAGCGGAATTGATCGACAGTCAGCTCTCCGCTTTCTGTTGCCCCGAATTCATTGAGACGTTGGCTTATAGTGATTTCGGTCACTTTGACGACGTAGACTACCTCGCGGACAGTGCGCCGAAAATTATTCATCCGGGCTGCAAGAATCAAAGCAGCACCACAAATACCGGCAGGACGTCGACCTGTGGTCATCCAGTCGCGATTCATTCGTTGTACGATACGCACAGCTTCACTAGCAACTTGCATTGTGGCGGTTCCAAATTCAAGCTGTTTGGCGAACCTATAAATCAAGCTCTCAGGATCGATCGGATTCATCAGGAAAACATTACCCCCCAGGCGCAGCTCCTCTAGCAATGCTTTGTATGTTCGGCCAAGCTTGAATACGTTGATCATGAGCACATCCGCGAAATCGATGAGCATTACTGTGTTCCCGTCCTGCCGGCGGCAAGCAATATAAAGGCACACCGCAGCCACTGTTTTTGTTCGACGACCTTGAATGAAGTTTAGACCGACCGCGAGCTTGAAAACTTGGCCAGCAGCTTTCGAAGCACTCTCGGGAATGGTTAGAGCACGAGACAGCTGAGTGATATACCGATTGCCATTCTGTTCGGTGATCTCTCGGCTTTCCGCACCACCTCCACGCTGGAAACCCGGGCCATAGCTGCGGACATGAGTCTGATCTTCTCCGACAAATGTACCTTGAACAATTGCGGCACCGGATGATGTCTCACCGAAAGTGACTTCGGAGACAATATTTGACTCGCTGATAACAGTACCACACCCGGAACAAACCTTTTGCCCGTCATCCTCGACAATATGAGGTGCGGGACAACCAGGGTTAGGGCATGTCGAGGTCTTAGGGTGGGTGGTAGGTTTGGTTGGCTGTGGACGGCCAATTGGTTGAGGCCGCTTCATTGAAGCGGGATTGGGAGGTTTAAGACTGGCTAGGCGTCCCATAGGAGGAGCCCTCGGGCCAGTCCTCGGGGGGAATGGAGGGCGCATTCCCGGTCTAGAAGTAGACATGATAGTAGGCTTTAGTTGGGTTAATGTTCAGATGTAAAACAATCCCAAGGTGATCAGGCACATTTACAATAGGGTATGAGAGTAGTAGTAGCAAAAGGGAGGAGAGCAAAGGAGATCAATGCGACATTCTTTCAGTTGATCATAGTATGAGATGAGAGTGTGGGTGCGAGAGTGTGAGAAAAAAAAGTTACATAGGATAAAAAGTCTCAGAGACACAGTAGTGAATCCAAAGGGACGAATAAGCGGTGCTGTATAGAAAAGGCAGGATCTGACAACAAGTGAGAAGTTGAATTTCAATCTACTTCCACAATAGATATGCATTCAATAGACGATGTCTATTAACGAGAGCGACGCGACAAGCGATGCGTTGATGGGAGGAAAAAATGGATGGCGGCGTGAATAGTGGCAGAGAGGACGCGTCGAAAAAAGTCTGCGTAGTCCAGTGGGAGGGTCACGTGAACCTGACTCATTGATTCCCTCCCATCAAATCCGCCAGAGCGACCGTTCGATTCCCGTCCGTCCCGTCCACAGGTATTATTTCACCAACATGAATTCTAGAGCTTTCCCCAGAAGATGAATGGTTCCTAGTAACTTACTAACTGAAGTGAAGTGGAATCGGATGCATCGGGATGGTCCAGACAGAACGATACCCCGTTGCCTACCACGAAGTAGTACCTGGTAATTGATACTTAGCACACGAGGCGGCCGTTTGCAGAAGGGTTACGACTGCTGAAAGTCAACTATTCTCCCACCAACTGATCATGCTTAGGTAGCAAAGTTATGCTTCCCGTGTGAGAGATTGCCCCCATTCCTGTTTGTCGTTATGCTTGAAGTTGGGGTCGAAGCCAAGATTTGCCACGGCCTGGATTGATTATCAGGCATTTCCCTGTCATTTGCTTGACCATAACCACTTACCTCCTGTCGGTATGTCTGGCATACCAACATGGATTTTTACTGGAGAGCTTTGCTCGTCCCGATTGCTATTGCCAGCTCGGCATTCTAGTGCCATCTTGAACATTTATTAATCCCGTGGCGGTTCCGTATATTGGAATGAGAGATTTCTGCGTAGTTTAGCGTCTCTCCACAGCTTCGCGCACAAAAGACGCAGTTCACTCTCCTTCCATGTACTTCATTGCCAACACTCCCAGGGATTTATAAATAAGTGGTTGTCTCATTGATGTCTTTTTTTTACTGTATCATTCCAATAATTTGAGTGTTTTTTATTTTTTTAAAACTTATACCTCCGACGCTCTTGCTGTCAGTACAGACTTTTTACGTAAATAAGTCTGCTTTATGCCTTATCCCTTTACTTACTATTAATTGCTCTGAATACCTAATCCTCAAATCCGTCTTCAATAGCTGCATACCTATTTTTCCTGGCTTCGGGCAAAATCTTTTGGTACTGGTGAAATCAAGCTCGGCTTGCTTCTTCTGGCGGGAGACACTCCTTAGCTCCTGGCTCCAAATTATTACAGACAATCCACACCTGAATTACTGTATATCTGCCATTATGTCACCTATTCCAAACAATGTACCTCGAGGCCCTGCAGGCCAGGACGAGAGAAGCCTCAAAAGCACCTTCTTCGTCAGCAACGTGCATTGTTCCTCCTGCATCGCATACATTACGGAAGTCCTTTCAGAGATACCAGGGGTGTTTGGCATCGATGTCACCATCCTCACCCACGAAGTGCGAGTCTTTCATGCAGCGAACACAAGTCCTTCAGACTTAGCCACAGCTCTAATCAAAGCCGCTTTTGAGGTTCACCATGTTACGACGTATGATGACAGAGGCACCGCTGTATCCGATTTCAACACGACTTCATGGCTCTCTAGAGACTCTGTACTTTTCACCACTCAGTCAACCTCGCATGCTAGCTTGGGAACGCCAAACAGACATCTCGCGAACTGTGAGGCCTGCAGGAAAGAGGAATTGCAAAATATACACAACCCGCAAACTTCGTCAGAGGTAGTTTCTATTCGATTCAGGAATGAGAAGACTGGCCATTCAGTGGGTGTCAGTGATGAAGTATCTGGAACCGAGAGTTTGGCGCGCCGAGGATCTACGGCGAGCGGTAAACTACAGCAGTCAAAGGATGGGGGGAAGTTCAGTGCCCGTATAAGCATCGGGGGCATGAGCTGTGCATCTTGTGTCAATGCAATTGAGAACGAAGTCAAACAGCTTGACTTCATCCTCGATGTGACAGTTAACCTCCTCAGCAATAGTGCTGCAGTCATTTATACAGGTACTCAGTCGAACATAGACAAGGTGATTGATCATATCGAGGACATTGGCTTTGAGGCTTCTCTCGATGATGTACAGCAACTCAATGCGTCTCCATCCTCGAACCGAAACCTATCGTCGTATGTCGCCGAAATTGCTATCAGTGGCATGACATGTGGTTCATGCACAGGAAGCGTCACGCGAGGGCTTGAAGAACTCCCTTTTGTGAAAAAAGTTTCGGTCAATCTTCTGTCTCATAGTGCGACGGTTGAGTTCGATGGTCATGATAATATTGATGCTATCGTGGAAAAGATCGAAGACTTGGGCTATGACGCCTCTGTGAGCAGTGCTCTTCCTCAGGCTGCTGAAACCAACGATAAGGGCAGCAAGATCGAGAAGAGAACCGTGACAATAAAAGTGGATGGGATGTTCTGTCGCCATTGCCCGGAAAAGGTCATCAACGCTTTAAAGGAGCTCACTGATGTCGAAATTGACAACACGCTGTCCGTTAACAACCCACTTGTTAAAGTCACCTACACTCCCCGCCCTCCCTCTCTTACTATCAGGACCATACTCCAGAATATCGGCAAAGTACATGATGACTTCAGCGCTACCGTTTACCATCCCCCAAGTATTGAAGACCGATCACGGGCAATACAGCTGCACGAGAGGCGTAGGCTGCTGTCCCGCCTCCTCTTCGTTTTTATTGTGGCGATCCCAACTTTCCTGATCGGCATAGTCTTCATGAGTCTTGTATCATCGGACAATCAAATTCGGAAGTATTTAGAACAGCCAATGTGGGCAGGAAGTGTCTCTCGGATGGAATGGTCTCTTTTCATCATGACGACTCCTATCATGTTTTATGGGACTGACTTGTTCCACGTACGAGCCGTAAAGGAAATATATTCGCTTTGGCGCCCTGGAAGCCGGGTGCCTACCCTGCGGAGATTCTATCGCTTTGGGAGTATGAACCTTTTGATATCTGCTGGAACTACTGTGGCCTACATCTCTTCGTTGGCTGTTTTGATAATGGACGCTGTCGTGGGAACTATGCCAATGAGCACTAGCTCGACTTACTTTGATTCCGTGGTATTCCTTACGTTGTTTATCCTTGCCGGTCGATTTATCGAAGCATACAGCAAGGCGAGGACCGGGGATGCAGTCGCCTCGCTTGGGAAGCTGAAGCCATCTGAGGCATTGTTGGTTCTCAATAATCGTGCTACTGAGCAGGCCGATGTTGAAAGTAGACCTGGGGGAGACACAATCCAAAGAATCAATATTGACCTGTTAGATGTTGGTGATATTGTCACCATACCCTACGGGGCCTCACCCCCTGCGGATGGTGTGGTTGCTAGCCCCGGTATTTATCAGTTCGATGAAAGCTCCTTGACAGGAGAGTCGCGGCCTGTGAAGAAATCAGCAGGGGATCCCGTCTACACTGGATCTGCGAATGTTGGCCAGCCTGTGGAGATCAAGGTATCCGCCGTTGGAGGCGCATCGATGTTGGACCAGATAATTTCCGTGGTGCGTGAGGGTCAGAGTAGGCGTGCTCCCTTAGAAAGGGTTGCGGACTTACTCACATCCCACTTCGTGCCCATTATCACACTTATAGCCATATTGACATTCGTCATCTGGCTTGTGCTAGGTCTATCCGGCGTGTTGCCGGATGACTATCTTGATGTTGCACATGGTGGTTGGGCTTTCTGGAGCTTGGAGTTTGCGATCGCGGTGTTCGTGGTTGCTTGTCCTTGTGGTCTGGCACTTGCCGCTCCTACAGCGCTTTTTGTTGGCGGAGGATTGGCTGCTCGGCATGGTATCTTAGTTAAAGGTGGAGGAGAGGCTTTCCAGGAGGCGAGCCGTCTCGATGCCATCGTGTTCGACAAGACAGGCACCCTGACAGAAGGAGGGAGCCTGACCGTGTCTGATCATGAACCATTCATCACAGACCCCGAGGGCTTGCAAGTTGCGTGGGCGCTTGCTAGAAAGCTGGAGGAAAGTAGCAATCACCCAATCGCCCACGCAGTTTCAGCCTTCTGTAGTGGAAAAGCCTCGGCCACTATACTTAGCTCTGACATCGAAGAGCGGGCCGGGCAGGGAATGAGAGGCACTTTCACCGTGTCTAGGGACAATATCTACCAATCAAAGAAGACAGTCCAATACGAAGCTGCTATTGGCAATCGACGTCTCCTTCAAAGTCTAGTATCACCCAACTATGATGATTCACATCTCTCAAATCTCCTCTCAACCTACCAATCCTCAGGCAAAACCACCGCGATACTGTCATTGCGCGAAGTCAGCTCAGAGTCACCCAACGACAACTACTTCAATCCAGCGATCGTCTTTGCAATATCCGATTCAATCCGACCCGACGCCGCCCAAGTAATCTCACAACTCCAAAAACGCAAAGTCGAGGTGTACATGTGCACAGGAGATAACCAAACCACCGCCCACGCCGTCGCCGACATGGTAGGCATCCCTCGATCCAAGGTCATGGCCAACATCATGCCAGCAGGCAAAGCCGATTTCGTCCGCCTAATCCAAGGCGCCGTATACCCTCCAATAACCGAATCTGAAGCCGAAAGCCAGAAGAACGACCATGGTGCACGATCTATCGTAGCCTTCGTCGGTGATGGTGTAAATGACTCCCCTGCTCTGGCAGCCGCAGATGTCAGTATCGCCATGGCCTCCGGCTCGGATGTCGCTATGAATTCCGCCAGCTTTATCCTCTTGAACTCGGAGCTCGACACCATCCTCCAACTAGTTGTCCTTAGCCGTCGGGTTTTCAACCGCGTCAAGGTGAATTTCGGGTGGGCGGTGATTTACAACCTTTGTCTTGTACCAGTTGCAGCCGGAGTGTTGTACCCTATTGTTGATGGTCATCAGGAGAAGATGGTTAGAGGTGAAATGGTGGTGATGGTTGACAAGCACTGGAGGCTGAGCCCTGTCTGGGCTGCTTTGGCAATGGCTTTGAGTAGTATTTCGGTGGTATGCAGCAGCCTTGCTTTGGGTATTGATAAGAGAACTATTAAGAAGGTTCTGGGCATGGACAAAAAATGAAGAGTTATTGAAATGCGGGTATAATAATTTTTCATGTCATTTGCTGGTTGGTCTTATGGCATTGTTAGTTTGATAAGGGATCTTTTGATTCATTAAGACCCAGGAATGGTTTAATGGGTGAATTTGTGAAGGGCTAATAATGTTCTATGATATCACGTATATGTGAAAAATCTAGATTGTGACCGGTATTATTGTGAATGTTGCTTTAGTGAATTTGTTGTTTCTCTTCTTAGCATGTCTCAATGTTTTAATCTCAATTATATCACTTGAATACGAAGATACTCTCGAGTCACACTGGTGTAAATTAGTGGAAGTCTACCAGCTATAAGGGCTCAAAGTACCATTAATTCCATAAATAATGTGAACAAAGGTAACTGTTTTACATTCCTTATCTCGGACTTGTAGAGCGAGCAACGCGAATCAACCGTCCTCTCCCCACACCTCAGCAATCTTCTTACTCAAAGCTTTCATCACCTTCTTCCTCCCCACTACAGACGACAACTGATCCGAAACCATAGACTCTCTGGCCTTCGAATCCAAAACTTCGAACGCCTGTATAAATGCCTGCGGAGTCTGCCACCGGCGCTGGATCTCAAGAGCTTTGTCGCCCGTGACGCCACGTGTGCACATGAGCATTTTCAGGAAAACATCGCGGAGAGCGAGTGATTCCGATTTCGAGGCCAGGGCGGCAAACGTAGGGAAGGTTACGGCGTAGGTGACGGAAGGGTTTTCAGCCCTGAGTTGGGTGAGAGCATTAAGATAAGATTGTGAGGAAGACAGTTGGCGACTGGGTAACAAGCTAAGGGGCGAGCTCTGAGAGTACATCTTCTGCAAGAGAAAAGTCATCCTGGCCAAGTAACGGATCGTATCATCGAGGTTCTTCGTCTTCTTAACGAAGTAGCCGTTGACGACCTGCGTCGACGTGATAGCAGACGCGACCATTTCCTGGTATCTCATTGTGACGGGGTTATTAGGGTCGTATGTGACGGAGGAGAATTCCTCAATGAGATAGACGACATTTTTCATTCCGGAGCGACGAAGTCGGAACTTTTGTTCGTGGAAGCGGCCGTCTTTGATTGAGCCGATGAGATCGTCTAGCCTTTTGCGTTCGACGATGTAGTCTAGCATGACTTCGTCGCCTTCTTCGCCGTGTTGCGCGAGGAATCTCGGGTCGTGGAATTTGGCTACCCACATTGCGTCACCGAGTTCTAGGGCCCGCACTTGAGCTTTGATGCCTTTTTTGCTGAGCTCGTTGGAGATGTAGTCTCTGTCTGTCGAGGTTCGGACTTCTCGCGTGTCCAGGACCAGCTGGACTGTGAAGCTGTCCGGGGTCAGGACGATAGGGGTTATTGTAGTGTCTTCGGGGTCGTTCCTTTGGTTAAATTGTGGGTTGAGTTTTGCTTCAATGTCTTCATTACTTTCTTGTCCGTTTTGGGTTGTGTCCTGGCCATGTTAGATCTGATGTGTACTTTGCGATCTCAGGGCTCCCTTACTGGCTGGTTTCCAAAGTCCAGTGTGTTTTGAACAGACTCAGGTAGAGTCTTTCTGACCCGCTTCGCAACTTCCCATCCTTCTTCCGTAAGAGCATACTTTTTCAGGGGATGGCCGTGATCATAAACAAAGTCTTTCTGGAGAAGCGTTTTCATGGAGCTCCATGCGGTAAAGAATTTGCCCGGGTCACTGGGCGCCGTGAATGAGCTATCGCAATATGGCTGTGCCCTCTCAATCAATTGTGCCTTGGTCAAGCTCTGAGACGAGTTCTCATCGAGAGTAGCCAGGCCCAGTAGAAGAGCGTAAGGTCCGGACCGCAACGCTGGCACATACGGTCTTGCTTTTCGAGGCTTCTTTGCCGGTTGTTCCTCCGGCACACCCTCACCTGATAATCTCTTGCCAGTTGCTGCCGCTGTTGCTATTAGAACCTTGTTGGTGTTGTATCAAAGTCAGGCGGACTCACGTTTGTTAGGATGCTCAGGCATAGGAAGCCCATTCTCCTCACAGTATGTCTTTAATTTCTCAGTCAACCGATCACATAGTTTAGGGCCAAGACCATTGAGTTGCTGAGCCTCGGATGGATGTTGAAAGACCAATGGACAAGCTTTCATCGACTCGTAGGCCTTCTTGTATCTGAGCAGAAAAAATCAGTAAAACGTGTTTATCAAGCGAACGCAGATTGTTCTGACACTGTCACCCCTTTGCTGTTGCGCTCTCTAGCTTGATCCAGCCATTCTTTAATCCACCCCAAGAGAAGGGGATTCGCACACGTCTCGCTCATAGTTCCTGGCCCAGCGCATTCGCGAATTGCTCAGGACAAGTGTTGGTGCTGTCTACGCCAAAGTGGCGCTTTAGAGGGCAGCCAGCTGAGGGAAAAATACATGCACCTCCTCTCTTTAGCAGCTATTAAGCTGCTTTGCCATTTGCTCCACGATGCAAGCAGAAGCTAGTTGGGAGGAATTGATTATGATTACGCGATTTTCGCGCGTATTTCCATTTTGGGATGTAAGTGTGGCTTGCAAGAGGATGCCGTGTGGCGGTGTAGGTATGGATCTTAATGCCTGAGAGGTAAGGCATTAATGACATCAGACTGGGCTTTCACCCAATGTTCTGTTCATAACACTTACGGGCAGGTTTTAAGAGATCTACTACGTTCTTATATGTAACCAGGACCCAGTCTTCCTATTCCTATATCATAGTAAAGCAAAACAAACCGGAGCTGCAAGAGACGAATGACGTCACTCTCACGGCATCTAATATAATCGGATCTATAGATCTAGTAGATCCATTGCTGCCTTTTCTTCTCCTTTGATATTCTGCCTCATCTAATACATATTAATGGTATCCTCCAGGTAACATGTCACAACAAGGACGCACCGACTCCCTGCCACCCCCTACAGCCGGCTGGGACAATGGTCCATCAAAACTAGAATATAAAGAAAGGCAGAACAAATCGGAGGTAGCTGGGGTCACTGGGCCTACAGATAGCCATGCACTCTCTCAAGTAGAGCAAGATGAAAAAGGTCTGGCCCAGCAAGCCGGAGCTACCGATGAAGTGACGGATCTGGGGTGGGAGCAATCACCTCAGGGTCAGATTGTGGCAGGACTGTCGAACGAAGACCTTTGGATGCTTATCCGACGATTTAATAAGGTATGCCTACCGATACTAACATTCAATTAGTACTAACGAGGTTAGCAACTATACTACGTGAAAGCCGTTCCAGATGCCCCATTACAGAAGTTAGATCTCATTCGCGCAGAAGATGAGCATTTCTCCCCCGATAAGCTGCGAGCGACCCTTGAGCGGTTTTACACGACGATTGTTGTGTCGCTGGCCGCTTTCTATAAGCACATTGCTAGGTTACGTTCATGGAGGGAGCCTCGGCGAACTGGTGTGTTTTGCGGAGTATGCTTTTGTCCAAGCTGTAGGTCGCCGTCTTGAAAAGGCTAACAGCGTGTTCTAGGTGTATGTCCTTGCGTGGCTTCTGGATTTCCTTGTCCCTACGATATTCTGCATCCTCATTGCCCTGGTTGCATACCCTCCATGCAGGAGATGGTTGTTCCCACCTGCGCCTATCGCTCTTGTTGACAGCAATACTGGCGGAGTACAGAAACCCAAAGCCGGTGTGCTCGGTTCTCATGATAGTATAACTGGTGCTCCGGAGAAAATGAAAGGCGAAGCCGCCGAGCAAGAGGCTAGCAACTTAGTCACTAGTGTTGCTACCGTTGCGGTGGGAAGTGTTACAGGTAAACATGACCAGGGAACGCCTGAAGAGGCTCCTCTGGAATCTTCAATTCCCGATGCAATGGATACTGTTTCGGAGGCGGCAGATGCACAAACAGCTGCTCATGGAGGAGTACCGGCTGGCACCCACGATAAGACCAGGCAACCTATGAGGGAAACGGTGTTGAATGGTGCCAATATGGGCATGCGGGCTTTGAGCGATATCGTCGATATCTACGAGAAGTTTGGAAAGTAGGTTTTCTCAAAGTGTGGTCTCAGCAGACTGTATACCTAACGTGAAGATGATAGTGCTCTGTCACCAACACCGCCGTTCTCAGCGAGAACTCCGTATCTACGGTTGGCTAGTGTTTTGTCTCTTGGGTTATTTGCATCGCTCTTGACATCAAGCTATGTCCTCGTCAAGGTTAGCACCTTCATAGTTGGATTTGGCTTCTTTGGAGATCCAGTCTTCATTCGTGTTACTGCATATTTGAACCGTAAATATCCAGGCTGGATCAAACTTATTGAACTACAAAAGTAAGTCCCCATAACCCCTAGCTAACGGCCAGCCTTAACTAAAAATCGCCATTCAGCTCCCTCCTCAAAGGAATCCCCACGAACGCCCAACTAACCCTAACACTTCTTCGAATCGGCGAAGCAAATGCCGCTCCCTTACCACCACCCCCATCAGATTCGCTCCACAAAGCACCATCTCGCGCAGCATCACTTCATGACAGCCAAGTCAATCTCAATGCTACAGACGAAGAGATAGCCCGAGCAGCCGCCCCAGACCCGCTAACTCAGGCCCAACACGAAGAGGAGCCCAGCCACACAAACAAACCCAAGAAAACCTTCGCGTCCCGCATCATCGGTTTCTTCAAGGGCACAACGGCAACAGGAATCGAAAGCAAACTCGCAATCGATCGTGCCCGGGCAGTTGCAGGATCAAGCCATGCCAAAGCCCGAGTCGGAATCCTGAGCAAAAAAGGTGAGATGGTGTTACCTTCAGGGCCGGTTCAATTCGACGCAAGATACAACGGGAAACGGGGTGCTGTTGTGATCGATTCGTCGCTTGAGACGCCGATACTGTACTTTACGACGGACCCGACTGCTCAGTTGGGTGACCAGAGGCTTGAGAGTAGGGAGAAGGGGACTGTGCTTCTTACCATGCCCGTCACTGATATTCGGGAGTTACGGAAGATTGGTGGGTTTGGTTGGAAGGGGAAGTTAGCTGCTGGATGGGCGGTGGGGAACAAGGAGGTGGTTGATGGGTTGGAGATTGTTGGGAAGGATCAAAAACAGCATTATCAGCTTACGGCTATGAAGATGAGGAATCAGCTGTTTAATCGCTTGGTGGCTATTGATGGACAGGTTTGGGAAAGCTATTGAATATTATAGTGCGCACGCTAAGATAGTCTCAGGTTTGGAAATAAACGATGAACCGATACGTAAATTGACGCCGGTTGCGACTATATGAGGTTCTTGTGTATATATAATATGTCTTCGGGTATACAGGACTGACGACACATGGTGGGGAGAATGGGAAGGTTGATTGTATACATATTTTGATTATGTTCTATAGTATGCACTGTCAAGAATAAAAGATCATGAGCATCATCATAATGAGAAACAACAAACATCTTCAACATCAATCTCTCCTTCTAATTGAATCTTCTATCATTGCTGGCTCACTTCCAGCTGATAATCCTTGACAGCTTGTTCAAACGATGAGTCGCGCTTGAACCCCAGTGAGATGGCTTGCTTGTTATCGAAACGTGTAGGCCACGACTCCAGGATTGGCCTAAGAGTGGAATCTTCCTTTTCTCTCAGTAACGTCAGTTTATCCTGACCTCCAACCTTTGCTAAAGCATCCATCATCTCCTGTATTGTAACGCAGATACCCGGCACGTTGATCTGCCTGATATGAGGAGGTACTACATCAGCCGGTAAGGAGAGCGTGATGATTAGGTTAATCACTAGAGTACGCGGAGAGCAAAGCCAAGATTTGAATGATCGGTCCTCGACGGGAATGACGCACTCCTGTCCGTTCAACGGCTCACGGATCATTCCCGAAAGAAACGAGGAGGCCGCCGCCGTGGGGAGACCAGGTCGAACAGAGATAGTAGGAAAGCGAAGGGTGAAGCCAGTGATAAAGCCACGTCTTGTGTACTCATTGATGAGAGTCTCGCAGATGATCTTCTCTGCGCCATAGGACGATTGGGGAGTGGGGATGACGCTATCATCCACTATTTCGGGCAAAGGTTGGCCGTAGACAGCCTGGCTGGAGGCGTAAATAACCCGGACACCGGGACAGGTCCTGCGGAGAGCTTCCAGTAGGACACGAGTAGCGTCGACATTAACGCTCATTCCGAGATCAAAGTTGGCCTCAGAGCCGGACGACATGACACCGTGAAAGGCATAGACGGCGTCGAGAGACTTGTCCACAACGGAATCTGCACCCTTGAGGAGATCCATAGTAACTGTACGTGCATTTTGGGGATATTTGACGCTCTTCGGAATGGGGGGCTCATTGATATCGGTCAATGTGACTTGGTGATCGGGGTTATTGAGGAGCTCCTTGACGAGCAATTGGCCGATAAAACCTGCGGCGCCGGTGATGAGGATTTGCATGGTGTTGGGCTGTTCAAGGATCCCGCAAGGTTCGAGTGACTTTGTTCTACCAAGCCGTGAGCGAATTGGGACAATAGAAGCTATTTCAACAGCTTCCGATGGTAACTACTTTCATGGTGGGGTCGAATTGACCTCCACAGTCGCATCAAGTCCGACCGTCAGGGACGTTTCTCTCCACAGCCGGACTTGTGCCGGTTTGGCAATCCATTGGACACTACACCGGGGTACCCTAATTTTCTGGCTTTTCTGTACAGTTATTCTTGTTCAATGTTAAAGCTTAAGTCAAGGAAGGTCACCCCACAGTTGTGTAGCTTCGTAGCCCTTGTGCGCGAAAGACATCACAAAAGGCCCAGAAAGCTGACAGTGGACCTATTAGCGATCAAACTAGGTACACGGTTGGCCTAGATTCCGCAAGTATCAACACTGTGTTGCCAATTTGTCCCATTGGCCGGGGGTTGGGCGGCTGACAGAGTAGCCCAGCAGTGTTTATTTCCCCGGAGTTTCCCCAGATCTTGCTTGCCCCCTATGGAGGCACTATACGTGCTGTACCGTAGAATGTTTAATCGAAACGGTACTTCAGGAACAAGTTTTCCGAGTCATATCTAGATTTAACTCAATAAAACCCTCGTTGATGGTAAATGTCAAGAAGAGCATGGCTGTTTCCACGGTATAGATTGAGATGCTCTGGAATGCCCCCGCGCGCTCAGCACTGAAGCGGGGTATCGACCTCGTTTTTCGCACACGGAAGAGAATCTCACACACCACTTCTTCTCCTTTCCATTCCCGGAAGGTCTTCTCTGCATGATATTTTACCTCATTTTCCAGGCGTATCCCCTCGCGAATCCAATTGAATCATGAATTCGGAATTAGCGATTATTTTGGTGAATGATAATTAGCACGATCGCTTTCATTTCGCCGATCTCAATCGCGTCGCATGCCCGAGTGCATGATGCCGGAGTATCCCCGACCAGCCGAAATTATTGTTCTTAGTCACAATTACTTATTGATCATTCATCAAAAATGAAGCGTTCATCCTCTGATGCTGGCCTGGTATCTCCCCGTCGAGATGACCGCCGTTCTTCCACCGCTACTGACGGACGACCTCAACCACCGAAAATCTCCAAAGCCCGCGCCTGTGAGTCTTCCTGCTGGACCACCAAAAAGATGATATGCGACGAGATTAAGTTGAGAGCCGCTTGAGGCCCGTGGGGGGGTAATGAGTACTAAACCGTAATACTTTTCAGGTGCGGAGTGCAAACGTCACAAGATACGCTGTGAATTCAAATCCGGGGAAACGAGCTGCAACAAGTGCATACGTAGTGGGATCAAATGCCTAGTCAATGACTTCTCACAGAAGTTTGTTGATGACGATGGAATGTGAGTAGACCATTTTTTATATTTTTTTATTATTCTCCTAGAATATGCTGGGAGCTCTCGCTTATTCTCTGTCTCAGATGGAAATCTCAAGCTGGAGCCACCATCCACCAGCTTCAGGCAGCTGTCTCGCATCTTCTCCGTAGCGGCGGCCTGCCGGAGCTTTCAACGTACCCCACAGGCGACACTCAAAGTGGTCCAAGTCCTGTCGCATCCCATCTTGAGCATCGCGCTTCGCTCGATGAATCACAACCGATCTCAAATCACACGAGTCAACATGGTCTAGGCGTCCTAATGGACGTGACTCGAGAGCCCTCTCAAGAAGTAGACTTGCAGGACCGCGAGTTGGTACCGGCGCCCATGCGCAGTCTCTACGAGGTCACTAAACTGCGTAACCTACGGAACAACCTCATCGAACAACCAAAATTGACACTGCTGGAAGAAGACTTTATTTCCCGGGGGGTTATCTCCATCCATGAGGCCGAAGAACTGTTCGCATATTTTAGCCGGACGATGAACCAGCTACTCTGGGGAGGCATCATTCTGGTACATCGGGACCTCACATCAGTACGGCGAGCTTCAACTTTATTATCCGCGGCCGTCCTCACCGTTGCTGCACTTCATATCCCCAACCGCACCGAGACGCTGAACCGTTGCTACCACGAATATGTTACCCTTGTGTCTAGCATGTCACTGACACGCGCTCACACGTTGGATGATGTTCGTGGCCTTTGCGTCGGGGCTTTTTGGTTATCGGAGCTGAGCTGGAAGCTCTCCGGGCATGCCGTCCGTATCGCCACGGAGCTTGGCCTTCATCAGAGCTATCAGAAAATGATCCGTGGCCATAGCGATCAGTACGAACGCGCGCAGCTTTGGTATCTACTCTATGTCTGTGATCACCATTTTAGTATTGCATACGGCCGACCGCCGGTTATACACGAGGATACAGCCATCAAGAACTACGAAACCTTTCTACAGTCTCCCATGGTTGTTCCGGGTGATATCCGACTGTTAGCACAGGTGGCATTGTTCATGATCCTGACGGAGGCTTATCGCATGTTTGGAAGCGACACTGAACAGGCTCTGACGGAAGAGGACTTTGGTCAGCTACGGGTCTACAACGTGGCGATTGATCAGTGGCGGCTTCTTTGGCAACCGCGCTCAGGTAAGTCAATATACCTCAACCCTCGGGGCGAGACAAGATCTAACTGATAGCCTCATTCGTAAACTTCAGCCGATAGCCCTTACGTACGGACGTACCCTTCGAAGGGGGTTGTCCTCCACTACCATTTTGCAAAGTTCCAGTTGAACTCCCTCTCCCTCCGTGCCCTATCACCGTCAAATACTCCCGTGTTCTCCATGGACCGCAAAGAGTCCGCCAATATTGCTATATCGTCTGCCATGGCCTGTCTGAATATGGTACTGGAAGAGCCAGATATTCGGGACGCCATCGTGGGCGTTCCCATCTTCACGCATACTATGGTCACATTTTCGGCGGTCTTCTTGCTGAAGGTCGCGGTCAACTGGAATTCAGCCTACCTCACCCTGGACGGCCGTGAGGTGCGGCGCTTAGTGGAACGTGTGATCGAGCTGCTGAACTGTGTCTCTGCGGGCGAGAGACATCTGACAAGGCATATTGCGCGCGGCTTGGGAAAGATGCTGGAACGTTTCGATTCCTGGGAGACAGCGTGGCAAGGTGGCGTGCCGCCGGTGGGAGGACCAGTCGATCGAGCTGGTAGTGAAGTCCCGGGCGGCGCAAATGCCATGGCCCAGGGATTTCCACCACCAGATCTTATCTACGACATGGTGGGCACGTACGGATTTGGACTGGATGAGAATCTGCTCGACCCTAGCATGGCTAATTTTGAGTTCTTGGCGCACTGAGTTTTAAGAGTATGGTAATATTAGTGTATATCGATACCCTAGAAAATGGAAAAGAACATAGGTACATGAAGGGTTCCTAAGCCATTGTTTGCCGTGTTCCTTTTAGTAATCCTGTATTTAAAAAGCATACCAATTTTGTAATTGAGGGATGTGGGAAGGGGGTGGGTTATACTGCTTGCATGACATGTATCCATATAGTAAAAGACTAAGGTAAGGAACCAGTATGTGGTCTGTGTTTATTTGTTGATGCGCAAATAATCCGGGGAATTAATCGCGATTCCTCCGTGCATTAGACGCTGTGCCCCAACAGGTTAGGACTCAAAGAGGTGCCATGTTGGGGTTAGCGGCTGCTAAGAATCTAAATTCAATTCCTGACATCATGATTCCTACCAATTGCGGCTGATGCGACACCTTATTACCACGGGAGTTGATACTACAGACACCATCGAGGTCATGACCATATCCGTAATATTCCACCCGCAAATGGCAATCTTGCCGTGGACACTGCATCGTTACTTGTACCATGTTACCAGACACTCCTCACCTTTCTTCTCCTATCCCACCCATCCATCATATTACCCCCTCACCCCTGCAGTTTCCTAAACTTCGTATGACCCTATGTAAGCATGGATCTTTATTCTCACTTCGTTGGGGGAGGTCCAGGGTTCCCGGAACTGCAGGGGTGATAGAGATGCAGACTCCACCACACACAAGAGCCAATCTCGTTCACACCGTCGTTACATCTTATGTGCACGGTGGTGATGGGGCTAAAGCGACGTCCTCCCGAGAGGTAATCTTTCCCATACGACAGATGCGGCAGCTCTAGCTCAGGTCACTCACTCACTCCGTGCCTTTCTTTTTAGCTCTGCGCCGAAGCCTGCCCAGCTTCTGGGTTACTGCTGACCGGAAAGCTCTGGCTTTTCTCTTTCCCCCCTCCTGCAGCACACTCCCTCCAATCGCTGAAGTAATACTCCTGTTCACCCCATTCCGTCCCCTTCCCCCCTTCCCTCCCAGCACTGAGGCTTTAATCTCCCCTCTACCCTGTCATTTATTTCGCCCTCTCCCTCCTCCTCCCTCCACCCCATTCCCTTCTCTTTCCTCTCCCTCCCTCTTTCCTGCCTACTCTCTTCCCCTTCTTCCAAACTTGATTCCTACCTGTTCTCACGGCGCATCATCTGTGAGACCTCTTTCTATCAGTATATACTCGCGCCATTGACTGGCCTTCTTATCGCATAATCGTATCTACCTCTTCAACCGATTTCTACTCCCTCCCTAGCCCTTAGACATCATGTCCACCCGTAAGAGAAAGCAAGAAGCCGAGGAAGAGGAAGAACTTCAAGCGCTTCCCAGCGACGAGAGTGAAGAGGAAGAAGAGTAAGTTGGACTGTATCTGTATTGCGATTCTATCACATCTATGCGCCTAGTTGCTTGCTCTACTGGCGCATCTCTCGACCCTATCACCCCTATCACCTCTCCTTTGTCCATATGAAGATCCTTGTAGATCCTTGTCGCCTTCATATGCACATCGGTGATGTTTTTCCGTCTTTCTCTTATCATTCCTATCCAATCTAAGTTGCGCATTAACCCTGCCGCCTAAACCAACCACTCATCGTCATCTCTACTTTAACTACAGCACTGCAGCTCAACTAACATCCTTGACCAATCATTAGATATGAAGACTCTGAAGTGGGTGAAAGCGAAGGAGAAGAGGGAAGCGAAGAGGAGCCCCCCTCCGACGAAGAAGTAGAAGAGGAAGAGGAAGAGGAAGCAGCCCCTAAGAAGGAAGAAGGTAAGCTCTATTCTATCTCCCGTCCCCCTTCAACTCCACCTTTTCCGTCCCAAAAACACCATTCCATCCCGAGACCACAAGCTAACACGACCATACCTTTAGGGCCCCCTGCCACTAAGAAACGCAAGACTGCAGCCGCTGCAGCCGAAGAAAAAGAAGAAGGCAAAGAAGAGGTAAAAGAAAACGGTAAAGCCGGCAAACAGGAAGTCAGAGAGGATGAAGAAGAGGAGGAAGAAGAGGAAGAAGAAGAGTTGGAAGACGAAAAGGAAGAAGTCGAAGAAGGTCCCGAGAAGACGGCTAAAACCAGTGGTCCTGCTGCTTCTGCGGCCAAGGCCAAGGCTGAGACTGTTCCGAAGGAGCCTGAAGTTGATATTGGGGATGAAGAGGACGATGAGTGAATGTCCTTTCGGTCTCGGTGGTACTTGTAGTTGCGTGGCCTGTATGTAATCCTTGGATCTAATTAAATGGGTAGGGTTGTATTTGGATGATAGTTGTCCATCATTGGGAATGGTAATATGTGTTATTTTTAGCAATATCAACCGGACAATCTGATTGTCTTGTTTGATGAACCACTAGTGGCTCCTTATTCCCATCGCAAGCACAGATATCAATTCTCAACCTTCTCCAAACATATATTTGCATCATTATGCATAACAACATATGTTTACAGAGCGTGGCTATGTAAAGATGAACATTCAGTAGATCCTAAAGCCCAAGGATAGGGTTTGTCGATCATTCGACCAGATTATACCGTCGACCAAAGTAGCCGAGTAAGGTGGCCGAAAAGCAGGTTATATAGCATAAATTCAATGAATTCTATGGGAATTAAACAACAAGACACAGGTGTCCAGAGTGTAGAAATAGAAGGATAAATAAACATACAGAAAGAAAACGAAAAGAAGAATCAGATGATGAGGGGAAATAAGACATAAGGGTAGTAATCAGTTACCGTCCATCAACTAATGTCTCCTATAAATACGTAAATAGGTTTCTGCTGCTAAAGACTTCATTGCTGGTTCGGTATGCTCCATACACTGAGATTTTACGAGTTACACTTAGCCATCACTGCCGCTGCTACGGAAGGTGGCGCACAATTGACAATACTGATGGGTGAGGTCAAGCACGGGCTGTGACAGGTTGGTCGCCTGGACAATGCTGCGCACCTTGACAGCACCTTCATCTTCGATGAGTTTGCGGATCAGGTAGAGGAGTTCGGGCGAGAACTATGGCGGATTAGTTTATTGGGTTTTACTGCAGAATGAATAAGGAAAATACGAAGTTAGGCATACCTCCGAATACCAGCGGTATTGCCAGGCAATGAGTCGGATCAATGCTCCCAGCATTCCTCTCGTGTCATGGTTCTTTTCGTACAACTTCAGAAGACCTCGCATGGCCTTGGGCGAGAAACGAATTGTGAGGCAGTGTTGATAGGCTTCGATACCCTCATCGAAATGATGGAGCCGCTCTGCGAGTTCGCCCAGGATTTCCCACTCCGTAGCGGACTTCTTGTACTCAATGGCCTGCTGGCGATATTGGGCCATCTCTGTGCGCCAGATGGTGTAAATTCGGAGATCCTCGTAGAGAACCATGAACAGATTGTCGAGCCATCTTTCGCAGAGACGCTTGTTACGGAACTGTGCGTATGATGAATGCGACGGGTCGGGCTGTGGCAGTTAGTATGAGGCTGAATGCTGTTGATATAACATGTTCGTTACTTACTTCTTCATTTCCTGACTTGACCACCTCGGAGGCCATTGTTTGCTCCGGCTTCTCGATAGAGTCACCGGCTTGCTCTTCTTTGTTTCCATTGGTGGTGGCTTCGGAATTTGCATCTTCCTCCTCAGCGTCGGTGCCGTTTTCATGTTCCCCATCCCCGTTGGTCGCTATAGAAGCGCTGCGTCGTCCAGGCTTCGATGTGGAGTGTTGCCTCTCGACCCGATACTCCTCTTCCATGACAAACACTTCGCTGCGGGTCTTCAAAAGCTGATCCCAGCCAATCGCAGCAGCGATCTTGGTCAAGATATTATAAGCCTTCAAGAATGTCCCTTGGTAGGCGGCAGCGTGTAGTCTTCGTAGCGATGGGTGAACATAGTCATGGGGATCCCCCTGTTTTGGCTGGCCTTCATCAATCTCATCCAACATGCTCTCTGCGAGAATAGGAAGCATGATGCGTGACGGCTGTGGCATACGAGGGGTGTCTTTATCTTGGTATGTGAACATCGGGCATGAATTCAGTGTCAAGAGTGCCAGGTCCCACTGTTCAAGACCCACGTACACTTCGGCCAGTCGTGCCCATGTGCTGAATTCGCTAGGCGCAGCAGTCACGGCACGCTTCGCGCACTGTAAAGCCAATTCTCCCTCTCCTTTACTCTGGCAGAAGGCTGCCTGACAATCCAGCAATGCGTAGTCCATGGGAACATCCTGCAGCGAGTCGTACATCAACCGTACTGCTTGCACTTCCTCATCTGCCATTATAAGAACCCGGGCAAGAAGCGAAGAGACCTCAACATCCCGTATGCGAAGCTTCTCCAGAAGGTTGATTCCAGATGTGTAGCGTCCTGTTGTCCGGATGTACTTCAAAAGGCCGGAGGTAAGATGGTTGCTGACAGTATTCGGTACTTGTGTCTCGGGGTCGGAGCTGAGCTGCCTACCTATTTTTGTATTGTTAATATAAGCTTGTATCAAAGACGTGGTGCGCTATACCCAGGAAGAAAAGCCGTTCGGCAGCATCCATGAACTTGTGTTCCATCTCTGTATTTGTAACTGGGTTGAAGCGACGCACCCCGACGATCTTCCGGATTGAATCACCACTACCGTCGTCTGCATAGGTATAGGCTCGCAAGACTCCGCACAGAAACGTCTCTAACCATAGGGCTTCTGTTGCGACACGCTTGTCCCCGCGCTCATCGATGCAGTAGCTCTCAAGGCTGCCGGGGATCTTAACTTCGACACGCATGTCAAGGTGGGAGAAGGCATTGTAGCAACTGCAGATTCGTTAACACCTTTGACTGCAAAGAGTCCTCTGGCAAATGCCCTGACCAGTAGATTCCTGAAACCACTTTATGTGTCTTATCGAGAGGGGAGAAGGTTAGCGTATTTACATAGGCGGCCAAGCTAGCGGACGAAGAAGCGTCGATGCCTGTGACATGGTGATAGACTCCGGTCTGTAATCATTGCCAATTCATTAGCACCTGTTATCTCAACTTCGGGGAGCCTGTTTTATGGATAAGCGACCGCACCTGACGGGTAGAGTTGGTCTTGGGTTGTTTAACCAAATAGACCAAGTCCGGGGGACCTAATTCCCGCAGGTTCTGTAAGGATTCAGTGCGTGCATCGACGGCGGCAAAGAGGTCCTCCTCTTCGTAGAGTCTGCAGCGATTGTCAGGGTCAGTCACAGATCAATGGTTGGTCGATTGATAACAAGTCTCAGGAACACGTAAATCGAGGGGAAACGCATACTCGGGGACAGCTGGCGCAACCATGGCGCATGAAGAAGCGCAGGCCAAACTTAAATCAAGGGCAGAGGAAAGGAGGCACCAAGTACTAGAACCGACTCAGGTTTTCATTTGGTCGTGTTCAAAGGACAGATGGCGCAGAAGCAAACAAGTCGTCGTCACCAAAGTTGATCAGTGCCTGGGATGGACGGCTGGGTCCTCAGGCACCAGCCTAGCCCCATTTGGGCAACTCATTCCCCGGAACGCGTGAATGCGTGTCTCCAAGTCACGGGCTAGACCCTGACAGCTTCTGCTCTTCCGTCTCATCCCCACGCTTGTCGCACCAAACTATAGGGACTGGTTTCCTTCTTGGGAGATGTTCCCGGTGACGTCTAGCTTTTTACCGATGTCGAAAGCCTTCCGGCATCCTGAATAAACTGCATTATGTCAAGCTGGGTGGCATTGAACATCGAGCCCGCCGAGGCGGTTGAAGAAGAAGTTGACGACACAAAGGAAATTCAAATTGAGGAAGCTCTCAAACTATACCAAAATGCTTTGAAGCTTCACTCACAGGGTCGCGACTTCTTCACACAAGCTGCAGAGGCATATGATGCCCTTCTGAGTTCGGAAATATTTAAATACCCTGAGTCGATCTCTGACTACAAAAGAGCTGCATTGCAGAACTCCGAGCTCCAGCTTTCCGAAACGCCCGTCGATACGGGTGGAACAGACGTTGTTGAACCGCTGGGAGATTACGATATCAATGATTCCATATCTAGTACTTTGCTGCAGACCATCTATCTTTCGTATAAGAACCATGGACAGTTTGTTCTCGATGCTCTGCGTGCTGTCATAGAAGATGCTGCGAAGGCCGCAGGCACAGCTCATGACCTTTCTGCTGAAATCGCCGAGCGAGCGAGCACTGCCCTGACGTCTTTTGTTGAAGCCCTGGAGCGTGATGATACAGATCTCAACCTCTGGAGACAGAGCGCCAGGCTCTGTGGTGCTTTAAAGAGCTATCGATTAGCCCGTTACTGCTTGGAAAGCGTTTTAGCAGACGATGAAAATCGCCTGGAGGTTCGAACAGAGCAGCTAGGGTTAGAGGAGGCTTTTGCGGAAGAACGACTTCGGGAGACGCTGCTGTCACTGTATGATAGAATATCCGTTTCTCAGGTTCCGATTAAGAAGCCAAAGAAAGCTCTGCTCAAATTCCTTAAACGCCAAAGTGATCCTTACCCGTATCTACCTGCATTACCCAACAATTTACAGGATGAGGCTTCATCAAGGAGTTCTCTCGCATTACGCACCGCACGACATGAGCTAAAGCTTCTTTCGCCAACTTGGGCTGCTCTTGGTAGGGCTGTCCTCCAAGTGTTGGTGGAAGAGGAACAAGGCGCCGCTGGTGTAGGCCCTGGTACCGCAATCAGCGTGTCAATACCAGTTATTAGCCCCAAATCGAAACCTACGGTGGCTACAGACACACGATCCCAAGATCAATCGCTAAGGTCACAGAATGAAGAGCCCCAAAGTGACCAGAGGCAAATCGTCCGCATGCCAGGAGATGATAACGACAATATGGAAGTCCAACCGCTTATAAAACCCGAAACGCTTGACTCGGTGGAACACATAGATGATCATTCATCCATTGATCAACGAGCTGAAAAGCAGCTTATGGAGTCCCTGGAAATCCAGACGTCACAATCCCCCGATGTAGCGAATCAACATGAAGCTCCAAATGTTGACGAGCCTGATCACAAGTCATCGACAATCGGGGCACGGAAACGATCTTCAGCGTCAGCCATCACAGAGGACCAGACAGAAAGCATTCGATCTAAAAGCAGAAGAACCCGTCTTCGAGAATCACATGCAGAGGCTTATTTACAAACTGACGAAGTCACTTTTGACCACAACAAGTACTACGAAGACCGTCTGGGTCCGTTCAAGCAAGCGGATGATTGGATGTTTGGGACGGTTGGATCTATGCTATCCAAGTTCAGAATTGAAGAGCTGGGGTCGGTCGATGAGCTGCGGAAACAAGTATGTCCTACGATCGATGAAAAAGACCTTCCGGTCAGTGCATTCAATGGGAAGGCTGAGTACGTCCTACCTCGAGACTTGAAGGACATCCTGAAGAGCTGGGACGAAGGCAAGTCTCAGGCGACACTTCAGTCTGATAGTGTCTCTGCGCTTCAGGACATCCAAGGAATGGGCAAGTCTGGATTGGCCATTTTTCTAGAACACTCCAGAAAATCTGCCCGGAAATTAGGCATGAGACAGGTTCTCTCTGGTGTCGAAGAACTACTCGGGCTTGTCAAAACCATCAATGAAGGATGGTTCAACGTCCATGAAGTCGCTTTTACGTGGCTTTCACACCTTCTTATGCCAGATTATGGGCGTGCTTCTGCGGAGGATTCCGTATCCTGTACTTCAAATCTTCCCATAATGAGATCATCGTACACTTTATTTCAGTGGCCGGATACCCTGAAAGAGACAGTGGTGCAGATCCTGATACGTGAAGATGTGAACATATACAAGGGTATGTGCGAGCATGTTGAAACACTTGAACGGCAGATCCTGTGCTGTAGCCCTGATTACCCGTTCGAATATACCACGAGACATTTCTCGCATCTCGAGATGATGCAGGCGATATTTGAGCTCCACCTCGACATATACTCCTCCATTAACAACCCAAACAGTGAGGTAGATCAAGTGACAAGACTACAACAAAGAGATCGTTTAGCTAGATGGAGCTTACTTGCGCGAACGTCACTGACTCACTTCATGGATAACAGCTCCCCCGGTAGTCACCCCAATAATATTGTTCTTCGTCATATATGGGCATCAACGTTTCACTCGAACATGATAACAGACGCCGAGCGGGAACACGTATTACTTTGTCTCCAAGAGCTAAAACAGTTGCTCAGCCGCCTAAAGGATCCAGTAATAAACATTGTGAATAATGCGATCATGCCTGAAATCTCGATTGAGGCCGTTGACCAAGAGATTTCGAAGTTAGAGTCTATGGACTTCTTCATGAGGATCTTTAATACTGAATCAGAAGACCCCGTTGGACTTATTGAAACAATCGAACCTATTTTAGAGCCTTCCTCGGTTCAATTCGTCGAAGAAAGCACATCGGAGGAACAAGGTCATGCCCGGCCGACATCTCAACTCCACGAAATGGGTTCATTCTTAGATCGAGGGGATGCGACACTGAGGCTTTTCTTGTGGAAGCGACTACAAGATGCGTATAAGAAGATCGACTACTCCCCTAAGGTTGTTTCTTGCTATCTACGGAGTATTGAAACGATAGTGAAAGAGCTCTGGAACCCTGCACATCTAGAAGAGCCTGGTGAACACCGCCAAATCACATTGCTTCGGTGGTTAAAATCCCTCGATGGAATTTTAAGTAAGACCATCACAACGGTCTTTCAAGAGCCGGAGAAAGCATACGAGTGTTTCGATATGGGTCACGTCAAGTCGTCGATATCTGCAGTAACCCTACTATTAAAGTTACTCCACGGTTTCGTGCTTTACGAAGATTCAGTTCGTGTAGGTCAGATACCTCGCTCAGACGTACGCGGCGCGTTAGCAAAGTCACTGGAAAGCTTCAAGGATAAACTGCGAGAGATGTACGTTCGTTGTTGGATCCTGCAATACACTCTTTTGCGAGAAGCTATTGCACAAAACCCGGAGCTTTTCGACACACCACTTGAGGACCGCATTCTCTTTTTACGCTCCGTGCACAATGCTCTAGGTATCCGGAAATTGTGCAAACGTTCCCACAAGCAATTCCTTAAGCTCCTCAAGCTCGAGATCTTCTCTGTGGATGTGATAGCAGATTATGAGTTTGATATTTGTCAAATGCTTTACGACATACACGGCATTAAACTGTCGCCAGTCGATGGTTATTTGCAAGACCACGGATGTCCACCAGAGAAGCTTGATCGCTCTACAGCCATTCTGATGATTGATTTTGTCATGAAACAGGCTAGGAAAATGAACATAAAGGATCTCTCAAAATCTGAGTTCAAGTATACGATCGAGAAGATGCAAGGAGCTATCGGCACTACAAAATCGTCGCCTCCATTATCATACAATAGGCGCATTCTGACATCCTACTTGAAATCACCGCTGAATCCAACGGAAATCTTCCGTGCCGTTCGAGGAGTAGAAGACCTTCCATTGCTTCCCGTACCGACCGAGAGCGCGGTAATTGCGAAAAATGGATGGTATTTCCTATTAGGACATGCTGCGCTGACCAAATTTCGCTCACAAAAGCGTCTAAACCCTGTTCCAACCACCGACCTGGACGAGGCTATTACGTGGTTTAGACAGGACTTGGAGCACAACACTCAGAGATGGGAGTCATGGTATCGACTTGCTCAGACTTATGATTCGAAGTTGGAGGAAGACATTACATGGTCTGCGGATAAGATCAATAACAACCGTATGGAGCTGGTGACATGGCAACGCTATGCAATTCATTGCTATGCTATGGCTGTTGCAGCGGCAGCAAGAAGCGCGGATCCTACGCCGGACACTCGAGCACTCCTGTCTGACCTCTACACAGATTTCGGAATCCGATTGTACTCATCTTCCCGGGAACCCTTATCTATGGCCGCTTTCAGCCTGACCGATTTTACTCGGCACTACAATAGTGAAGATAATCAGCAGATGTATCAAGCACTTCCTTTCAAGGAGATGAGATTGTACTCTGCCTGGAATCTTGCGAGCTACCTTTTCAAGCGTGCGATGGTTGATAAGCCCAAGAATTGGATGACTCATTACATGTTAAGCAAATGTCTCTGGAAGATGTTCAGCTGCGATGGCTCCGTGAGAGGCACATCAAAGCGAGTTACTCTGGACGAACTCCTGGATTCCTTACTCGATGCTATCGATGCACTCCCGCAGAAGAAGGATTCTCGCTCTGATCCTATATTTGAACCTCACTATAAGCTAGTGTCGATAGTTCACAAGCTTGTTCAAAGAGGAATATTAACGCCGGCCGATGGAAGCAAAACCCTTGTCGCCACTCCTTGGGTACGAAAGGTACCACCTCCTGAGGAAGGTGCACCTTGGAAGCCATACATAATGGCTGTTATTCGGAATCTGAAGCACGCCGATAAGTCAAATTGGCACCATCGCATGGCTATTAGGGCTGCAAATATTATTTACAATAATGACAAGGATGCTACCGCAGCTGCCGCAGCCAAGGGTGAACTTACACAACAGATATTCACAAAAACAATGACGATCCAAGTCTGGAGGCCCGAGTACGAGCGTCCCGGCAGGCACTTCGTTTACACCACGCGATACGTGTACTTTTTCGTCGCACTCCTCGAACAGCTCGATGACCGCGCAAGCCTCGATCAACTACTCCGTCGAGTCCGAAAGAAGCAAGGCGACTTCATCAACCACGCCAAACTATGGGAAGACCTCTGCCTAACCTACGCGCGTGTGATCCGAAAAGCAGGCAGGATCAACGAGGGCCACGACGAAAGTGTCTTTAAGCCCATCGGCTGGGAAGAATTCGTCGCAAACACAGCCCGCCTAGAAGTTCTCTCCCAACTCGCGCCAGAAAGCACACAACTCCTCGAACTTCTCCGCGACGCCGTCGAACTTAAAAAGCTAAACAACAATCTCATGAAAGTCTCCTTACTAGAGGATCTCATCGCTGACATCTACTCCCGCCTCTACGAAGTCAACATGCCCCATGTCCTAGAACAGGCCAACGAAGAAAACAAAGAGAAAATGAAGGTAGACCATCTTCTCATGGCCAGCGACGGAGCAGCAGACACTCCTACACCCCCGACCTCAGCCCCCGCATCCGAGGCCCCAGCACCTCGTGGCCGCACAAAAGGTATCGCAAGACGGGATATCCAGAAACGAGCCGAGGCAATCGTCCAACGCAAAGTGGCGCCTCGTGCTCCTGTCGCCAAGGTGGCGACTGCTATGGAGGCCGAAACATCTCATGCCACCGGGGGTGTCACCTCCGCCCCTCAGCAGACGAAGGGCATTGCTACATCTGCCGCTGCGGCTGACGAGCTTGGCTTGGGTCAGCAGAGCGATGTGCCCAATAGCTTGCATGAAAGCGCTGATGATGAAAGCGAGCTGAGTGAGATAGACGATGAAAAATTGTCTAAGCTTGAGAGGGAACGCAAGCTGTTGTTTCCTAATTTACAAGATAGGGGATCTTTGGATCCTGAACTAGAAATGTCGGCTCAGGCCAGTGCTGATGGGGATGGAGCAAATGAAGGAGCGGGCGAAATGGAAGAAGATGCTGATCTTGGTGAGGAGGGTGAGACTATGGTCGAGGAAGGTGAAGAGGGTGCCGATGGCGATGAGGCTGAGCTTGACGTAGAGGGAGAGGGGGAGGGAGAAGAAGAGGAAGATATCGAAGCCGAAGAAGAAGGTGTAGGGGAAGGTGATGGCGAACCTGAAGGCGAAGCAGATGGGAACGAAGCCGTCGAGATGGATGTCGACGATGCTGGTGAAGAGCATGAGCAACTGGCTCCTCCTGAAACTGAGCAGGAAAGCGATCATGTGTCTGATTCTGAGGCAATGGACGCCTGAGGTACTCAGGCGATGTTGCTGATGACATTGCTGTCTTCAGGCCAACTCCAATGGCTGTACTATATCCACCTTTTACTTCTGGTTTTGCTATTGTAGCAGGCGTTCCAATGCTAGCAAGTATGCGGTGATGATCCAATTTCAGGGCGTGTGTATCATAAATAAGAATTAATATTCATACGTAGAATGTTGTATCCTCCATTTATCACAAACCAACCCATAACGCCGTCGTATCCCTATTCAGATATTGTACAATGAACGTGCGTTTTCATAAAATAATCACACATGAAAGGATGAAGAGAAGAAGTGGAAGCGTAAAAGTTCGACCTTCAAGACTTCCCGAAAATATTCAAAGATTTTAAATGTCTTGCTCGGGTGCCAAATCCCATTTTCTGGTTGCCATCTTTCTCTGTTTCTTGCCCGGGGAGTTTGAAGGTGGAGGAGCAGGGGAGAACATGCTGCCTGCTAACTTCAACTGATCCATCCGCTGGAGTGCTACTTCAATGTCGCTTTCTCGCCCAAGAATATTGGATTTGTGAGACGGCTCGAGCGTAGTTTTAGGCTTAGATTTCTTCGTAGGTGATCGACACATCAGTTCACGTTCCAAGGATGTAACTTTGCTGTGGAGCTGGTCAATTTCGAACTCCAATTCTTCCACCTTCTCGTCTCTTGAAGGCTCAGGATCCGAGTGAACTAGGTGCAGTTGTTAGTCTGGCCACAGAAAAGCCCACTAGAAAGAAGAATCAGGGCGGGGCTGTACCTTGAAAGCCTCGAGACAGCAGCTCAATCTTTTTATCAAGGTGTTCGTCGTTATGACCAGCCTACATGAATCAGTAACTTATCAATAAGTGCCTGAGGAGCAAAGTCTTACCTGGTCTTCCAGAGCAGCCTGCCATTTCTTTCTTTCCTCTTCCATTCTTTCATCCATCTCAGCCCAACACTCTTCGCGCACCTCTTGTTCAATCATAAGGCATGCCTCTTCACTAGACTTTAGTCTAATTTCTAGTTCTCCTCTTATTATCTCTTCTTCTGCTAGTCTCACAGATAATGCTTCATTCTCCTTCGTCAGTCTTGTGATTTCGGCCAACGCTCTCTCGAGCTCTTCACTAGAAGCCATACTCGGTGAACCACGTCCGCTAGCAGAAGATTTACGAGGCTTCACTGTAGCAGAGAAGACAGACTCAGTCGCAGATGGAGCTCGGGGTACAGTAACTTCACGCGCTAGAGCCGAGTAACGCAGGATCTGTGAGGTTGCGTTGTAGTCCCCAAGAGGGTCAGCGGTTACGATCATGAGGGCCTTTTGCGGGTGACGGTTGGGACCGTATGCCTGGTTAGATGATGGGAAAGAGTTCGAGAACAGCAATTCGGTGAGCTTGCACTGTCTGAATGGAACTAAGGCAGTCTGTTGAAATCAGCACAGGTAAAAGCGGATTTCCATTGGCGTAAGGTCATCGTACCTTCCCTTCTTGTATTTCGCTCTGCATCTGTAAGCATTGGCCTAGATACATCAAACTTTCGTTGATTTTGCCCGCTTCAGCTAGAGTAGATCCTGCTGTTTTGGCGGCTCTTGCACGCTCGGAGCCTAGAGCATGATTAGCATCCTTGCTGGACGCTCCAGCTTGTCGACTTACCAGCAAGGTCAGCCACAGTCAGTGTATTTCCCATCCAAGTCTCTTCGCCCGTTCTCTTGTTGCGCATTCTTCTCTTGACTTCGAGGCAGAAGAATCCATGGCTCCGTGAACTGACGCTGTTTGCTCCAGTACCTGAGACTTTGCGTTCAGTAAGCCCAACTTCTAGAATTAAGAGTGCTTCTTCGTAAGTGCTACAAGCTATCTTGCGTAGACCCGCGACGACCTTTCTGTCAGGTGATCCTTCGGTGGACTTAAAAAATAGGGGCCTTCGTCGGTCCTTCTGGTTAGTTCCCCCTCGCGAGACGGCACTTCCTTGACCAGGGACTAGAGCTGGCGACAGAAGATCGAAGATGCGATCGTTATAAACTTCATACATCGATACCAGTACAATATATTCCGAGTTGGGGTTCAGTTCCAAGGTCAGGTGGCTAACATCGGGCGAACGAGGTGGAACATTTGGTCGTTGGGGCAAATTACGACGGGGGAAGATAATGGCGGGAGTGGGTTCCTTTAATTTTTGAGATTGTTTAGTGCAATTCAAATAAATAAAGCTGGGTTGGATGTACGAAAGTGCAAGTGAGAGGCCAGGGACCATTTGTCTGGGATTCGCCTTGAAAGCGACTTTCAACTTGAAGCGACTCATGCTGCTTACGGCCGGGGAAAGTCCATTGCGCGGCTCATACGCCACACCATGGTCACACAAGCGACTTGAACAGGGGGGTTGAGGGCGCAGAACCGGGGTCCTTAGCAATTGGTTTTGGGGTGGACACCATACCGTCAAAGGAGTTTGGGCTCTAGAAGAGCTCATTGGGGTTTGTGCTCTAGAGTTCCTCCCGCGATCGGCACTTTGGTCGCCATAGACGGCCTCAAGAAACGCTTGCGCCGTGAATACCTGAGATTCGGACTGGTCTGAGGAAGCCACTGAGGACAGAAGGAGAGGGTTGATAGAGTTGTCAGGCGGCTTAATTGTCGAGGCTAGTGACTTGAAGATTACATCAAGACTCATCTGAGTAAGGCCTCTCTGGGTCTTCGAGCCTAAGATGGTGTGGCTCTATAGATCGCTGTCAGCGTCGCTCTGATATCTCCCTGCGCCTAAATCCCACCTTTCCACTTCCTGTCACGCCTAGTGTAGCTATCAATCCATCTCTCCCTTCCAACAAAACCCCTTTTATGATTGAATCGAGCCCCGTGTCTTCAAAGATATTCAATTGAGAAGCCGACTCCTCAAAAACCTTGGTGAACCCAAATCTCTCAACTGTCCGCTTTCGAGCATCGCTTGGTGGTTGCAGGATGATGTGAGTCGCAGTAGGCGTTGGCTCTTCTTGGCTATTTTCAGCAGCATCTTTAGATTCCAGATACTCGACGGCCAAGCACCGTTCGGTCTGATCATCTTGCTGGGAGATGGGCGGACGAAGGCGAAGGTACACCTGAAATAGGGATGCTTGAGATGGTTTCGCTGTACTCATGATTGCGGAGCCTTCTCTGTCAGCTGTTCACATAAGAGGGACACGACAGCAAGAAGTGGCTTAGTATCGCTGGCTCCACGTTGGCCTGGTTAGTTAGTGAATTGTGACAACGTGAAGCTGGACCTTCAGTTGGCGGGTTTCCACTTTCAGATATCATGCTGAGTCGGTTATTCCCCTTTGCGTTAGTACGGTGTTGCCCAGACAACGCATCCCCAAGAGATAATATATGGGGTTCTTGGTGCCATCTTTACCAGGCCGAACTTCACTTCATACTATCAGGTATGCTTGAGTCCAAATCATACTGCATTCATGCCTTTTACCATTATCGCCAGTGGTTTTCCTCTGCTGCCTATTTACAAACTTTGTATACGAGATTTTGCCCTGTGATAGCCTGATGCTTGCTCAGGCAGACTAGTTGGCTTAGCCCTGCTCGTATTCGCTAAGTGGAACCACTGAACCAGATAATGACCAGCATCCATGGGCCAGGCCAGGATATTCAGTAATCAATGGCGATCCCTAAGAGTATACAGAGTACACTTCATATCTGAATCCAGGGGACAGCAGACACGGGATAAAGAGCCAGCCTTGCTTCCAGAAATTGATGGCTTGTCTTAGAGAAATTGCTTGGACCAACTAAGAACGAATGATGCCCCTTAATTCTCAGGTAACCAGTCAATGAATAGTTGCCACAACTCAAATCAAGCATGTTGAATTTGCAAAGATGAATGTCATTGGGCGCTGATTAAGCCTTATGAACCATTACCTTGTACACCTTCCACTTTCCCAATTCGGCCACTCGTTTTCGCTAATCGCTAAATGATAGTTCCTCCTCAAGGCATGCTGTTAGTATATATATAACCATAGCACATAAGACAATGTCAGGGATTTTTATCTTCATGTTCATGCTTTTTCTTTCCTTCGAAAGCGTTGCCAATCATTTATGAACTGTATGAGGTTTTCCGAGTCTATTCATCCACCACTAGTTAAGAAAATATGATTGACAAAAGGTCACCTTACCGTACGTGTCCATCTGGCTTGAATTGAGGAAATGACTTTTCGCTAACTTCTTCTAGTGGAGGGGAGTTTCTGGTACTATGCACCCAATAAAGGTGCGCCTATTGCTTTTGCAATACTTTTCGCAATGTCTGGTATTATGCATGGTTACCAATGCTTGTATGTGAGATCCCCTCCATTGTTAGAGTTTACGGCTAACCCTATCACCATGAAGCAAATACAAGTCATGGAAAGTGACAGGCTTGCTGCCCTGGTCTGCCCTGCTCTTCACTGCGGGGTTCGTGATGCGCACTATTGCGGCTTTCGGACAGTGGGATAATCTGGGCGTTTTCATTTCGAGTACCGTCTTCCTTCTAGCTGGGCCGTATGACATGCTACGATCAAGGTATCATATCTTACGCTGACCGAATTCTTAGGCCTGTCTACGAGGGAGCGAACTTTTTCACTCTGGGTCGTATCCTCTACTATATCCCATATCATTCGCCTATGCACCCAGGCCGTGTGTTTACCACATTTATCGCCATGGGTATTGGGATCGAGATTATAACAGCGAATGGCGCGTCGCTAGTCGCTAATACAAGCAACCCCGAGAGTACACAAAACACTGGCAAGGCTTTACTCAAAGCAGCCTTGATTCTGCAGATCGCATTGATGGTCAGTTTTGTGGCTCTGGCTACCAAGTTCTACTATAACTGCTATCGTGGGGGCGTCTTGAATAGTAAAGTCAGAAAGCCCCTTTACGTGCTATATTGCAGCTGCACGCTCATCACCATACGCACTATCTATCGAACGGTGGAATACTTTACGGCTGCAAGCTTGAATATTAGCAATGTCGATGATATGAGCCCCATTCTCAAGGACGAATGGTTCTTTTGGGTATTTGAGGCAGTCATAATGTTCTTTAATACCACACTGCTCAATGTCCTCCATCCAATGCGGTGGCTTCCACGCTCAAACAAGATCTACCTCGCAACGGACGGTGTGACCGAGATCGAGGGGCCAGGCTACGAAGACCCTCGGCCTTTCCTTCTTACATTATTCGACCCCTTTGATATTGTCGGCCTCATTACGGGACGAGGAAAGAAGCAGAAATTCTGGGAAGCTGAGAACCAACCATCGACTAGTGTTTGATAGGGCGTGGGATTATTGTTTGAAACGATTTAGGTTTCCTGTTATTACTGCATTAGTAGCCTCGCCATTACTTTTTCGCTGTGGAGTCTATAGACTATTTTCTTGTATTTAGAGTTTATTATGACTATGAATGTGACTACCATTTGTTAAATCCAGCGATGCCTTACTGTTAACGTCGTTCTATATAGTTTGTTTTTAGTCCAATCAGAATCCATGGTTAATTAGTTGGGGTCTGCACGGAAAAGCTACCTAGAGCCGCGCAAGAACCACATGGCCTTTTGGTTCGGACAAACAATCAAGGACACATCTCCCTTTGGCTATCCGGCTGACAACCACCATCTGGGCCGCCGTTCGTTGACCAAACTACGACACAGAATATAGATTTGAGGTTGAGGTACACTTTATTGGAATTGTTGTCTCATCATCTTACTACTGTTCGCAAACACCCCCTTCGTCGATCCTCCGAAGCTCCCTCCGCCGCGATCAGGCCCTTGCGGTTCGATCCCCACCACTTGACTTGAAAGGAGTCCCTCTGTGTTTTTTGTTCTACAGCAATATAATTGACTCCACCTGCTCTTCGCCTACACTTCGCCTGAAAACTTCGTCTCTCCAAGCTAAACCGCCAAAATGTTGTCGTTCCTCTCGTCAAACCTATCAAACGCGCGGCAGTCACTTGCCCAGGTACTCAATTTCGCGCTGGTGCTTTCCACCGCATTCATGATGTGGAAGGGGCTTTCAGTTTTTACCGCATCCTCCAGTCCTGTCGTGGTTGTGTTGTCTGGAAGTATGGAGCCGGCGTTCCAAAGAGGAGATCTGCTTTTCTTATGGAATCGAAGCCCCCGAGCCGAAGTAGGCGAAATTGTCGTCTACAATGTCCGAGGAAAAGATATTCCTATTGTTCATCGCGTCGTGAGGACGTTCCCCGAAATTGAACCCAAGACGAAGAAGGTCAAGGAGATTTCTGCGTATGTTTACGTCCCTGATACTTTTGGCGCGCTATGTGCACCGAACTTCTTTACTGACAGGCAATCTGTTTATTTAGTTCCTCCCCGATCCCCAACAACATGCTCCTTACTAAGGGCGACAACAATATTGCTGATGATACGGAGTTGTATGCGCGTGGCCAGGATCATCTCAACCGCGAGGAAGACATTGTTGGCAGTGTGCGGGGGTATATCCCTATGGTAGGATATGTGACGATCTTGCTCAGCGAGCACCCGTGGCTCAAGACCGTCCTTCTTGGAGTAATGGGATTGATGGTCATGTTACAGAGAGAGTAATAACATAAATTTACCTTCGAAATTAGGACTGTTGACATTTGGCTCTTTTTTTTTAGTGAGGAAAGGGCGCTACCACATACTTATTCTATATCGGTTGAGTGTAGATGAGGTCCTACCCATTAACGCGCGGGTATTTGGAGCTCTTATTGTAATGTCCGATACAACTTTGTGGCAATCGTAGTCCGAGAAATAATGAATCAAAGCAAAAATCGCGAGGGAATAATAGCAACCAATTGGGTTGGCTTACATATTGTCGTGCGACATTTGAGACATTGGACATTCAACCAGCATTATTAATAAGCTCTATCCAATAGAGTTCGAAGCTATATTGCATCCTGCATAGGGTTTAACAAAGTGGCGGGCGGTCATAGGGACAGGGGAGCAAATGATCATTTGATAGAGGCGCTAAATAAAGCACACATACAAAGCTGCTCTGACGTCGTCCATTCATTCAACTTTCCGCCCCGCCTGATCCGCTCGGCGGCCCCGCTGCCTGTTCGAGGTGGATGACTCGACTTGGACAACACACTCTTTCTTCAGCGCTTGCGGTTTTTTTCAAGCCCCTGCGGTAATCTTTGGTGTCACTGTTTCTTTGATCATTCATTAGAGTCGGGTATTGTTCCTCTCTGTAACAAACATTACGACTCTCGTCATCTGGCCGATCTCAATAGAGCTTCGTCGAGTCTCCACTCCTGCACTTACTCGTCAGTTCATTCAGAAAATATCTAGTACGATGGGTAGTCAAAAGCGGATAGCAAAGGTATGCACGAGGCTTGTCATTTATCTTTAGCAGAGCCGTCCTTGGCTATGGGTTGTGTGAGAGGCTAACAATCAGTGCACCAGGAGCTAGCAGAGCTCATGGAGTCTCCTCCAGAAGGCATTACCGTCGAATTAGCAAATGAGTCCGATTTCTATCAATGGAAGGTTTACATGGAAGGACCTGAAGGGTCACCGTATCATGTATGTGTCTACTACAAAAGACGAGCCGCCACCGTACTCCGATAATAGCGCAACGAAAACACTAACGCATATTCCCCTGAATTAGAATGGCAGATTCCTAGTCAAGCTCAGTCTTCCCACCGAGTACCCCTTCAAGCCACCGTCCGTTTCGTTTGGAACCAAGATCTATCATCCCAATGTGACCAACGACGATAAGGGGAGCATGTGCCTGGGCATGCTGCGGCCCGACGAATGGAAGCCTAGTTCCAAGATCGCAGGGGTTCTTCAATTTGCGCGTCAGCTGCTCCTAGAGCCAATGCCTGATGATGCTGTTGAGGGTCGCATTGCAGACCAATATAAGAATGACCGTGCACGGTACGATGAACTTGCGAAGGAGTGGACAAGGAAGTATGCGTCGACAGCATAAGAGTCTACGTAATGTGGCCACTCGGAGCATGCATTCCCAGGGGAAATTCTGAATAAGTCTATTCTCTATTTGACAACTCGTTGAGTTGAGCGATACCTGTTCATAGAATCAGGGGGTACCCGTACTGCTTTACATCACCCAATTTTGAGGGAACATGGGAGCAGGTGCAGGTCCGTTGTGTCTTCTTGATGTCTGGTTTATTCATTAGAATTGCAAATTATTCTAGGACGGGGCCCTCGCCTCCCTCCTCATGTAAATAATTTGGTTTAGAGAGATAGAACAATACAAAGAAGCTCCTGATACACCTTGTGGCGTTCTCCCCAGCGTGCATTTTTTATGCTTCTCGTGTAACCTCGCGTGCGGCACTAACATACATCCTTGTATTTAGTTTCGGACGAACTACTTCCTAACATGATCAATACTTTCACATGAACGAGCGAACACGCCATGCATGATCAACCATGATATTGTAATCGGCTCCGGGAAATGAAATGATCACAACACCACAACGAAATTACATCTGAACTCCGCAGAGACTCGTCATAAACTTCCGCATACTGTAAGTCACTGCTCACCGCGGGTCCAATGCGAATGATCTCTCGGTGTCCGACGACGGCGTATAGCCCTACAAACGGACTTTCCGGGCGCCATGAGGTCGGCAGCGATGACGTTCACGGTGGATCAGACATAATCCCCAGATTTCTCAGAGCCAATTATCATGCGCCGGGCAATCCATATACCACAGACGGATTCAGAAGAAGCCACAGTCGAAAAGCCTTGAATAGGCGCCCAAAGACGTGGGTTGGCTGCAGGCAACCCTCCCATCTATATCTGGAAACTCGTGAACAAAGGCGCACGCAGCCTTAAACGAGTCAGTGTCATGCTTCTCCATAGGGTGGACCAAGGTCTCCAGCGGGCCGCTATACTCGGCAGGGACTATTGGGAATGACATGTATACTATTGTTATTCTAGTGTTTGAGAAAGACGTTGGAATCCATCAATTTGCGACAACGGTTCACTGAAGAACAACGACTCCGGAACGCTATCTAGAACACGGGCGTCGCGATGGACCGGAAGAACATCAGTTTGTCAGATGTATAATCAAATTGGCCTGTACCCCTCCTTCTGCCACAGATCATGTATGGTGTGTGTGTACACTATTGGCTTGAGAGCCCCCTGCTAATGATGCAGATAAATTGACTCGAAGTGCCGAGTGGAAGTTTCTCAAACGCTCGATTCGATCGCGCAGGAGAACATGGGTATGGGCGTGAAGTCGACTCAACTCCGGTTTCTACCATTCCGAGCCTACTACAAGCCAATAATAAACCTTGAATGCAAGGCATGCAAGTATTCTAAGCGCCAACATGTTTGTCATGTCAATTAGCTTATTGACAACCCAAGTGGTATTCAACTGTTTGGCTTTGTTGGGGTACCAGGGAATCGCTCAATGCAACTTCGACCCACCGATCTGTTGCAATTCAGGTACCATTTCGGAGAACATCGTCTGGTAAGACTATACTAATTTACACTACGCGCCGGCAGAAGCAAGAGAAAGGCAAAAGCGGACAGGTACCGGTAAGGCGCATCGCATCGCCCATTGTATTTCTTATCTCCGTATCTTAACTTTTTCTTTGATTTGCATCTATCTCTTACCCTTTTAGACTTTAAGAATTACGCAAATTCCGATATTTCCAGTCGAGACCACGACAAAGGCAATCCAATAAGTCTTCAGTACGGAGCGCCAAGGCAAAGTCAAGTACGGTAGAAAAACAAGAAAACGAAAAATAATGGAAAAGTCAATCAACGAGGCGAGGAGAGAGTTCCCCTTATCCAATAATAGCGACAACCGATAGTCCACCAGCTACCGTCCAGCCGGCAGGACGCAAGGGTTGCTAAACGGCGAGATGATCTCTCACAGGGGAAAAAAGTAAAATCAGCCGAAACAAATCCAGAGCAGTGGATTCGCGTCCTCATGTCAAGGATCGGAAAAGATCACCAAGGAAGTACCACTTTCTCGAGGACTTGGACTGACTAGGAAGACGCCGGCGTATTCTTGGTGGCTTCTGAGGGTGGAGCGAGAGATTAGTGCCAACACATGCTAGGGCGATGCTAATTATCTTGGAGCATGGTTAGGAAGGAGATAGTAGTCTAGATGGATGCCACGGAACCCGGCATTTCTCCACTTAGGAAAGGGTGTACTCTCCCTGTCGCGATTGGGAAGTAGGCTGCGGGCCATGGAATTTCCTAAGATTAAAGACGGGATTCTGTTAGTCCTCTTCGCTAGTATGAATGGATGGAGCCCGGGCTACGGGAGTCCTCCCGTATAGTGCTATTTCACCGAATTAGGGCACTGGGGATGAATTCGGTAACTCCAATGAGAAGTAGGCATCAATGAATAATCGAAAACATCAATTCAAAACGCATCATTTGCAGTTCGATTGACACGTTATACATCATATTGGTTGAGTAGCTGCTCTACAGGCTGTATGTTTGGAAAATAAATTCATACATATATATAAACATAGAAAACTTTGAGCGATAGAGAGATGCATGCAGTCTCCAGGCGGAACGGATCGAATTTCCCCACATACAAAGAACTTATGTATGTATTAGACACATGAATATGTAAGATACATACATCCACTCCATCAACCAAGTCAGTGAAGTAGAGAGTACTGCCCCCGAATATAGCGGGTAGTGAGTGGTTCCTGGTGGCTGTGGAACGAATAGGGATGCATTGACAGCCCGTCAACAATCCCCGTGCATATAACCTGTCAATATTATGCAGAGGGATGATCTGTCATATGTGAACTCACTCCTTAGAGGGGAGGGAAAGGGAACTGTCTATAATTACTGGTGATATGGCCCATCAGAATACTACGCTGCAATGCGAATGTCGGCGTGATGTGGTCAGGCGCTTCCATTGAGGAGGTAGCTCTTTGCTGTGTAACATGTTTGTTGAGAAGTTAACCAAGCAACCATCATTCAGTTACAATTGTGATCAATTATCATTTTATTTCACCCTATTCCCTGTTTATGATCCCGTGTGTAGAATGAGATATACAGTTAAAATCCAAGGAAACAATTAAACAAAACAAGGCCGTTGATATCATGTGTTCGTCATTCTGAAATGAACAACGAATCACAAGTGATGAAAATATTAAAAGGGTTTCTGTTAAGAAAAATACATGGGTCTGTTTTTTGGTGACACTCACTTCATACCACGCTAAGCCTCAAACAAGCTGTTAGCTTCATTTTGTACCAAAATTCCCCTTTTAATTTTATTATTTTATTTTTTCTTTCCATTTCCTAACTTGGACGCCTCCGCTTCGCGCGCTCTCCCGAGTTTTTCAATCAATCAATCTCTTTCCTTTTGTTCTTCTGCCTTTTCGTGTTCTCCCAGACCCTTTGCCTACAAGTCAACATCTCTCTTGAGGGATGGAGTCTCCAATTAACCCTCTGGTAGGATCGCGAGACTTTTAGATGGACTGAAACATCCGGTGTAGTTAGTTGGGGCAACTTCTCCGATTTATTTTCCTTTCCTCCACTCGTTCCTTTTCCCGTACTAGGATTGTCGGGTAGCTTCCATCCATTTGACTGGACTGTCTTTTGAGATCCCATCATTCGTTTTAAACTTACTACTGCCACCCGAGCTCGATCCGCGGCTCTCTCTGCCTTTCCTTTCCCCTTTCGATCATTTGCCTTTTGGTTTACCAACTACATATCTGAATCGGTTCTTTAAGCGGTGGACTCGCTTCCAATTACATTCCAATTGACTTTCTTATTGACAAATGTCCAGCGGGAACTGGGTTATCTCTCGTGGCCATGGTCACAAAAAATGGAGGCTTTCGGTATCCGCCGCCGCCTCCAGGCGAACATGATATTTCTACTCGTCGCAGAGCACCCAATCCTCCTCGTCTCAACCCTCTGAGAATCAATCCCCCCTCTCCGCCTTCTTCTCGGCCGTTGACCGCCGGTGCCCCACGTGCGCCTCCGATCCCTCGCTCTCCTCGGAGACCCCCTGGCATCCCAGATGACCCTTTCTTACGATCAGTCTCGCCTCAGCCTGGCATGGGGGGTGACTTTTCCTCTCGCCGGCCAACATATCGCATGCCCGCCACTGCCATTTCCCCATCCGAACGCTCACCAAGAGCTCCCTCGAGAGAAGGCGAGTTTGAACGTCCGTCATATAGTCGCAGAACCCCCCCGCCGCAGCCAAGATTACGAACCTCCAAATCCACATCAAAGTTGCACGGCAGGCCTCCCAAGACTCTCTATTCCCTGGACCGCCAGTCCAACGAAATTCCACAGCAGGGGCTGGGTTTACCGCGCTTCTACAATGGACCTTCAGAGGCCAATGGGGAGGATGCTCTCCGCTCAAGTGTGAACTCGGCCATGACGTCGCGGTCTAGCGTCGAACAGGCAAGCGGAACGGAACGGAGTAGCGTCCTGACGAAGAGTAGCTCTATCACCGACCTGTCTCCCGATACACCAGATGGGCCTTATGAGAAGGATGGAGGGATGAGTGTGGAAGATGCAATTTCTATGTATCTCGACGGATTTAGTGATGTCACAGAAGAACCGGCCTCTCCTGATCTGCGTGGAGATACCAAACTGAGGCCGGTGAGCCCACGCCCACCAACAGAGCTGACGATAGACGATGGACATACTTCCGACGAGCACTCACCTGAGCTCGACGCTACCGAGGATCTGCCACCAGTACCACCACTTCCAGTCCTGAATCCACCCGACCAGAATACGCTGGACGAGCAGTTCCTAGGCCACACACAGTTGAATGAAAAGCAGTTCAGCGAGCCCCTGGACCAGGGCTCATCAGACCATCCCTCGGGGACCGGGTATCTGGAAACGAAGATTGTGATTCCGGGCACTGTACCGCCTCCGTTCTTGAAACCTACCGAAAGTAGGGACCGCTATGGTTTTCGGAAGGCCAATCATCATGTTACATTGCAACAGTACGAGGCCTGGAATCGCCCTTATACAACTATTGCCATGGCCCGGAGATCTAAATGGGTCGAGTTGATGAAGGAGCACGGAATGCCCACGACCGATCCGAGGACTTTCCCACCTAAATCGAACAAGATCAAGCGTTTGATCCGCAAAGGCCTTCCCTCGGAATACAGGGGAGCGGCTTGGTTCTTCTATGCAGGCGGTTACGAGCATCTCAATCGAAATCCTGGGCTATATGATCAGCTTGTCAAGCAGGCCATGGAGTCCCCTAGTAATGATGATAAGGAGCATATCGAACGTGACCTGCATCGAACATTCCCTGACAATCTCCATTTCAAACCTGAGGCCACTGACGGGCTCGGGAGCACAGGCGCTAGCTCTGGCAGCAGCAACCTGAATCATAGCTCGGTTACCGTCGAAACGCAAATGATTATCTCGCTCCGGAGGGTCCTGTATGCATTCGCATTGCACAATCCACAAGTCGGGTACACGCAGTCACTGAACTTCATCACGGGCTTGCTCCTTCTGTTCCTTCCGGAAGAAAAGACGTTTTGGATGCTGCATATCATTACTACCGTCTTTCTTCCCGGCACTCACGAGATTAGCCTTGAAGGTGCCAATATCGATCTCTGGATCCTCATGGTCCTCTTGAAAGATACGGCTCCTCACATTTACAACAAAATCACGGGTTCCGCCGCGGGCAAAGCCAAAACTCCTCCACTGACAGTCGACTCGCGGTTGCCGGATATCACGCTAGGCTTGACGAATTGGCTCATGTCGTTGTACATTGGAACCGTCCCCTTAGAGACGACTCTACGCGTCTGGGATGTCTTTTTCTACGAAGGGTCTAAGACGTTCTTTCGGGTGTCACTGGCCATTTTCAAAGCATGCGAGAGGGATATCATGGCTGTATCCGACCCTATGGAGGTTTTCCAAGTTGTTCAAACTGTTCCGAAGAAGTTGTTGGATGCCAACAGTCTCCTGGACGAGTGCTTTGTTCGTCGGCATCGTGTTGGACAGGGCCGCATCGAGGAGTTGAGAGCATCTCGACGGACTGCGGTTCGACAAGAGAAATTGCGGCGTTCACAGGCTCTGAGTAAAGGATACCTTCAGGCTGCTACCGATGAATGGCATACCCCGCGATCTCGAACTCCCATGCCTGGGGTTGAGCGCAGTATTGTCGATTCATGGCGTCATATGAAAGATGCGTTTCGGTGAATACCGAGAAACCCGCGACGGTGTCCAACAAGACCACTGTTGCTACGTTACGAAATTTATTTATTGATACCCGGAAAAATGTTCTATTTGGGATATTGTTGGTCCACTACGTCGCCATCTGTTGTGTTCTTTTACCCAGTCACGTCTCCGTTCTTGTCACCCCGGGTCCCTTCTCTCTGGCGACCAGGACCTGCTATCGCAAAACCTAGGTGACTGCGAAATTCGCCGACTCATCTCATACTCTAATGTTTACAACTGTAATTTCACTGATTGACGCATTTTTGACGGCCACCAGCCGGGCGTTCTCTATCGGATTGGGGATTGTGGAGTTTGTCTATGGTCTGAATTCTGATTCTTGGTTCTTGCATTGTTTGCGCACTGGAGAAATTACGCTATCAGAATCAAATGGATTTCTCTGGATCTTGAAATTGGTGAACAATGTTCGTGATGATCTTCTATGTATGTACTGTACATAATTGCATGAGCGACCTTTTTTTGTTTTGTGTGTGTGCTTTTTTCTTTCTTTCTTGTGCCAATACTTCCAATTGGAATTCGGATACCACTATTTTCCTGTACATAAATAAGACGATTGTTGAGTTCTCGAAAAAATTGAATTGAAGGCAAAAAAGTGTTTTTTGGTGGCTTTGGGTCCGTGTGGTAGACTATGGGACACTATCAGACACTAAAGGATAGGGCTGAGGAATTCTGATTTTTTGGATTTCTTGGAAGTCCGGCAATGAGCGCCAATCATTGGCTCGGGGTAGTTCGCGAATATCACCATGACGCGACTGAACCCTTGGACGGGATTTGGTTGGATCATTGACTCTGTAGAAGATGGGGCCACTCAGACATCCAGTGACCGCATGCGGAAGGGATGCGAAATGCAACGATCAACAGATCTGTGACTTGGCCCCCTTGCTGCTTGTTTCTTGTCTCGTGCCTGTCTGTCCCTTTTTGTCCTTTGCTTCCCCACCTTCCCCTCTGCTCTTCTGAAGAGAATTGATGGATGCTCTTTTCAAAATTTCCCCCATCGATCATCACGGTATGCAGTCATGAGCGGTCAAGCAGCGAGTTACTACAATCAAAACGAAGGCGTTGGTGAAGGCCAGCCTCGGCTTCAGCCTCAGCAACAACCCGCCTACAACCCTAACATCAGCAATGGCAACTACCAGTACGCGGATGCCGGCTATCAAAGAGGCCCTGAGAACAAGGAACCTCACGAACCGCCACCGACGTATAACCAGGCGGTATATGGGTTTGATGATGCGTTTAAGATTGAGAAACCCAAGTTTAATGATATCTGGGCTGGTCTCTTGGTACATTTTTGTCCCCTCTCCGACGCCCTTTCGTTGCGCAGGGTTGTTGCACATCGCGCATACCATTGCTGTTATCCAACACCATGAATAAAAGCTGACTTTGGCGCAGCTCATCGCCGTATTTCTCGGGTATGTCGCAGTTTCTGGAGTAGCGATTTACCGATACTCAAAATACAAAAGCTTCAATGGCGGTGGCATTTACGATTCGTCCAACACATTCTCCCTCGATACCAATACTTTGGTGCTTTTTATTTTTGTACTCTGTGTGGCGCTCGTCTTATCTTGGCTATATTTCCTCGGGGCTCGTCATTTCCCTAAGCTATTTATTTGGGTTACAGGCATTCTGAACATCGTCTTCGCTTTAGCTACCGGGATCTACTATATCGTGAAAAAGCAGTATGGCGGAGGCATCGTGTTTCTTCTTTTTGGGGTCTTTGCCATTATCTGTTTCATTAGTTGGATCCCACGCATCCCGTTTACGGCATTCATGTTGGAAACCTCCATCGATGTTTCCAGGAAGTATGGACACTTGCTCCTTGTCAGCGCTATCGGAGGTCTCGTCGCCGTGGCCTTTTCAGCGTGGTTCTCCGTGACCTTGGTCTCGATCTATGTTGCCTATGAACCTGGGGACAACCCAGCTTGTCGTGACGGAGGTTGCAGCACAGGAAGAGTTATAGGCTTGGTCGTCTATATTACATTTGCCATGTATTGGTTCAGCGAATGGTTGAAGAATACCGTCCATACGACCATTGCCGGGGTCTACGGCACGTGGTACTTCTGGAGCAACTCGCCCGAGGGCATGCCGAAAGGGGCCACCCGTGGCGCCTTCAAACGTGCCACAACCCATTCATTCGGTAGCATCAGTTTCGGCAGCTTGATAATTGCTATCATCAACATGCTCCGACAGGCGTGCTCAGTCGCACAACGCCATGAAGCTGCGGAAGGCAGCATTGTCGGAAGCATCGGATTCTGGGTGCTCGGATGTTTCATCTCTATGCTGGACTGGCTGGTCACCTTCTTCAACCGCTACGCCTTCTGCCACATTGCCCTGTACGGCAAGCCATACATCCAGTCCGCGAAAGATACATGGACCATGATGAAAGACCGGGGGGTTGACGCGCTCGTCAATGACTGTCTCATGGGGCCGGTCTTGACTATGGGTTCGGTCTTCGTGTCGTACGTCTGCGCTTTGCTAGCGTATCTGTACCTCCAGTACACCCATCCGGCTTATAACAGTGGCGGCGAATTTACACCTGTCATTATGGCTTTTGCATTCGTGACTGGTCTGCAGATCTGCCAGATTTTCATGACGCCCGTGGGCAGTGGAATCGAGACGATCTTCGCGGCCATGGCGTGGGATCCGCAGGTGATGATCCAAAGCCACCCAGATCTATACTACAGATTGATCAATCTGTATCCGAAGGTGCAACAGGCGATCCACGCATGAATCTGGCTCGCCTGGGAACACGAACTACTCTATATTAATTCTACTCTCGAGATTCTTCTTTTCAATGTTGAATGGCACAAGACGAAGATAAACGGAATGAGGAACGAACTGCGAATGTTATATTATCTAGCCCTAATCAATCTAAACCAAATAACAAGAGACTACATACTCAACTCCCTCATCTCATCGAATTCATAACTTCAATCATTCATCAAAAAAGCCCATACACCACCAATCCAATCACTAAACAACAACTACCTCTCTACAAAACCATCAAAAAGCCCACAGCGCCCAAGAAGACCACAACCCCAGTCAAGCCAGACACCCCGCCCCCCGCCGCAGCACCCCCCTCAAAAACCTGAGGCCTACCACTCCCCACAGCATCAACTCCACTAGGCACAGCAACCGCAGACGACGTCCCGAACAACCTCCGCGACGAGGCACTCGCACTCGCACCAAACACCCTCCCGGCTGTAGGCGTAGCACTAGTACCCACCGCAGTACGCGCCGAAGAGCTCATCAACCCGGCAGCAACCCCATGAGCACTACTAAGTGGCACATGAGCTGATGCCGAGCTCGTCTCGCAGTCACATTCGCTAACTGTTTCCGTGACGTATTCGTACTCGAGCCTTTGTGTTTGCGTTGGCGGGCCATTGGCATTGGCGGTGGATGACATGCCCGATAGGCCGATCTCTTCTGAGGGGCTGTCGACTCGCATCAGGGGTTTGCTGGCTCGGTGGGGCGAGTCGGGGGTTTGGGTTGGGAGGGGGAATATATTCTGTTGTTTTGTTTGTTAGTTGTTGTGGGACGGTGGTTTTGTATTAATTTTTGGTGGGTGAGTGTGTAAGTTGCATACCTTGAATTCTGGGATTTGGGGGCTGGGGTTGGTTGTAGTGGTGGTGGATGATGCTAGACTGGCTAGGATAGCTGTGAGGAGGAGGGGTTGGACGAGCATTTTGGTTGATTTGGTAAGACTCGAGTATAATATCAGGTATCTAGGATGGAGATATTGAGGGAGATATTGTGGTGTGTAGATATGTAGGTGATTAGTCTATGTTGATATAGATAGGATCGAGCAAGAATATCATGTAGAGGAGGGTAAATGCGAGGCATTTATCTTCAACCCCAAAGCACAAGAGTACATAGTTCTAATACTAAGTAACACTCGTAGAAAACGCATGGTCTCCATCCCTTGTGGACGGTAAAGAGGTGATCTGCGGTATGTGTACTGGCTACTGTTGTTGTTTGAGGTTGGGTGGGTTTGGACACGCGTGGTCCGCGACTCTAATTTATTGTACATACCGGTGACGTTTTGGAATTTCAAAAATGCGACCAATTAGTGCTATGAAGTAGAAGCTGTTCTTTTGGAGCCACCCGCCGGGGGGTGGTGGTTGTTGGATAACTTATCATCGATCCTTGGTTGAGCTGAGTTGAGAAGATGTGGTTGGAATCCTTTTCTATCGAAGGGGTTATGTTGAAATTATTCCACTCGTTCAAATAAAGGTTGACATTTACACCTTCTGCAGTATCAAGTTCAATGACTATTAGAATCAGCCGTCTGTCTTTTGTCTAGGCTCTTGTGGATGGGACGAAGGTAGCAGTTAGGGTTCATCCCATAAGATTTGGAATGCGCATTCAGGGCCAGGGATTCGAAACTCCCAGAGATTCTAAAGGAAGATTAAGGAAAATACTGGCGCAATTGACCCATGACATCAGTGGAATGTGGCTCACGTTGGTCCTGAAGATTACGACAGCGCTAAAGTATGCACGCACTTCATGAGCCGGCAGCCTTTTTCCCAGTGGTTGGGAGGTATCTTGATTCATTCTAACAGGGTAATGGTATGTTGCAAGTTAGCATTACAAAGAAGTAGACAAGTATCAACAAATATCAGTAAAAGTCAATCAAGCATAAGCATTCTCGTTATCCCATCCTATTTAATGGCCACCAGGGCTCTTCGTCGTAATGCATTACACATCAAAATTTCTCACTGGTCGTACATCGAGTGATCGTCACCAGTAGCCAGGCGATTATCTTGACAATCAATGTAAGCGTGTGAACAACTAAATCTAGACTCCAGAAAAGTATCCGTAAACATCCCCGCGTGAAGCCCGGGAGCTTCTGTCCCTCCCGCGAGGAACCGTAACCGTACCGCCCGTACTTTTCGAGGTCAAACTCCTCAACCACTATTTTCTGATTCTTTGGCTTGGCTGGCTTTTGAGGGCGCCAGAACTGGAACCATCTTCTCTGGGTAGAACCGGCGTCAGATTGAGACTTCGCCATTTTGATTTTCGACATGAGCTCAGTACCTTCTTTGGCGTCCTCGTGCTCGGCGATTCTGGGCACTGTGTTGTTTTTCAAACTGCCATCGAAAGATGATGGCTTGGATAATGATTCCTTGTTTGGGGCATAGAGCTCCATGTCTGCTAACGCGGCGTTGGTGGACTTATCTGAGACTGCAACAGCCAGCATCGCAGTGACAAGGGAGTCAATCGCATATAACGAAGGAATAGTGGTTATAATAGCAGCCGCAGAGATGGAGAGGGTTAATGTACCCAAGTCTAGAGACGCGAGAGGTTCGTCAAAATCAGTCAACGGAAGGGTGGACGTCCGAGGTGTGGCTGCCATGTTGGCGTTTTCTACGGCGTTAGCCGACAAAGGAGTGGTCACAAGGATAGTCGGAGGTTGTGTGGAATTCGAGTCCCTCGAAGGCGTTGAGACAGAAATATGAAGGAGGCCAGAGTATTTTGACCTCACTGGGGAAAGTGGTATTCCCACTGCGCCGACAAGTGCCGGGGGTGGGAGCTTGGAAAGTGATGGATGATGCAGCTCGTACAGCTGTTTGGTGTGATCCCAACTAAGTCTGCAGGCTTCTTGGGCTGCTGCTCGCTTTAGAGCCTTTCCTTCTGCTTCTGTGGCCTCTGTTAGGTTCAGATGGTGCTTTCTAGCTAATTCTTCCGCCTCATCAATAGCTAGCATTGCAGCTAGACGTGAGAAGAGGATGGAGACGAGCCCGTCATTTGGAGGTTCGCGACGGCGTTGGTCTTCAAGCTTTAGCATCATGATTGGGATGCTACTGTTCGGCTTTGATGGATTGGTTCTAGTAACGGACAGTTCGTTGGTGGAATAGGTTTGCATTTTATAAAATGGTGCTTGGGGTCCGCCAAATGTGTATGTTTCAGCGTCCGTCCTGGTAATGTCAATGACTTTGTGATCGACGAAAATAAGAAAGAATGAGTGTTCTTACCGTGCTACTCGCAAATTGAAGCTTCCTGCAAGATTTCGGGGCCGCTGGCCATTGGCTGCCTCCCAGAGGTCCTTGAGCTCTGCAATGGACGAATAATGCATCTCGACCGAATCGAGGATACCGGTTGGAAAATTAATCACACTTGCCGGGACAGTTTTGGGCCCAAGAACACGGTCAATCTCTGGAGGTGGTGTAAAGGAGAGTTCTCTAGGCCTGCGTGCCCGAGTGTCGGCTGAGACTAGGGGGTAGTATTGTTGCTGGCTGAGAGGTACATCGGCGTTATACCGAGGGAATATTGATCTCATAGGCATCACAGGCGAGTTGGAGCTTTCGGGAGCTCTCTGAGCTAAGTGAGAAGCCACATAGTCATGGCTACTCCCAGCCAGGGGTGACTGGCTGACTTTATGCGTGGGCGAAGTCCATCGGGCTGTTTTATCATTCGTTGGACTATGCCTGGAAGGCGTTTCAGGCGACCTTTGCTCATGCACAGTCTCTGGAATGGATACGGGCGTTGGCCTAGAATGATGTGCTTTTCTAGGCCGCTTTACACTCCTCGTGTCATCAACGAGTTGAAGTAGTAGTGCCTCTGTCCTATTGTCTTTGCCGTTAAGTTCTTCCAGAGGGATTGAGCCCATTGACTGTGTCCCCGTGACTCTTTTGTTCTCTGCTCGGAAGGGATTCTTGGAGGCCTTCGTTGCCGAAGGCGACGGGAAGAGTTGGAATTGACTCATATTGCAGGCTTAGATATAATTATTGAAGGGGTGAAGATTCGAAGTGGCAATGGGCAGTGAAAAACAAAGTATATAGGGGTGTCAATTGTGATCCGCAATGCCGGGAATTCAATGCAAGCGTCCACTGGGTATCAAGAGACAAAAACAACCATTAGAGCGCCGGATACTCTGAATTTTTTGGCAAAAAGCTAAGATATAGAATCACGTAATGAGAATATGGTCCAAGTATAAGACCGTGAAGACATGAATGTTATTCCCATCGAGGGGATTCATTGTGACATATACCCCTCACCTCGCGGAGTAAGGGTCCTGACTACAGGATCTCTCCAAAGACTAGTTAAGTCCAGCGTCAAGGATCTGAACGATGAGAGGTTCGCACTAGTGTGAATAACGGGAATTGTGCTGCATGACTGCCGAATTGTCGTGGCCGGCGCTTAAATTTGACCTCTTGGGTCCGCTGATAGGTTGAAAATTGGGCGCAAATACAGGCGTGCCATCAGTCGCACAGCTTCGAGGACAAAACCCTGGGTCCCGATTTGTTGCGATTTTGACGCTGAGGAAACAAAAACAATTAATGCTATGCTGTAGTTAGTGACTCAACCTTCTGCAGAAGTCTAGTATCGGGTACGGTGAGAAGCGCCAAATGCTGGTTGGTTGGTGTCGTGAACTTGCTCCATGACTGGACTGTTTCCTGAAAAGTTTATCGCTTGCGAGAGAAAAATAGGGGCAAAATGTTTCTTGTTAATTGTGATGAGGTGGCTGTGTAGCTTTGAAGGTTGGAGGCTAAAATCGGTTGAAGTTGTGATGAATGTGACAAAAAAGCGCCTGTAGATGAGATTGGCTTTACCATTTTGGGAAGAAGATATGCGTGCCCTATCATCGAGCATTGTCCACTCTAGATATACTCTATACATACTTCGGAATGAAGGATTTTATGTTTGCTTACCGTTTGCAAAATCTAGTCTGAACAATCAATGTCCCTTTCTATCATAACAAAGAGTAGGGCATCTATTCATTGATCAAGTATCGGAAAATCTTATATATCATACATCATAGAACACCCCAGTAGAGGGCCTCAAGTCGTCTATTGATAATGACAACGTTCGTCACTAGCCTAGAAGAATATGCCTTAAGCAGTCCCCTGAAAACACCCATAACGAGAGCTTACGCCCTGGATCTATTTTTGAGTCAGGACAGACCGGATCCCATCTGCGAACAACAGCTTTTTCATAGACACAATGAAAGCTTTCAAAATACTCCGTCACAGACCGGGGTATTCTAAATCGGATTACAAAGAAAATGCTGCAGCTTTAATCTCCAGCTGGGGTGACTGTGTGATCTGGAATCTGTGGCAACCAGCAAATGCAAATCGATCAGAGCCGTAGCCATAATCGACGTAAGTGCACTCCGTGCTGGAAGGGACTGGTACATGCTTATCGATTAAAAGCGACTACCAAGAGGTAACAGTCTTGTGCTCGGAATATCGGTGTGGTCCCAGACTGTTGTTGCTGCCAGATCGTCTTGAACGTCTAACGCATTGTTAAAATCTCTAGATTTTCTATCAACTCTCCTAACAATATGAAGAGGCTATGAAAGGATCTATGCTTACTGGAGTACTGATCTGTGAGCAATCTACACCCGCCAGATCTGAGAACAAATTTCACGCAAGCAAAGACAACCCACCCAAAAAATCCGGTGGTAAACAACGCCAACACTTCATCGTCACTTAGATCTGTGATGCTTGACTCAGGAAAGCTTTGTGTTGATATCTTTGGGATATATAGAGAACTGTCTAATTGCTTATCGATGCTGATTTAAAAAACAAAAGGACCCAAACTTATAGCGTAGGAGCTAGTGCTTACCTACGCTTGCATCTAGTAGTGGGCTTGTATGGGGCCTCTTGCTAGATCGATTACAAAATCAGTTTGAAATACATTGTGTATCATTATAGGCAAAACAATTTCTCTGATCGGATACAGATGCCAGATGGTACTACATATGTGTTGAGGGCCTCGTTACATCAGGGCACAATACCTACGTTCCAACCTCGTTCTCGACTTGAAATTTGCGCCACACGAGGCTCGTAGTCTATAGTCATGCTATTCATTTAAAAGAGAAGTTGTATTTTCCGCGACCCTTTGGGTGTCTTCCAGTATATCATGAAGATATACAATAGCCCTAGATAGCCTGTATGACACGGTAGAGAGTTGTCGGACAAATCAATGAGCAAGGGTGACTTTGTAACTCAAGGGATCGCACAGTATCTTAATAATACCATTTCCATACTGCCTTGCTGTGAAGATTCTTTCGTTCGATTGACCAACAGAGTGACTGCAACATTGTGGACAGAAGGTATGTGGTACCCGTAGCGGCTCGAGCCGAGCAGATGGGAATCAAAGCGCCAAATAGTAAACACGATAAGCGTCCAAGCGCAATGCTTGGCTTTCTGCCAAAGTGAGATCAATGCTTCTGAGCAGCAAAAGTGGGCTATATGTCAATAGATGTTTATATCGCACATGAATACATGCATGCCCGAGAATCTCCAGCGGATGCAAAAGATGTCTAAAGAAGAATATACAGTTAGCTGCCACTTGGACGGTCATGCTCCATAGCTTCGTCATGAACTGAATAGGTAAGCGCTTCAGCCATCGCAATGGCCCCTTTCATGTTCCCTTTGTTGTACAAAAATAAGCCCTGCAGGGCAGCCGCACTTGTAGCCTTCGGTTGTTCGGGCTCCCGACCGTTTTCATCTTCTACTAGCCCAAGCTCGTGTAGTCGGTCAAGGAATGTCTGCCGATACTGTCCTTCTGTATCCAATTCGCTATAGAATCGATCCCAGAGACATGCAACTTGGTAGCGAGTGACCTCACCCAAACGTACTGTCATGTCCACTCGACCAGGCCGAACCAAGGCCGGGTCAAGCCTCTCAACATGATTTGTGGTGAGGAAAATGACCCGTTCTTCAGCACTCGCAACTCCATCCATGGCATTCAGCAAGCCGGAGAACGTAACGTTTGCACCGCGATACCCATCGGCATCAGTTTGAGTCCGTCGGTTGGAAAAGGCTGCATCTACATCTTCCAGCAGAACAAGTGTTCGGTTAGGGACAATGGTGAGAAGATGATTCAATCGATCATCTGTCAGTCCCCGCTCACTAAGGTTAAGAATAGCGATGTCGTAATTGAGCTCGCCTGCCAATGCCTGAATAAACGAACTTTTTCCTGTGCCTGGCGGCCCATAGAGCAGATAACCCCGTCGGTATGGTATTCCGCGATCATGGTACCATTTCCCACTCGAAAGAAAGTCTTTAACATCGTCCACAATCCGCTCCTTGACACCCTCGTCGAGGATGACAGACTCCAAAGGGCGCTTCCGCCGTGGTTGTCCAAACAATTTCCATTCTGCACCCCAGCTGTTGTAAATTGACGTTTTACCTTCATGTGACCTCGCTGCGTATGCATGAGCCTCTTTAAAGAGCTCTTCAAAAATGTGACGATGCGAATAGAGGGTGGTGAGGGTGATAGTCTCCCACGGCCGACCAGTCTGAAGGTCCAGTGACTTAGACTCCCGCATTCTATTTACAAAGATGAATGCATTCTTGTAGCGCAAGACATGTCTCCCTGGGCCAGGCACCAATGCAAAATGTGTATGTATCGCTCCGTTTGAATGTTCGACTTTCTGCGTTTGGATCGAGAGGTGGCGCATTCCGGGGGTCAATCTCTGAAGTAAGGATTCCATAAAGCCAGACCTGCTGGCTGCCGAACGGGCCGAGTTAAGCTGCGACTGTTGGTATAGTGTCATCCAGTGAAGGAACCAAGGATATGAATCGTCTTTGACGCTAATCTCGACATCCACGAGCATGCGCCTTCGAAGGAGGGCGGCGCCATGTCGAACGCCTTTTTGTGCGAAACTCAACCCAGCCCCCAGACCAGCGAGACCGAAGCCCTATTACAATCAAAAACACATTAAACTTTGATGTCCGTTCAATGCGCATCTCGTTGAGGCCCAGATGAACTTACTGCTGTAAAGAAAGGATTGCTAGTTAGCTGGGCGAAAAGCCCGCCGTCTGTGGGCTGCGCAGCCGCCTGGATAGCATCTTTCCTTTGCTGTGCGATTATATCGCCAGGCGAAGGCAGCCCCGAAGCACTTGGTGGTCCATTCGGGTCCATCAGGTGCCAACTGAGGGTCAATTAATTACGATATCTGGCAGTCAGTCGAATGACTTCCTCCGGGAAAGCAAGCCATTGTTCCGAATGATATCGGAAGTACGGAGCTACAACGGGCCGGGTGTCCAATATCCACATTAGGCAAAGACTCGGCTCCAAAGCATACTTCATGCCGGACATATCGGACTTAATGGAAACGTCAGCTTAGCGCTCAGGGCTTCTTCATATTTCAGCAACCAGTAAAAATTTGTGACCTGGCCGCGTTACCTCAAGTGCCTAATTGGCGATAATTAGGTAGCTCACTTGGTTGGCTTTGAGTTTGTGGGCTGAAAAGTGCAATCGATCGCTGAAGAATCCAGACTATTGCTCTTGTCGCAGATCACCACCGGTTTCGCTGGTACGGCTGACCTTTTTTTATCTTAAGTTTATAAAAGAGACATGGGTCACTGTGTCAATCGGCATGCGATCCTTTTTCCGACGGTTTTTTAGGTTTCATCAACATCTTGCATCTCGTAGCTTACCTGAGAGACGCAACATGAGCTCCTCCACTGCGGCGGTTCTCTACGCCCTCACCCTTTCGGTACCTCCAGTTTCACCTTGCCCGGAAGATGCGAAAGAGAAGAAGCACCATGCTCAAGGAGGCTTTACGAACCCATGGGAGTAAGAACTGCAGTATTGGCCCGTGTAAGCTTTCCAATGCTAATCGATTTTAGTTCATGGAAGTCGCCAAAAATTCAGCAGTTCATTTTGTAAGTATTTCAGCAATACGGCCCTTATAGTCTATATCTGTTCTAACACATGCTTTCCTTCTTAAAAAAACAAAGTCGCCAACTAAGTGGTAAATCGAATCGGCCCAGCACCACGCCGCTTACTGTGCCAGTTCAGAAACCAGAATTTCTGCCCAATCGGGAAACTCCTAATTTGCGTGCGACATGGCTGGGTCATGCCTGTTACTATGTCGAGTATCCCAGCGGGCTGCGAGTACTGTATGACCCTGTTTTCGAGGACCGTTGCTCTCCATTCTCCTGGCTAGGCCCTAAGCGTTACACTAAAATGCCTTGTCAGATTAAGGATATACCCATCATTGACGCGGTGGTAATCTCTCATAACCATTATGATCATCTGTCTTTACCAACCGTCAAAGAAATCCACGGACTTCATCCGAAGTGCCACTTCTTTGTCCCTCTGGGCAACAAGGAATGGTTCAAAAGCTCCGGAGTCGATGAGGTGACCGAATTAGACTGGTGGGAGGAGCGTGATATTGCCCTCTCACCGTCGCAGACGTCAGGGATGCAAGTACAAGAATCTACTGTGGATCTCGGATCTAGCCCAGCCGACATAAAAGCACGGATTGGCTGCTTACCGTGTCAGCATACCAGCAACAGAGGCATATTTGATCGATCAAAGACACTGTGGGCTTCGTGGTACATCGAATCCGGAGGGCGCAAGGTTTACTTCGCTGGGTATGTCTAGAAATCACTTATTGCGATTCTTTCTTTCCATCTGTTGACTCACGCTGTCATCGCAGAGACACCGGCTATAGAAGTGTGCCAGAGCTCCCTGAGGGCACTGATGATCATGCAGCAGAATACAATTTCCCGGAATGTCCTGCTTTCAAACAGGTGGGCGAGTTTCGTGGACCGTTCGACCTGGGATTGATTCCAATTGGAGCATACGATCCTCGGTTTTTTATGAGCCCTATGCATGCGGACCCCCACGATGCAGTCCAAATCTTCCAGGACACCAAGTGTAAAAAGGCTCTCGGTATGCACTGGGGTACTTGGGTTTTAACAGAGGAAGATGTTCTTGAGCCACCTAGAAAGCTAAGGGATGCGCTGAGGAAGCATGAAATCCCTGAAGATGGCGTATTCGATGTGTGTGATATTGGTGAAAGTCGTGAGTTCTGAGTCGAGGTTCTGGATGAGGACGGTTGGGTATTATACTTAAATTAAATGTTAAAACAGTTCATGTAGGTAACTCTTTAACTTGATTTTTCTATGATGTGGATCATTGTGCTGAATGTCGATAGAATTGACACATCCTGATGGAATATAAGCGCGGCCACAACGAGTTCTAATTATGGAGCGCTCTAAGTGAATTGGCGCAGGGCTACTCAAGAACAATGGCACATATACTGCACTATGTAAGCGCGTACAACAAGTAAAATAAACCCATTCCTAGACCAGACTTATTCAACAATTCCCTCTGCTAAGTCTCAGAGCATTCAATTCCTCGCCTCTACTGATGGCCATGCGGCGCTGCATGATTTACAACATACACAACAAGAGTTTCCCGAGATATTGACAAATCTGAGTCTTGGTGAAATATACAAATAATCAACATAAGAAGCAAAACATACGAAAATCAAACACAGGAGCCCTAAAATTAAACGTCTGTACCAGGTCATTGCCCTCTAGCAAACGCGTTGCGCTGCGTAACCCACAACAAACACAAGTGAGGAATCCAGCGCTTCCGTCCCCAAAGAGCAATACTCATCTACGTTAATAGCCCATTTCTATAAGGTCAATGTTTACCAGTCCTTGAATCTGTGATTCAATTACAACAACGATACTCATCAGTATGTCAAGCTATCTCGACCTGACCGCCAGTACACCTGGCCCCATTTCTCTATGGCACAAGTCAGACCCGTGGGAAAGGCGCCATCATAATAGTCAGGAAGACGGTTACTCCACAGAAGACGAAGAAGACGTTCTTTACGACTTGGACGAAATAGCCATGGCCCAGCTTCCGCTCCATCTGCAGAACAATATGCGTGAGGTACATCTCGAGCGCACGCGGCGACTGCAGAGAGAAAACAATAGCACTACGTTCCGCAAGAAGGCCTTTCATGTGAGCTTACCGGCATTCTGGTACAGGAATACGATGGCCAGGGCGGCAACAAAACTGAACATAGTGAAGTGTGGCTATGGAGGGCTGCCAAACTTAAGTTTGGAACAGGCTGATTGGAATCCGTGCCAGAGTACAGATATGATGTACGAGGAAATGCACACGCAATGTGGCATGATCGCGACGGTCGATAATTATTCCTACAGATCAAGTGAGTTCTTCGGTTTGAGTAATGATATCTTCTGGAAGCATTCGACATCAACCGAAGGGTGTATCGAAGCCGGATCTGCAAATGACCGACGGTCAAGCAGCAAGTACCTATCAGAATCGTCAGGTGCATAACCCCATATGAATGAAGGCAATGGAGAGCCCCAAGAAGACGAGCGTAAGGTTCAATCGCGGTACCGCAAGAGGAACCCTTCAATGATATCCGCCATGCGCGGTCGCGTACGAAAGAGCATTCAGAGAATAAGTAAAGTCCTTAGAAATAAGCCGAGTTCCAAGACCAAACCCAGATATACCGCAACTTTGCGCTGGTTTATCTATGGCAAAACAATCATTCGTCAAGCATGAACGACTATAGCGATAACACTCGAAATATGACGGCGACCTGCCCCGGGATTGTATGGCTGAGTGCATCTCCAGCCAACATTATGCAGGCCTTGTAAATAAGCAAAAAGAGTTAATAACCATTTCCGGTTGCTGGCAACGTCCTAGTGTCGGTCGTTGTTAAAGAACACTAGTAATTACTATGTATGAAAGCTGGATTTGATTTGATAGAAGTGGATTAGATCAGGAGAAAGGCGGGCTAGGCCCAAAGTAGATTAGTGGGTGTGAGCTTCCAGTCCGCAATCCCACTTCGAAGGTTCGCTGGAAATTTGATGGTGAAGGCGGGCACAGCACTTCGGATCCTCCTAGCGAACGCCCCTCATTTGTTGTATTCTTCATTTGTTTTTGAAGAACGCTTCAAGTAACCCCTAGGAATCCACAGCTCTACCTTTTCCCCTTTCAGCAGCAAGATATACCCACCGCCAAAATGCAGGCACCGGTGGTGGTAATGAGTATGTTGTCAATGGGACTCGCTATGGCTCTGATCTTATATGGCTGACAATTATAGACACCAACTCTGGTGAGCGCCAGGTCGGTCGCAAGGCACAACTTTCGAATATCACTGCTGCAAAGACGTACGTGACAATCCTCCTTCTAACCGCTTCGGCGCTCTAACATGAGAATACTTTGCAGTGTTGCGGACATCATCCGGTCATGTCTTGGACCTAAGGCCATGTTGAAGATGCTTCTTGATCCTATGGGTGGTATTGTCCTGACCAACGATGGACATGCTATCCTGAGAGAAATCGAGGTGTCGCATCCTGCAGCAAAGAGTATGATTGAGCTCAGTCGTACTCAAGACGAGGAGGTCGGAGATGGAACCACGACCGTTATTATTCTAGGTACCGTGGCTCTTTCTCTCTCAATGTACTACTTCGGCATGGCATACTGACATATGGTAGCCGGTGAAATGCTCGCCCAGGCCCTCCCCCAACTCGAACGCAATATCCATCCCGTCGTCATCATCTCCGCTTTCAAGCGTGCTTTAGCGGACGCCCTCGCCATCGTGGAAGAAGTCTCGATTCCTGTGGATATCGACGATGATAAGGCGATGTACACCCTCATCCAGTCATCTATCGGGACGAAGTTTGTTTCCAGATGGTCCCAGCTGATGTGCAGCCTTGCCCTGAAGGCTGTGCGAACCGTTTCCTTCGACGCTGGTGGTGGAAAGAGAGAGGTTGACATTAAGCGGTATGCTCGTATCGAGAAGATTCCTGGTGGCCAGATTGAGGACAGCGAGGTTATCGATGGTGTGATGGTAAACAAGGATATCACCCACCCTAAGATGCGGAGGAGAATCGAGAACCCCCGAGTTGTCTTGCTTGACTGCCCATTGGAATATAAGAAGGGTGAATCTCAGACGAACATTGAGATCACAAAGGAGGATGACTGGAATCGAATCCTGGAGATCGAGGAGGAACAAGTTAAGCGCATGTGTGATGCCGTCTTGGCCGTCAAGCCGGATATCGTCATCACCGAAAAGGGTGTCTCGGGTAAGAAGCCTTTGCTCCAGGTTTCGAGTGTTGGTTGATTTCTAACTTATTATTCAGACCTCGCACAACACTTCTTGATGAAGGCCAACATCACAGCTCTCCGCCGAGTTAGAAAGACTGATAACAACCGTATCGCTCGTGCCACTGGCGCGACTATCGTGAACCGTGTCGAGGATATCCAGGAATCTGACGTGGGAACCGCTTGCGGACTGTTCGAAATTGAAAAGATCGGCGATGAGTATTTCACTTTCCTCAGGAAATGCAAGAACCCTAAGGCTTGCACGATCCTTCTTCGCGGCCCGTCGAAGGACATTATCAACGAGGTTGAGCGCAACCTTCAGGATGCCATGGCTGTTGCCCGGAACGTCATCTTCCACCCACGACTGTCTCCTGGCGGTGGTGCTATTGAGATGGCAGTTTCCGTTAAGTTGAGCCAGCTCGCCAAGTCTATTGAGGGCGTCCAACAATGGCCCTACAAAGCCGTTGCCGATGCCATGGAGGTCATTCCCCGCACATTGGCACAAAATGCGGGAGCCAGCCCTATCCGTGTTCTGACTCGCATGAGGGCTAAGCATGCCGAAGGCGAGACCACATGGGGTCTTGACGGTGACTCGGGCGCTCTGGTTGATATGAGAGAGTATGGCGTTTGGGAACCTGAAGCGGTGAAGCTCCAGAGTATCAAGACTGCTGTCGAGGTAAGCATTGTACATTCTCGCCCCAGTACCGACATAGTTGCTAACCTACTTAGTCCGCATGTCTACTTCTCCGTGTCGATGATATCTGCAGCGCTAAATCCGCACAGCAGGTGGGTGGCAATGTGGGAGGTGATGAGTAAGGGTAGAGATTGGTATAAAAACGCGTACATAATGCTGCACAATTACCTCTCGGTTTTGTACGAATATCCTAGACTAAAATTACACGGGTATCTTCATATCGTACACATCAAAGTGTCTGCAGGCTACCAATATCTTGATCACAACCCTAGTTGAAACCGTAGGTTCAATCTTCGTGAATTATAAGACCTGGTGTCTCCACTTGTTCGACTTCATTTGCCGGCAAGTTTTGTTCCTCGTCCCTATTGCCATCAGAGCCGCTGGGAGCTCCCCCCATAGGCTTATCAACCGCCGTGCTGTTAGGCCCCTTACCCTTATTCTTTTTATTCTTTGTTGCGTTCCTCTTTTCCCTCCTTTTCCGGTTCTTTTCCGTCTTTTCCTCATCCTTCCGCCTGGCCTCCTCTCGCTGATTTTCCCATTCTCTATCCTCTTTTTCCTTACTAACCTCGGTCTCCATCATGCGCAAGCGCTCATATTCCCTCCTGCGACTGGCTTTATAGACATGGAATTCACCAGATCCCGCACCGGCAGAAGACCCTTGAACATTCGCCACAATTTCCGGTGGAGGCGGCAATGATGCTGATGTTCGTTGTTTAGAAGGATCAGGGAGCCTAATGTCCTTCGTCGGATCCCGAAAGAGAGATTGAATCTGTGTCGCTTGTTCAGACTGCGCCGTGACCGCGCGACGCTTGACTGGCCGCTTGCTGCGCGAGTCTGCGCTCGTAGGAATTGATTCGGGACCTGGTTCGGACATTTTTTAGAGCTTTTGTTGCCTTATACAGGTATGTAGAAAGGTACTCTGCGGTTGTTATGCAAACAACGTCGGAATTGGGTTTGCGCAGAAGTTGACTTGTCAATCTTGTTCCGTTTTCGCAGCTCGAGGTCTTGATGTAAGTTGGGGGATATTTTTCTTCGCATGTATTTTATGACGCCCGTTTCTTCTCGAGACGCGAACCAATCATGAGCAGATGAAGTGCTTGATCACTCGCTCACGCAAGAGAAGGTTGATCTTGCTCCGAGCTTAATCTTGACAGATTCTCGGATAAATTTACTAGATTAATCTAGGGCGGTGAAGGTGTGGGATGTTGATCTCTCTAACTAGTTATCTTATCAATTAGTTCCACAGGGTTGGTATGTAAAGCTCACTCAGGTGACCTACTCCGTACAGTGTACAAGTACCTTTCCGGAGTACATGTAGGAATGGAAGAGCATACTTTAGCTATTATAATGCTTGTTATCATTCCTATAATGATGGAAATTAGAAATTAGAACAAAAAGCAAAGAAAATCAGGCGGCTGCCTTTGGAGTAATATTGCACATGTGACAGCTGTCTTAGGTTACTTGTCAAGACGCTATATCATGAACCATCCACCCATTTCTCAACAACTCACTAAAATATATCCATCCTTCTTATAAATATGCAGTTTAACCCCTTAGCAGCTGTCCTCCAGCCCCCCCTGATGTACTACCGTTACTATTAGATTCATTTGACAAGATTGCCATTTCCGCGCAAACCCCGCCTCTTATCGCGCGATGGACACGGGATCCGAGCTTACTGGTGAAGCGACCAGTGTAGAAGAAGTAACAGATGGAAAAGTTGGTAACATCGAAACTACTGTGAATACTGCATGGCTTTCTGACCAGTGACTGATGCACTATCTGCAGTTTGACATCGGTGACGCATGTTGCTTGAAGTCCAACCCTGCTTTGGTGGGACATGTCTGCGTAAGTGAGACCAGTCTACATCGGTTATTTGTCTAACCGATTCATATACAGAGAACATATTATGATGTATAATTTCCTTGCATTCATACACCAAACGGTCGGAAATATCACTGAATTGACTTTCAAATCACAGACTGATACTGATAAGTCTCCGGGAGAACTACTGATCCTCTCCCATACAACCGTGCCCCAGCAGGACCTGGCGGAATTCTTGAGAACAGGTGTAGTATGTAACTGTCATTTAATAATTGACTCTTTCACGCTGAAAATTGGTCCTTTGTTTTAGCCCCCGAAGGACTATGTTTTTGTTAGCTTCCTAGAGCCCTCTCAAGGAAACTCCCTCATACATGAGAGCGACCTTGATCTAGTCGACCGCACACTAGTCCTTGGTGAAACTGTCAAGCGCCACCCAGATGATACTATCAGTGGTACGGTCATTAGCACCTCTGCAAAATGTAACTTAGAACCTATCGCTTTTCGAATGCTTGACCCGGAATTTGGAGAACACGGCCCTCTCACGTTTACAGAAAAGGCCATCAACCGGGGCGAATTCACTACAGTTGAGAACAATGACCCAGGTCCTCTGCTGCTGCATGATGTTTTGTTATCAGAACTCAAAAGCTTTGAGGAATTTTCTGAAGGCGACTATATCATCTACCGACAGAAATTGGGAAGAATCCGTGATATTGATCGTGATGCCATCCTTCTTCTTCCAGATCGAAGCACTGTATCTCCTATCGATCCTGATGCCCTGGAGCTTCCACTTTCATTCGATCATGAGAATCTTGTGGCCTTGCCGAGTTATATGGATGCTACACGATCTTATTCCTTGGCTAATGGCGGCACGGCTTGGTCCGTGGAATCGGAATTCGTGTTCCCTGGCCAGTTTTGTTTTACGCCTAGAAACAATATGAGCTTCGGAGACTGGGTCTCTAGGGCAAACGCAGTCTCAAAACCGGAGGGTCATGTTATAGCTACGCCGGCTATTGACTTTTATATCGACTGGCTCTGTCCGAATGTTTTTGCTGTGGGCATGCCATACAGTCGTACAAGCTCCGAGGTTATAAGAGCATCTACGCTGCGTGGAAATGCAGTCAAATGCGATTTCGGTCAGGTGCCTCGGGGGAACTTAGATAACAAGCCTGTTCAGTCAGATACCTGGCTGGGAATCGGGGATAGGGTTCGGTTCCGGGATCCAATTGCTGCAGCTGCTAAGTATCCCGCCTACCAGCATATCCCAGCTAACCAGTCATTCGGTTACGATGTTAATATTCTCCGCGTTACGTCTACTAAATCGGAGGTAACTGTGCAATGGCAAGATGGCACTGTCACCACTGAAGCGGCCACTTCTCTGCGTAGATTTTCTGGCGCTGAGGAGGAGGTCTGGCCCGGGGAATTAGTTGTTCTGAAAGATGGAGTTGAGACTGTTCGCGAACACTGCAAACACATCACGGGGCCTCTCGGGCGCCATATGAAGGAGACCATATGTGTTAAGAGTGTCGGGGTGGTTCAAACTGTGGATAGCCGTGAAAGGATAGCATCTATCCGCTGGTATGAGAACCCGGATGTTAAACTGACGCATCGGGGGAACATGTTAATACCTGGATCTTCTCTGGGGAACCTCAGCGATACCACCACAGATGTCTCCATCTATGAGCTGGGCTCATACTCTAGTATGGAAAGGGCACTAGGCGACGTGGTTCTCCTGGCCCCAGCAAGAGTCCATCAGTCATCAATACCGGTAATTGACAGTGAGCCGACTGGAGCGGCTGGCCCTTGTCAACTAAGCTTCCTGTCTCTGTTGACTTTCTTTGAGACCTTCCTTTACCTGGAAAACTTGAAAATAGCAATGGCGAAATCGGACTGGTTCAAGCAAACAACTGAGATCGACACGTCGCCTGTACCTTCCAGATACAGCGTACACCACGACGAATTCAAGGTTAAGTCACCAACGAACTTTGTTGGCCAGATTATTTCGATAGATGCTGATGGCATTATCACTGTTCGAATTGCAGGGACTGACAATTGCCGAGATGTTCGTATCCACCGGGAGAGAATCATGATAGTAATTGATGAGGATGATCCAATTCCGCCTGTCCCAACCTCACCCTTAGAAATGTTTTTTACAGGGATCAATGGACTTTTCGAACGATCAGGAAACTTCTCAGTCTCTGAAACAATTGAATATGGGGGCGGTGAACGCCTCGATAATGGTAGTGGGGATGAAGATTGGTCAACTGAAGACGAATCTGAACTCGACGATGAGGATTTTGAGGATATTGTTCAGGGCGATGGTGATGCCAGCGACGGGTTCACGGCACCCGCGGTGTCGGTGATTAGCTCCCCAGAGATACTCGATCCTAGCCATCCGGAACAGCCTAGTACCACGGAAGCCCGGCCTGGGGCATCTCAGGGAAAAGGTAGCCCACTCATTCTCTTATCGCCCTTACCGTCATCACGCCCCCCAGGCTTCTCTCTGTTGGAAGGCTCACCTCCCTCTGAACACCATTTCCTTTCTCGGGCTCCACTTGGAGCTGCTGGAATACGTGTCAAGCGTATTCAGAAAGAATTCGAGATACTTCAGTCTTCCTTACCCCCCGGAATCTTTGTGCGGACATGGGAGTCTAGAATAGACCTATTGCGAGTTTTGATACTCGGACCTCAAGGAACGCCATATGAATGTGCGCCATTTGTGATTGACTTTCACTTCCCAGATGATTATCCTACCCGACCTCCAGCGGCATTTTTCCATTCGTGGACGAACAGAAATGGGATGATCAACCCGAACTTAGAAGAAAATGGCAAAATCTGCCTTAGTCTCCTGGGGACTTGGCCTGGGAAGAACCCTACCGAGAGTTGGTCTCCCACCAACTCGACGGTCTTGCAGGTCTTAGTTTCAATCATGGGTCTCGTGTTGGTGAAAACACCATTCTATAGTACGTAGCTTTTCAAACGTGAGGACTTGCACGATGCTGACCTGATCATAGATGAGGCTGGCTACGAAGCACTCGCTGTTGAAGATAATAGACACGTCGAGTCGACTCAGTACACAGAGAGAACCTTTCTGCTAACGAGGAGATTTATTCAGCATGCCCTTGAGAATCCTACCGCTGGCTTGGAAGATGTTCTGGCCTGGCACTATCTCCCAGATCCCAGAGAGGAGGATACTGCCTGTAACCGCCCACGGCTACTTCGTCGGGCTATTGAAGAAGCTCTTAGTATGATTGAACATCACAACCGCACGACAGCAGGCCGAAATCTTAGTGAGGAGCAAGCAGCATCGGCCTTTGTTTCCCGTCTCAGCCTGGGTGCAGTTGTGATGTTACGGAAGCATGTTACTGCTTTGGAGAGAATTGAATCAGCTGCAAATGTTCGGCGCAATGTTTAAGCCACCTTTGACACCACACGCTGTTGGCCTCCTACTTTATCCTATCTACATTTGTTAAGATCATCAATGATTGTTGCCTCGCATTATTCTGAGAGATTGAGATAGTTGATTGTCATAGATAGTACCTAAATGCATATAGAATTGCCATTTACCAGGCTCTTGCATATGAAACGCGTGATATCTGAAGTTGACCCAATGGTACAAGAAGAGGCAGGCCGCTATATACTATCAATCTTGTAAACTGGATCTGCAAGTGTGCAGCAGTGAAAGAGGGCATAAAACAATAATAAAAAAAAAGGGGAACATATCCACAACCAAAAAATATTGTTTTTTACTATTTTTTTGGGAAAAAAGAAAAGAATTAGAGAAGACTGCTTACGGATTAGTATTTACTAGGACTCTCTAGTTAACTGAAGCATTGCCAGTAGATTAAAAATGTATGAGGAAGAGTAAGTATTGACTGCGGGTTTGGTCTGCGGCGTGTTCCGTTGCTCTCTTTTTTTGTCTGTTTTGTTCTCTCCTCCTTTCATCTTCTATTTCTACCCCTCTTGTTCTTTTCTTCCCTCCTGCTTCTCCTTTATTTCATGATAAATAAATAGCTTGCATTGCCACTGTTAGTTGCTTATCAAAATACCAGCATTTTTGATTGATTTTGCAACTTTCTGGTATTTCTTTCGCAGTGCGGTTCCAAGAAAAACACCCGCGTCACAGCATTTTAGCATGGTATCTTACCGCTTGGGTGAGTGTTTGCTTTCCTTTTTTGTCCCTTATGTATGAGGAGATGACTAGGTGGGCTATCAAAAATATAATCACTATGACGCGATATACCTTGAGGAATGTGGTATTGAATTTGTGTATTAATTACTGTCCTTTGCGGCTGTGATCCAAGTGATGTCGACCAAGGTGTTAGCATACTTGCATGCGAGTACATAGGTGTCACAGTTGCTTTTTCATTTTCAAAATCGGCTTTTTCTTCTTTCTCCCTGTGCATTTATTGCATCTATCTGCTGCCCGTTCTTTTCCACACTTTATTATCATTGTTATTATTTTCCATACTTGGCGCTACTATCTAACGCAAAAACAGAACAAGCCTCCACCGGCCGAGCCGGCTGTCAAAACAAAGAATGTAAAGATCAGAAAGTCAAGATTGCCAAAGGCGAGCTCCGTCTCGGCTCTTGGGTTGACACAGAGCGCATCCAGGCCTTCTTCTGGAGACACTGGTGAGCTTTTTCTTTAAGAGGCAAATCGCTTCAGGACTACTAACCTGATAACTTGTAAGGGGTTGCGTGACACCCAAGATCATCTCCAATCTAATCGAAATGGTTGGCGAAGATGAAGATAAAGATTACGAGCAGCTAGATGGCTTTGAAGATCTCTCAGAGGAAAACCAAGAGAAGATCAAAAAGGCGCTGGAACAGGGCCATGTCGACGATGAGGATTGGAAGGGGGTATGTAATCATCTTCCTTTTGCCGGCCTTAATCCATAACTTTATCACTTGCTTCTTCTGTAATACTAACAGATATAGGATGTTGAAATGAACCGGCCTGGAAAGGTGGGCTTCCGCAAGCGTGTTTCGAAGAAGCAGGCAGCTGCCGCTGAGGTATGTCTCACCATCATTATCACATAGCTGGAATTTAGGATGTTAAACCACATATATAGGACAGCGAAGCCGAAGAAAAGTCACCTGAGCCGAAACCCAAGAAGCGCGGTCGTCAGCCCACCAAGGACGAGGCTGATGATCAAACTGAAGAAGCTCCCGAAGCAAAGAAGACCAAAAGGACAACTCGCGGCAAGAGAGTACCGGACGCCAACAAAGCGGCAAAGGAGGAGTCCGACGATGACACGGCACCTGAGCCCGATCCAAAGCCCAAGGCCACTAGAAAAGGCCGTGCCTCTAAGAAAGAGACTGAGGAGAAGGAACCTTCGAAAGCTCCTCCTAAAGCTGCTGCAAAGCCGGCTGCGAAACGCCAGCAGAAGGCTGCTGCTGAAGATGATGAAGCGGAGCCTGTGGAAGAGAAGCCGAAGAGAGGTCGGAAGAAGAAGACTGCTGCTTAACGTGTGCCTCTTTGCCAAAGGATCTTCTAATATTATTCGAGCACATGCATGTCTTGACCTTTTGTTGCTCTGTGGGGTCCCTATGCTTTCCAGATTTCCTTTCAAAGTTTGCAGTATCCCTGTATTGACAGTTTGTGGTTTGGGAGTTTGTCTGGTTTCATATGTGAGCAAGCGAGCAAGTGTCTATGTTGTATGTCTGGAAACTTCGTTCTGTTCGAGAAAGAGTTACGGACAATTTTACTATGTATCAATACAGAGTCTTAATTGATGCTACCAGTGATTTAGCCTATCACATAGACCTAGGCAGCCTACGCATAAGTACTCAACGATTGAGGTGGCCAAATTTCGCAATTCCTAGCTTAGATCATTCTACCTCCCGGCATCAACCATGCATCCATCCTAGATATTAGACAGATTGGGACAGACAAAATCGCACAATACATAGAGCGGCGGCAAAACCAAAGACTTTGGCGAAGGCATAAACAAAACATAAGGAATGGCTCAGGAACAAACAAATCATGCCTCAAAAATCATTAAAAACAATATTATGTGGTTCCTCAAACCATATTGAAAGATATATGGTCGGCCAACCTCGTAGAAGTGAAGATGCATTCGGCGTAACAAAACTGGTTGGTTCGAGTTCGGTTCTGGCATTCTGGCTCGAACAGTGCGTTCCTCTTCGGTTAGAGGTTTCCCTTTTCTTCTTTTCTTTTCTCTGTTGCTGGCATTCGCCGTGAAACCGCTAGGCCATCTCGGGCGACTCGTCGATACTATAAGAGAGTATAAGCGCATTGATCAGCATCAACCAATCGACGCGAGTCGTAAATAACATGATAAAAAGCAAATGAGAGACCAACCTCATCTCCTCAAGGTCATCCATATGGTTACACATGGCAACAAACAGATCAAAAAAGAACTTATGACCCATCTCCATTTCGAGCTGCATAGTCCCACTGGTCTTGAAAATCTGCCGGGTTCGAATGATCATAGCCAAATAATGAGCGCGCAGTTGATACTCCGAGTCTGGCGTGTTGTCATAGGCATACCGAGCGGATCGTAAGATCACGTTTATGGGGATTCCACTCTGAAGGCCCTGCTTACGGAGAGCAAGGCGCTTGAGTTCCTCCAGTCCATACTTCTCGGCTGCGCAGTACACAACTGTGTCCCTGAGGACGACATCACCTACCGTGGAATGGAACATAGTCGCTTCGCTCGACCCACCGCCACCGGGAGGGGTGTTAACATTTTGACTGTTCTCGAGTTCCCATGAGTTGGTGTCCTTGTTCCGTAGCAGGCGTGGGAAGTAATCGCCTTTGTATAGGAATTCGAGAATGCAAGATAATATTTCTGGTTCCCTGGGATGCGTTAGAGTTTAGAGAATGGCGGTGATTGATATTGGCTTAACGTACTCATCTGGCAAGGCTACTGCCTTGTTCGCACCGTCCCCAGCGAACTCGTCCTTGAGTATGGAGCGGAAGAAAGGCGAACGGCACAGGACGTCCTCGTGAGCTACGAAGAAACGCTGATCGTGGCTTACAATCAATGTGACTATGGGACTCATAAGGGGCCTGTACAATCAGGCTACAATTAGCTTCAATTTCATTGTCTTGGTTGATTTAATATCTGCCGTAGAACACAGAGCAAGAAATAACCTTAATTACTCACGTAGCTGGCAGCGGACTTTCAACCTTATCCTGCATTTTCTTCGCCTTCAAATGCTCATTGTTCGCTTTTCTTGACGATTTCCTGGACTTTCCCACTCGATCGCGTCGAGTGAATGAGCGATGGGCAGTCCTGAGCTTATCGTCCATGCCCATGAACTTAGCCAGGAAGGACACAAGAGCCATCCAGACGTAGAAGCAGAATAGCGACAGAAGAAGCCAAACGAAGGGAATGGATCGAACGAGTTGGTCGATATAAATGAATGACGCTACTGACTCACGCACGTTGCATGGAAAAAAGAGCCCTGGAAGCCTTCCTAAAACAATACCCCTCTCGTAATCACAAGCCTTCATTAATGAAAATGAAAGCATACAGATCCTCGAGAAGGTATAAAGTCCCTGGGAACTGACTTTCGCATACGGAATTCCACCTCTGGGGAGTAGATTCACGTAGCGATATTCGGTCGACTCTGAAGAGCGCGAGAAAGGAAAGGGAAAGAAGGGAAATGGAGCCGAAAGATCAAGAGTTTATAAAGACGCGGGGATTATATCATGTGATGGTGATATTCATGATTGGCCACATGACCACGGAGTACGTATCACGACTTATGATGTGAAGTACTAGATTGAAGTATGATCATGAGGACCAGTTTTTGTGAACATGTACCTTATGAGGTTCTTTTTAGCTATGAGTCAGGTCCTGACACTATGAGTATACAATATCCTATTTTCTCCCACACAGGCAATGCTTTGGATTTTCCCCTACCGAAGACAAGTATTATGAAATCAAAGATCTTTAGTATGTAGTAAAGTTGAATAGGTCTATCTTGTTCTCTTTTTTGCATCTGCTAGGAGGGGCTATACATTGTCTATTATGTACCATACCCTTATAGGCAGAATATCAAGGAATCAATGGTGGTAAACTGTGACCCTTCTGAGGCGGTAACAACCAGCTCTTGTATTTTTTTGATAGTCACAGGAAGGAACTTTTGATCAAATCAATTGACATAGAATTGTCCGACTCGCAATCGTACAAACGATCATATCATCATAACCAGAACATTATAAAAGCGGAATTGAAACCATAACAACCGCGCTTGGCCAGAGCCCCGGCTTATAGACAGTCGTTCGTTTCTTAATTACCAGAAAGAGGGCTTTTCGAATCATTAAAGTAAGGGAAAGATACATTCCCAAATCAACATTCGCCTGGGCAAACCCTTTGACAGACCTCTGCCTTCTTTGTCACCACCAATTAACTTCTATGGCAGAATTTGGCTGCAAGCTTAGCTAAAGTTGTTATAGAATCAGAGTGCCCCAATGAGCTGGGCAGTGGCAGAAATCCCCACACAGGACATCATCGCAGCCATTGTGGCACTGATACTTTCACAAGTTATGCTGGCCAAAATGTATGGAATTGTTATATTGGCATTTTTGGTCGAACAGATTGCCCTGTTTCAAGCTATTGAATTAAGGGAATACTGGACATTGCCAGCGCCAGAGGAAACAGCGATAATATGGGCAGATACTGGAGACCCCGGCTTGGTCAACAAGTTAACGCATGCGCTTTGTGCCTAACTTGACCTCCTTGCTCCATTCCTGCTGTTTCTGATGTGCAGTACGTTCTTAACTATCCCACTTGATACTACTGGAAGTGAACACACTCTCTATGCTCTCATTGTTTTATATCATGAGGAAATAATCATGTCAATCAGCGAAGAAAGCCATTACTATTGCTTTTAGTTCGCTTGCACTAGACTTTCTGGACATGGGCTGTCTTGAGCTGTGCTTTGCGAAATATCCTGAAAGCAACCATGATTGGTTCCTAGTATTTGTGCTGGGTACAACGTGTAGGTGGGAGCCCTAGTATTAGACCTAACCAAGTACGCACGTGAGATTTACAAGAAAGCCATGTACTTTTGTATAGTTTTGCTTCACCCAACGAACCCGGATGCTAGGCAATATGTTATTTTGGGAATGCATACTGTAAATGCGTTTTCCCGGACTCTAAGACATTCATTCATGGTCACTTCATGATCTCAAGCGGAGTAGACCATCTTTCATCTTTATCCGAAAGCTTCTAGAACCAACTATACGGCTAACATGCATCTAAGGTAACAAATAAGAAATAGCACTAGATCCCTGCCAATACTTCAGTCGATACTATAAGCCCAAAATCAGCTACATATATAACAAAACGGCCACAGGGAGTCACATCAGATATGTACCATGTACCGATTAGTCGATGATAAATAGCTACAACCCAGTGCGACAGCGAATGCGTACCGGATCCTGGCCGACAATGGGGCTCGTTCAAACTGAATGATCCTTTGGGATGTGCCAGCCATGGACTTCCATGTCTTCCCTTAATTGAAACCACACAAAGAATCCCTTGACTCGTAGTCGCACAGTGTTTCGGCATAAACTGCCTGCAGAACTGGTTGCTGCAGTAGCCGGTCAATGTCAAATCTCAAGTCGTGCTCGGTATGTTCAATAACACATGATTGTGCCTCCTGCCGAACGTGTTCCAGTAGCTCGCTGTCCCTGAAAATCTCGACCGAAGTCCAGAATGAGGTGATGATGCTATTGTTGAATGCACTGCTAGTAAAATCACGGATTACTATCTACCGTTGGACGGGAAGGTGGACGAAACTGACCCCCAGATAAATGCAAGCTCTTGCGACGCAATTGCATCTACATCGAAGCCATCCATGGCTTGAAACATCTCTTGTCTTTCCCGAAAGAGCTTCGACCCCCAGTACGGGTCACCGCCGTCTTGATCAACCGATATAGGGTCGAAATTCTCTCATGCCCAGGTATGCTGACTCTTCAGAGCTGCAAGCATCCCATCTCGCGCGGCATGGAGCCAGAATCGTGGAGCTCGACAGATAAACTTCCATACATTATGATCGAGTGTCTATAAGCTTTTGAGGAATTCAGGGTGTTGCTGCATAAGGTATCTTCCACATAGAGAATCTAAGCATGATGATGTGATTTCATACTGGATTAGATCAAGGAAGTTATCCCATGTGACCCAGTCAGTTCCAACGTGGAGAAATTATAGGCGCTCTGCCATATCGCTTTGAAACCTCTTGAACAACGGGTAGGGCCCGGTCCGAGAAGGAAGCGCTGGACAGAACTACTTGTTAAGAATTCGACCCGGTTCCTTGCCTTCACATTGATTGCTGTTTGAGTAAGGAATTGGGTGAGGGCTCGAATTGTCGTGGCAGTAAGTCTGCATAGCTGCCTGCGGGAATTTAATATGTAGCATATGGGAAACTGATGGTGTAGAAAGGAAGAGAGCTGGCGTTGTCTAAGTGTGGCTGTTATGTTGTCCGTGCTCTGTATTAGATAGAAGCTTCGCGCCAGCATAGTAATGCGTAGGGGATGAGGACCCCAAAAGAGCTTTCTAAGTTGTATCAGCCAAAGTATCATACTGAATCAGAGAATAAAGACCAACCTTGATGAGAGAACAAACTTCCAGGGATTTCAAAGAGGTCTAAAGGGTATGCTACCCAGTAAAGGGACCAAAGATGAAACTAGTAGAGGATTATTCTGTCCTGCTTGCATTTTAACTTTCAAAGAAAACAATAATATACCTATTCCATGATGAACCAGGGAAGCACATATGACTGTAATAATAAGGCAAAGGATTATTCCCTCTGAGATCCATGACGTATGGGAGAGGGTACAATCGCTGAAGTCGTTGCTGAAAAGGGGCAGGAATATACGGAAAAGCTTTATCTGGCTTCGATAACAATACTCGTCTTGCAGCCCTGTGAGACTATTTGGTTATGGACGTAGGAAGTTTTTGTCTCAGCTTTTTGGGTTTCAATATGATGGTCATCGAGAGCCTCATCTACAAGAAAGCTGCTTGCGGCTGTACTGCTTAAGCTGACCGGGTCTTCATGCTTGGCGGATACGAACGTGTCAGATCGTGAGGTAGATTATCCCTTCCTAGTAAGCGCCTACCTCTTACCTCGTGAGACGAGGTTCAGGGCCTAGGTTGACACAGTTAACCTCATGCTGACTGCATAGTATGAAGACGGGTGTCTTATAGAAACGCTACAGCTGCAGCCAGAAATACTCCAATTTCGGCGCTCAAAATCTGCCAGTATGTTTCTCAAATTGAATCAACCACAAGAGCTATCATAACGGCCGTTAAGCAGAGGGATAACGTCAAAATGGTTTTTTTGAGACCAACGGGCCCGAATTTTCCAGATGATGCTGATTGGAATGGCAAGGACTATCGTCTTCTTAGAGAATTCTACAAATTTACGCACTCAGCAAATCACCTAGAGTGTATAGCACCATGAGCACGACAGACTCTATGACGATGATCCGTTTCTGGTGCCCGGTAGAGCATTGTACTATTTATCGTTAACAAAGCTTCGAATCCGAGTGAGAGATGGTGACTTTCATTCTCTTGGATCGAAGAAATATGGACAACCGATAAAATAAACCGTGACTCCATAGGCTAAAGTGCAGATCGCATAGATGGTAATAAGCCACCAGTAGATTTGCCAGTGCGGGATTCGATCAATCAATTTTCTAAAAAAAAAGAAGAGGAAGCTAGGCTTCACTGCACTGAAAGAGCACCATGTAGTCGTTAAGCAGATAATACTCCACATGTGGTACCTAGAGGTCAAGTCTTCCCAGTCCGGTGGAAGAATAACACCATCAACTTTGATCTCCAGAGCGAAGGCACGTACATTTGGTCTATCACCTCTCGATACATGATGATGATGCTCAAGAGCAACGCAACAGCCACAAGGAGAAGCCCATCATCAATAGCGAACCGCTGCCTTTGCACACAGAATCTGATGAGAAATCGCAAACGGATACTGAGCAGTGCAAGCACGAGAAGGACAGAGATAGAAATCTAGGACTCTATCTCAGAGGTTAACAGATAAACCTTAGGAAGTGATGAACATACAACAAAAGCATCGTAGTCTTTCCTTTTTGCATTATAACGCATCTTTGTAGTTTTAGTCTGAGGGCTGTTTAGGTACAGACCTAAGTATCATACATCGGCTGCTCTTTTCGAAGGCATCAATCATATCGTGTTTGCTGACTGCGAAATCGACAGTATTTATGAAACTCTGTACAAATACGGCCTTCAAGCAAGTAGGGTATACAGTCCACTTAGGCATTTACAAACGTGAATGCAAATTTCTAATCTGTTACAAACGTGTAGTGTCAACCCCTATCCGGAGATTGCTTATTGTTAGTAGGCTTAGAAGGGAGCCCCCAGCTGTTGGTCAGACAAACAAGGCATGGATGATAAATTGAACAGCCAGTCCCTTTGTTCTACCCCCAACAACTTCTTTCTCTTCCTCTCCGTTTGGTCAATTAGCTTTCGAGAACCAGATCAGCATCAGTCATGGAATCCAAAAACATCGAGTGGACAAGGCTCGCAAGCCGCATTGCCATGTCTTTGGCAATGGTATACGTAAAGTCGTTCCTCTACAATATGGTGAAAGTGCGACTGCTATTCTACCGTCTCAAAAAGCAAGGAATGGTGCGAGCCTGGCTCACCATTATTGTTGACATCATAATTTTGATAAAGATATATTCTTCTGACAATTTCTTGCAGCCAATCCCACCCTGGGATCCTATTTTAGGGAACATCCGAGTCCTTGCTGCGCTTACCAAAAAAGCCCCAAAGGATGCTCGACAAGCAAGAGTCCTTTGCAGCCCTCTGCTCTGAGATCTCTGACCTAAATGCGTGCTTCTACATCGAAATCTAGCCATTCGGCTTCCATATGCGAGTTAGCTGTTCAGACCTGCTAGACCTATGATCTTCCCAAGCCAGACGCCCTTGCCCCATTTATCACACCGGTGGCCGGTGGACCAAGCTTTTTCGACACAAATGGGGCGGAATGGAAGCGGTCACGAGAATTTTTCAACCGGGTTTAGTATGAAAGCAGTTAAGGGGCATGTTTCGTACACCATTGAGGAGGCAGAAGTGTACGTTGAAATTCTTCGAGAGCACGCAAAAAAGGGTGGCACCTTCTTCTTGGACCAAGCAACCTGCAATTCCGTGATAGATATCATTGGCAATGTTGCGTTGTAAGTTACCTTCCAGTCAAAGCATATAATGGAGGATTAATGAGCACTCGTAGGAATACACGTCTTAGAAGCCAGCGGTGACGCAATCCAATTGCAGCGGCAATGAGAGACACTATTGACTGGGAATGACAGATAGAAACGGGCAATCCGTTCAGTCGTTTGAACCTCATGCGATCATTCAAACTGTGATACAATGAACGTACGATGAACCATTACATCGGCGTCGAACTAGAGAAGAGATACCAGGAATGGAAGCAAAACGGACCCTCACCTAGAGCTAAGTTCATTATGGACCTTGTCATCGCAGAATACATGAAGACAAGACCAGCGGGGCCAACGATCGATCCGCATTTCGAAACCTGGGCTATCATCCAGATTCGCCTATTTCTTTTCGTTGCACATGACTCAAAAGCGGTGACAATTGTCTACTGCCTTTATCTCTTGTCCAAACATCCCGCCGCACTAGCCAGAATTCGTGCAGAACACGATGAGATCTTTGGTCCGGACGTATCCAGCGCCGCCGAGCTGCTCAAGCAACGTCCGGAATTGATCAATCATCTCTCATATACGTTGGCAGTGATGAAAGAGACACCCCGACTCTCTTTCCATCCGCAAATGGCATTAGAGGTGGTCTACCGAACGCAACTTCTCCGTGATCAGACAGTAGAATGTTGTCTACGGAAGAGTTTGCAATTTGGATTGTGCACAGCGCCGTCCATCGCAGCTCTATGCATTGGCCGGACCCAAATTCTTTCATCCCCGACCGCTGGCTTATTGGAGCTGATCATCCCTTGTATCCCCCAACCCGGAGATTTGGAGGCCTTCGAGCAGGGGCCTCGTGACTGTGTAGGCCAGAAAATAGCCCTCCTCGAAGTAAAGATCACACTTCTCATGGTTGTACGCGAATTTGATTTCAAAGGCCAGTATGTAGCATGGGATCACCTCCATCCATCTCATGGCCCTAACACTATGTTCGGAGAACGTTGCTTACCTCATCCAAAAAGGATCAGGTCATCCAGCTCAGGGGTTTCTTTGTAAAGTTGCAGCACTGCGGGCAAGTATACAGTGAAGATAAGGAATGTACGGACATACGCCTATATGTATGTACACCCTTGGTTGAAAGGTGACAATTAGTGAAACGTGAAAATCTTCCAATATCATTAGTCTTACACCTAGTGCACCCTACAAGGAAGGAGATCTTGGCTATGAACAATAAAAGATTCGACAGCGTACCACCTGCGTGTGTGGTACTCCTAATTTCTTCCCCACTTCCACCATTTTCTTGGCCAGAAACATAGTTAATAGGATCAGACATGACGTCCACTTGAAGCGAGGGGTAAGATATTTCTGCCAACAAACATCTCTGACAGATCAGAATCTCATATCAATGGCCATACATTAATCTAAACCTATCATGCATCTTCGGGCGGCGTTCCCAGACGTATTGATAGCAATTAGCCAATCATGGTGCTGCAATGCACCTCACTAAAAGTAATTGTGGCTGTGCATTGAGTGGCGCACGCAGGTCATTCACATGGCTGGGGCAGTGATATCATCGCCCAAGAGCTTTGGATGACGGTTCCTGAATAATATCTATTTTTCTTATCCAAAGAAACTAAGTGTTACTGATTACATGAAGCTGCTCTACGATCTATGCAATCTATCTAATATAGGCTACTTTACTCCGTAAATCAAGACAAATTATCGATCTAATCATATATCTTAATACCTACCTACATACCCCTCCCGTTAATCTACTTCCAAGTTGATTCCCGCCCTTGCTCCAAGGCAGCCTTCAACTTTGCCACTACCTCTTACCACCCCAAAGGAATACAGACGTTGCGCTCGGTTTCTTCCACCATATGAACTATATATCTATTTATTCTACTTAGATGAAATAGTTCAAAATGCAGCAATTCAATCAGCTTAAACACTGGCGCCGGCCGTCACAGCCCAAACCGCAAGACCCAGTTCTCACATCCGAGGACGAAGCCTTCCTACGAAATATCATGGCTGAACCCACAGACGAGGCGCCTACCTTATCTGCCGGCGCAGTCAGTGATAGTCGGTCACCTGTTAGTCCCATTACGGAGGATGTGCCGAATACCCTCCAGTCACCGGTATCGCCCATAGAAGAATTCCGAGAGTTAGGAGAGGAAGCAAGGAAGGCCAGAGAGAGGGATGAACAAGGGTCAGGTGCTCCTCCTCAGAAACAGAGCTCTCAGGATGGAAGCTCTTCGCAGGTGGAGAAAAAGAAAAAGTCTTGGACTAGTTGGATTCGAAGAAAGAGCACTTATGAGAAGAAGGTAAGCTCTTTCTTGTAGCGCTTGCTTACGCATTAGTGTTTTCTTCCTTTTTTTACGATGTGCATGTGAGTATTTATGCTGATATTACCTGTGTGAACAGGATAAAGAAGTTGCGAAGAACGACGCCCCAAGTGATGCGCAATCTAATATGCCCGCTAATTCCAAGGGTGACAGTGAAGCAAAGCAGGAGACGGAAGATATGACGGAGATCTTAGAACGGCTAAACCTCGCAGCGGATAATAACCGTGTTTTCTCAATCAGTGACGAGACGCAGGAGCTTTTGCGCAAGTTCAAGCTAATCTTTAAGGACCTGATCAACGGCGTTCCGACCGCTTATCATGACCTTGAGATGCTCCTCACTAATGGCAACAAACAGTTGCAGAGCGCATATTCGCAGCTCCCTGGCCCCCTGCAGAAGCTCATTGAGAAGCTTCCTGAGCGATGGACTGAAACTTTGGCGCCTGAGATGATTGCCGTGGCAAGTGAGAGGGCCGCAAAGAGTGGCGTAAACGTGGAAAACATTGGCAAGGCAGCTGCAGCGGCAGACAAGATGGGCCTTAAGGTTCCCAGCTTGAAAGAATTGGTTGGGAAACCGGCAGCCATAGTTGGCATGCTACGATCAATCATGGCATTTCTGCGAGCTAGATTCCCTGCAGTGCTAGGCATGAACGTGCTTTGGTCATTGGCTTTATTCAGTAAGTGTGACCTACATATAACTCGCAGTTCCTTTCATCCCTGCTGACATCGACGGTGCAATACAGTCCTTCTCTTTATTCTTTGGTACTGCCATAAACGTGGCCGCGAAGTGCGTCTAGAAAATGACCGTCTCGTCACCGAGGAGGAGGTAGAAAAGCTGAATGAACAGTCGGCATCTGATGAAAGAATCCGGACTACCGAAACTCTTACCACAACTGCCCCTCAAGGGGCTTCCGTGGATGAAATCCGTGAGGGCGTGAAAGACGCACAACAGTCCCGTGAGAGAGCTCTTGTTGCGGCTGAGAGCGCAAAGACAGAGAAGAAGGACATGAAGGATAGCGCTCCAAAGCCGACAAGATCGAAGTCGATATTATCCATCTGGGGCAGATCAGGCCAGAAGCCAGAACCACCAGCACCAAAAATCCAGCCATATCCGGGAACGTGATTACCCCTTTTCGTTTCATCCGATTATTTTGTTTTTGCCTTTTCTTGTTTTCTTCATTTTGTGCCGGGTTGGCAACTTGGGGGTTTCGTTTGATACCATTTTTTGTTTTCTTCGTTGGAGAAGTTTGTTATGATTATGGTAATATGGTAATAACTTTTAAGTCTATCATCTTATTCCGTGCTACGGCCTTGAAATATATGCAGATGCCTATGATGTACCGCGAAGTCACTTATACAATGCGAGCAGTAGAATACTGTCGTTTACTTCTACCAAAAAGGTTACCTCGGTATATGTCAGCCATGACACTTTCAGCAAATCAGAAAAAGGAAAAAGGAATTAGAAAGAGAGAGGAGCGAACGTCAAATGGCCACCTGTTCTATTCATCTCCAACGAGCCATGGATGATGAAAACGGACCGGGCCAAAGATTGCGGATTTGCGGTCCCGAGTGGCAATTCAACGGGTTTCATCACGCTGAGGTCGGCAGCAGTCCGGGCCCCTCAGCTCCTGACTTCCCGGATGCTTCTGGAAAATCGATTCCACGCTAGCTGGAACTCGATTTTCGGGACGTACAGTCGTCTGCACACATGGAGCGCATGAGATACCGAGAAGCCTTGAAGCTACTGAGTACTCTAGCGCTAAGATAATACATACACTGAGGTAAGGCATGGATGCTTCCATCTTATGCCAGAAAACAAATGGACAACTGCGGGGTGCAGAGAATGAACATGCATTGGCCAATGGGATCAGTGGGGGTTGCCGATCATGAGTAAGTGATGGGTCTCGATGGACAGGAATAGTTAGAGGGACTAGGTATCATAACAGAAAATTACCGTCTTGATAATGGGTACGAGAGGAAGAACTTGCCTAGTATTGGAGGATCAATCAATCTCAATGTACATAGGAGGATCTGAGTAGATTAGGAAGTACCCTACATATGAATGGGCAACTCATCTTTTCTTCTTTCGCGACAAACAGTTCCATGGTATACTATAACAATAGCTTTTAAGTCCCTACGTAGCACTTACGTAGAGTTAGAGAGTCGTTTGTTTGAGCTGTCCGTTATAGGTCCATATGGCACCACTGATGTGGAGAACGTACAGCTGTACATAATACATTCGGAATATTCTGTGCTAAGAATGTAGGTGATTCCTGTATATGATAGTACTATAGAAGTTTCGATGACTTTACCCAATAGATCTGGGTCTCACGAAGCTGATGTTGCAATCGGATTCGGATTTGACCTCCCTCGTTACGCCCATGTGAGCGCCTATTAATTAATGTACCCATTCAAGCCACTAGCAAGGATTGAACCATACAGAAATAGCGCGCCTGCACGGCCCATTCAGCCTGCATGGCGATAATCCTCCATGATTCGGCATCCATTCCAATGCAGCCAGCTGTCCCTTTACCGCCCCTTTGGTCCAATCTAGCCATGCATCATATGTGCCTGTTGACTACTGGTATTCCCGGTTAGAGGATAGGTAATTTAGGTGAGTAAGTAAAGCATGTACATGTACGGTCTAGGCAATAGTAGGTACTCATACTACATCAGGTAGCTACCTAACTTCTAATTCTTCCTACTTGCCAACTAATTTAGTGTCGTGGCATGTCTTGCAAGCGGCAACGGCGGGAATACACCTCTAGTCGGTGCACCGCGCTATATCCTTTCCTTCTTGCATCTTCCATTTCCTCCTGTTGTCGTGAGCTCGCCACTGTGGGGAGGCTCGTGAAAAGTGAAGCAAAAGGGAAGACTCTCATCCGATCAGACCAGAAAGACAAATAAATTAGATTTGCAAATGAATCATCATTATTACTTTAGTCGTTGGCGCGGTAGATGACCGCCGCTAGTGGCGGACCTCGGCCAATCCCTAACCAGGATTAGAAGCCAGGTATTTATGGAGGGATGGAATCGTTCTGTGCCTATCCGGCGGCTGGCGTACAAAATGCCTCCAGAACCTTTCGTGATGTTCACTCAGATGGACAGTGAAGCCTATGATATATCGGTATTGACTCATATGATAAATTATATTCTCGGGAAAACACAGATTTGAATTCGGATTTGATGATGTAGGTCTTCAGGTTTCGTGCAGGGAGCACGGTTCAAAGAAAGCCCCCTGACCTGATGGGGCATGTAAGTAAGTAGTAAAGTACATACTCCGTATTCTGTACCATTTTTAGGCAATGCCTTTGTCTGTCGAACATCGTATTTTACAGAATTGTGTAACCGTTGGAGCATACATACCTGGAGATCGCATTCCAAACAAACCCTTATTGAGGGTGGGAGGCTCAGGGGAGATCTACATTCTTATGGTATACATGACTTTTCCATATGACCTCAGATATTGTATCCCGTATTGGCTCGGAATGGTTTCAGCATTGTAAGATGTACGTACGTCAGAAATGTACCTAGGATATTTTTCACGGATGCTGGAGGAATCGCATACGGAGTAGTAGAGGCACCTTTTATTCTCTTTCCTCTAACTAGTCGATTAATTTCGTATCGAAATATTTCCTCAGTAGGCCAAAGAGCGGGCCAAGCGCCCTGTATCTCTGACATGGCAAATGCAAAACTGGTACGGGGTGAGTGTCGTTATTGATGGATCATCGACGCAAGCTGCAGGATAAGGTACCCAACCGAAACCCTGTTATTAGGACTATGTCCATATCAATTCTCTTTCCAGAGATCAATCTCCTCTCCAGTGTATTGTACCTAGGTACATGTCATTCGATGCTATTCGAGGCCATGTTGTGACTCACTTGAATGAACAAAGCCATGATTCACTCTGAATGTTATATCCAAATTCTCATTTTATCACTGGCTGTTCAGTCTCAATGACTGATGTCGCCTCAAATCAAATCTTTTACAGATCCATCATTGGTTCCGGCCGCTAGAAGAAACAGCCAGCAGGTTGAGAAAAAAGAGAAAAAAAAAGATGCGGTGAACACACGCCGACCAATAACGATGCATGCTTTAGTGGCTCCTGGCCAATCAAAACTGAGTACAGTGCAACCCGGTGATGCTAGCCCCACACTGATTGGAAAAATTGGCCCGCCCCAATCCCCAAGTCCGTTCCGTCCTGTAACGGGCCAGTGACGGCGGTGGTACAGTACGCTAACTGATCTTCTGTCTCCCTTCTCTTCCTCCCGGCCTTTTCTTCTTCCAAATATCCCAATCCACCCCTCATTTCGATCTGCCATCCAACGTCGCAGATTCTCTCCTCTTTCAAACACGTTTTAGAAATTCTTTCCACTGTTCTTTATACCAAATATCGTCAAGAGTTCGTCGCCAAAATGGCCTTCGTTGAGCTGTAAATCCCTCGCTGGGGGGCACGGCAGTCTTTTTCCTGCTCCCCAGTCCAGCAGCTCCGATTATCTCTATTGACTTGACGATATTTGTTTTCTCTTTCGACGCAGGTCTTACAGCGTCGGAATTGCCCCCAAGTACAGTTACAGGAGAAGCATATTAGCGTCCGCGGTGGACGGTGAGGTGCTCAAACATTCGAAAAGTCTTCCTTTCGTCTCTCACAACCCCCCTCTCCCATTCCGACTCTTAACCATTCACTACCAACCTTTGACTTCCCTCGACGATAACGAAATATCTCTGACATTCCCTACGCTATTACGAATTGACGAACAAGAAGAAACCAAAAACGAGCATACCCCTATTATCCACTGGAACCTGCTCTGGACTACCTGACGCAATACTTTTTGCGGCTTGTGAACGGGTAGCAAAACTTTGCCAACCCAGGATACTCAACATCCCAAATAACACACTATTGAGCCATACTATCCTAAATTATTTGCGTCTAAACAACCTAATTTTTGTCGACACAATGCCACCAACCACCCTCTCCCCCAAGCGCTCCCCAAAAGATATTGGCAAAGAGAACCGCCATCGCAACTCGAGTCCTATGCCACACATTGGCCAACGTTCCCCAAGGAGATCGAGCAAGTCGGTTTCCCTTGGCTCACTGACTGCCGATAGGAAACGAAGGGCGTCATCGTCCGTTTCCAGCGTTTCATCGGTCTCATCAGTAGATCTCAGCGATGAAGCGAACGACGAGTCAGATGCCGATGATGAAGAAGACCAACCTGCTGTCCGTGGCCCGTCTTATAGCCGTCGCGACAAGACTCATAAGGCGGGAATGAAGTCTGCAAAGAGAACGAAGAAGATGAGACTATCGGACGATGACGGCTACGGTGGTCAAAAAAGTAGTGGTGATAATGACTCGGAAGATAGCTCCGATGATGTTTACGCTGCTGTTGACTACATTAGCGACGGAGATGATGATGAAGAACAAGATGTAGAGAAGTTGGAAGAGCTACTTATTGTGGAGTCAGAGGATGAGCACGACTTCAATAGCATCTTGACAGCGACAGCGACAGCGACAAACATTGTCACCAATCCACACGATTGGGCGGGCCCCAACGTGTTCGATGACCACATGCTGTTGTCGGCTGCTTCGTTTTTCGACGAAGAGCAGCTCTATAGTGCTATGGAAACTTTTGGGGAGACCGACTTGGCCAGTGAAACGGCTGTTGAAACTCCGGTGCCCCGTCGGGTACATTTTGAAGAAGATACGGATTCTTCCTCTGACAGCGATTCACATACTGAGGATGAAATACCAGGTGACTTTCTCCAACAAGATAGTCTTGATCCTCAACTGCGCCGCATGATTGAGAATGACAATGAAACTTATGGCAAGCACCGTCGGCAGTCCAATGAAATGTACGCCGAGTCAGACTATGGCCACTCGAACATCTATCACGTAGAGTCTGATGCTGTTTCCGAGGGATCGGAATCCAGCGGATACGAGAGTATGGGGATATCTATGAATCTAAGCACTGTTTATATGCTGACAAACTTCAAGCCGACGATGGCGAGACTACAGATGAAGACCTCCCACCACCAGCAACAATTACTCACCCACGATCTATCCTCCGTCGTGATTCTTCTGCTTCTCTCCCAGCCACTACGCCTGAAGAGAAAAATGACTCTACTTCGCGTCGGCGTGGGCCCATAATGGGCACCTTCGTTGCGGATCCTAACAAACCTGTTGCGCTGGTGGACTGCACTGGCAAGCATCTAGTAATCATTCCCGCATATGCCTCCTCTCGCCATGACTGGCTTGAATCTGCCACAAACAGCATTTGTGGCACGGCTAACAACAGCCCGCGGGCAACCACAATGCACCTCGTTGACGAGAGTGACACGGATGCGCTCGCATCGCCGACTCACGTTGACCTGAGCCCAATGCTGGCCTCTAGCGCTAATCTTATGATGACAGCTCTTGGAAACGAAATCACCACTGGTGGCCAAGTCATGGGTCCTCCCGAGGCATTTTACCCGTCTCGCGACTTCACTATTGATAGTTCATTTGAGGACGATGATGATGATGATCCGGAGTCCGCCTTGAACGTTGACGACTTCATTGACTTTGGTAATGGGTCGTCTGATGATGATGATATGGACAAGGAGTTCGACGATGATGCACTGGCATCGCCAATGGCGGCTCCATCCATGCCAGCTGGCGCCGGCACACCTACTCCTAATCGCAGCGGTGACGCACAAACGAACAGTGCTGAGCGTTTCTTGAACCACCTGGACCGTGGTATTGTGACGGCTTTCCGTCGCAATCACAACCGCTACCAAGCGCTACTCCGCCTTCCGCAACACCGGGAATTCATGCCGGCCAACTCACCATCTCGACCGGCTAGTGTCTTCAGACATGCTCGCCATGCGGATCAACGCACGCCTACGCGGAAACGCAAAGCGAACGGGTACAATGGCGGCGAGGCGGTTCGACGCAAGCTCATGGATGCTCACCGCCGTAGTCAGCTTCCGTTCTAAGAATTAACAGCAGGCATTTTTATGTAGAACGTGTCCCTATTACTTTTGCGATACCCTCCACTGTTATGACCACTTATGTCTCGGTTTTATTGGCACGTTGTCACGGAAGAGCTATCATCTTTTCTTTTCTCATCCCCAAACCTTATGAGTCTGTGTTTGCCACATGGACCTTCCCCTATCAGGGGTAATGACTTCGGCATTGTTTCAGGTGATGAACCTGTCGAAGGTGGCTTTTTGTCTTTGGATGGAGCAGACATCTAGACCAGAATCTGATTGATTGATATGTTTGAATTAAGAAAAGCGGTCTGTATGTATGGAGCAGTTCTGTGAGGAAATCCGTGCTGGTTAAACAAACCGGCGATGAAAATGAAGATTCCGATGGCCAAAAGTTTACGTGATTTTCCTATTGGAGTCGGGTGTGTTCCTATATTTGGCGAAGGGGATATATGGTTCAATGTTAATTGAAATTTTACTCTATTTATTTTCGTCTCTCCTCGTTATGGGTTTGTAGCATCGAGAAGATCGCATCCCCCCCCCAAAAAAAAAAAAAAAAAAAAAAAAGATTTTTTAAAAAAAAACCGCTCGATACTCTGTACGTAGTAAGATCGAAGAAAGAAATGGTGGCTTGATGGGTGGGAATTGCAAGGTCACATTGTGGTTCCAAAACCATGGAGGCAGTCGGAAGACATTTCAGTTACGACATTGAAATAAGAGAGCTAAGGCGACTTGGTACCACATGTCGCGTCAGTGGTTCATGTAGGCATGGCCATTGGATGGTTGTTGCCTTGACTGGTTTTCAGAAGAGAGAGACCAGAATCAGATACCACCCCATGCAATCCCGTTAAACCTGCTCTCGCTAGTCGGGATGCAACCTATCGGTCAGTCCAGCATCGTGCGACATGCCAAGCGCCCTGAAAGGATATGACGGTGCATCATCCCCGTTGGAGGACCGCCCAGTGTGTATCTGTGTAACGCTGCCTGACTGAACAGTATGCATTGCCTTGCCTTGCCTCCATATCCTGCCGTAGAATACCCTCAGCGGGGGCATGGGCATTGGAAAACAATACCTTTTTGAGTCAAAAATCAATCGAGTGAGGGAAATGGCATTCCATGACCGAGGTCATTTCAGTTGACGGGAAGGAAGGTTCCCAGCTGGTTTCATCATTATCCCATAGACTACTAGTTAAGGGTAGTACTGAATTGTGGATGCTATGGTGGTTGTTGTTGTTTCTCTCAATGTGATAGATGATAGGTCCTAGACCACTTGTGGCTGATGCAGTGATCATCCGATTTGTTCATGGGTTTGTTGACTCTAGCCTGTAAGCGGGATGAGCCCTGTCTTCCTTCTTTTCCCTTTTCTTTTTCATTGTTTCTGCCTAATTAAACGGTTTTGGTTGTTTTTTTCTTCTTTTTCCATTGAAGTTTAATCATGGAAGACGACGACGAAGGATGGCTCCCTGTTCCCCTTAGGCGGTTTCTTATCCGGTCCGGCGGTTAAACGGACGCTTGGGATGGAGGGGATGAGGGGGGAAAAGATCGATGACATAAATTTTATCAAAGGATCGAGAACCCTATTATTAGCTTGAGTGAAATTAGAAGGCCTCGCATACTGGTTGAGTTTCAGCGAGACGGCCTGTGGAGTGTGACTACAGTCGCCCATTCTAGCCCTGCAGCTGCAGAATGCCCTGCCCGAACCTAAACCTACCCCTCGTTCATTATCATCGGTGCCTATCATTACTATTTTCTTGACCTTGACTCTCTTGGAAATCAATTGACATGAGGCGTTTCTGAAGGGTCTGGATTGTGGTTTTGTCTCCCCACCGAACCTTCCGATCTATCAACCCGTCCATCTCCGTCGAGGTTCGATTTTATTCTGGACTGGTTCGGCGGCTCGCCACCGTTTGTTTTTTTGCCTTTTTATTTTGATTTTGATTTTTTTATCTTGTCTTACCTCTTTTATTTTGATTTAGTATTTTCTGTAGAATCTATGTAGATATCAGGGAGAGAACCTAAAGTCGGCATATCCTGTATGGAAGGACCCTCTGCCGATCCGGCGGCTGTTCAGCGATCAGCACCGTTTCCCATCCCCAATTGGCTTAGGTAGATTTCCTTGTTTAATATTCTTCTTTTCCAATAATTCTACATCGGTAGTATTGTACCTAGTGAAGGTCGCCTGTCTTTTCCTCATATATGTCGAAAGATATCTAATTGGTTGTATGCAGGAGTCACTGCTGGTCCCCTTCAGATAAATCACACTCGAATAGACTCAACAGCCGGACATCCCGGCAGAAGCAATGGCTCTGGACTGTACATGTGGGGAGACTCTGATTGGTGGAGTTGGTGGTTGTTGCTTTGCAGGTACCTGCACTAGCGGGGATTGCGCAGCAGCCGCTGATTGGCCAAGTGGTTTATACTTTGGGAAAATGGAATAACAGACTAATGGGCAATTGGCTGGCTTTTCTTTACTTACTCGGTCCTGGTCTGACAAGAAGAGAAAAAAGAAAGGCACTAACAGTCAAGAATAATCCTCATGGATGTCCGAATAAAAATAGAGGGAGAAGGGGGGAAGCTAAGGTGAGAAGTGAAGACTGTCAAAGAAATTCCCCGGGGCGCTTCTTTTAAAAAGTCCACTTTCCCCCTCTTCCAGATTGCCCTGGAACCCTTCCTTCTCCTACTTCTTTTCACCTTTCCTTTTTCTCTCGTTTTATGTTGCTGTACTATTGTGTCTCTTTGATTTGATTCAAGCCACTCGTTTACCTCTGGGTTCACTCGTTGTCCATCCCCCGTCTTTCGTTTTCTGATTGTGGTTGTGTTGTTGTTGCTGTTGCTGGCCAAGAATAAGAATATTGAACTATATATCACCTGTGTTCCACATCTTCCGTCTACCTGACTACGAATTCTCTTCTTAATTTCATCTCCATTCATTTTACTGTTGGTTGACGGCCTCACTCACAATGAGGTTCGCTACTCCGGTCACGTTCGCTGCTCTCCTGGCCGTGGCCTCGGCCCACCCCTCAGGCGCAGTAAGTGTTCCAAGATGAGTAGAGGAGTCATACCTCGGCATGGACTAACAACCCTTCCAGTGGTGGGGTACCGATGATTGCTATACCAGCCCCGATAACACCGAAAACGACTGCTCCGACCAGCAGCGAGGTGGCTTTGACTGGGCTGGTCTTAAGCTTGGTCCTTTCTCAGCCTTTGCTGGCTTTCAGTTCTCCGGGTTCTCTTTCAGTAACAGCTTCAGCGGTGCTATCGGCGGCGGATTCGCAGTAAGTAGGACAGATCTTGATGTGCAGACAACCTCAATACTAATGGCTACAGGGCAAATGCATCGAGGGAAAGCTCTCCAAGGAGACCCACACGGACCTTGAGATCGCTTCCGGTAGCGATAAGACCTTCTCCTTCAGCAAGCTCCATCTCGTTACCGCCGCTGAAGCCGATGTCAAGATCATATATGACATGCCCGATGGTTCCGCCTGCAAGCACGTTTCTCCTTGCTCCCCGAAGGGTAGTGTTATTACCAATGACCAATGCGGTGGCGCCATCTCCGTCAGATTCGAGTTAGCTGAGCATGCGAAGGTGGATGAGGTACTCCTGGCTATCGAGAAGATTGAGTTCGACTGCGGCCACGGGTCGAAGACCCCGACTCCCTCGCACCATCAGCCAAGTCCGTCCAAAACTCCAAATCCATCCAAGACTGGGCACTCGTCAACTCCGGTTGTTCCAATACCATCATCGTCAGGTGCAGTCACGAGCCCTACCCCTAGCACTCCTGTCAAGATGACCACCTCCACCGTGTATACTACCAGCCTGGTTACCATCACGAGCTGTGCTCCGACTGTGACGAACTGTCCAGGAGATTCGACCACCGTTGTTACTTCCACTATTGCTGTCTCGACCACTGTCTGCCCGGTCACCCCCACTGACACACCTGGAAAGCCCACCGAAGCCCCTGGGAAGAGCACTACTTCGACCGCTACTCCTGTGAAGCCTACTGGAAGCTCTCCTGTTGGCGGCTCCTCTGGAGTTTCCAGTCCCGCTCCCACAGCCACTACCGGTACTCTTACTGGAGTACCCCCATCTGGCACCAAGGGACCTTCTTCCAGCGTTCCTGAAGGATCAACGACCACCGTGGTGACATGGGAGACCCTGACCACTTGCCCTGTGACCACCACCGCTACTTCTGGCAGCGTCACTACCACCTCGGTCTACAGTACTGTTTCCACGGTCACTATGACTTCGACAGCTACCGTTTGCAACAAGTGCACTGCGGCTCCTCCGGCCGGTACTCCTACCCCAACTGGCGTTTCCCCGGAGCTGCCTCCTAAGGAGACGACAACGACCGTCGTTACATACACGACCGTGACAGACTGCCCAGTAACCACCACTGCTACCTCCGGCGGTACCACGACCACTTCGGTCTACACGACCCAGTCGACTGTCACGCTGACCTCAACCGCCACCGTTTGCCCCAAGTGCTCGGCCACTCCGACCCCCAGCGGTGTTGCCCCTATCACTACCCCTGGTCAGGGCGCAACCACTGTTGTGACATACGAGACCGTGACCACTTGCCCTGTCACGAGTACCATCACCGCTGGTGGTTCCACGACGACGACCGTTTTGACTACCGTCTCGACCGTGACCAAGACTTCGACAAGCGTTGCCCCGATTCACTCTACTCATGCCGCATCTTCTCCTGCACCCTCTTCTCCCGCTCCTGCTCCCGAGACCCCATGCCCCAACACGGTGCCCAAGTGTATCAACACCTGGCTCCCTCTTCTGCCCAAGTGCAATTCTAATGCCGAGCCCGGCTGCTTCTGCCCCTCGCACGAGTTCACGGACAAGGTCATTAGCTGCATTCAGGCATGGGGTGCGTCCAAGGAAGAGGTCCAGGCCGCGCTCTCTTACTTCACCGGTATTTGCGCCCCCTATGTTCCTGGTAACCCAGGCATTGTCACCGGCATCCCGACCACGATCACCCTGATCCCCACTCCTGCCCCCACTGGAGTCGCGCCTATAACCGGCACCGGTGCCGCACCTAACCCAACCGCTGCTCCATCGGTTCCGCGCACCACCATCACCTACTCCACATACACCGTGACCGTTCCCCAAGTTGGTTTCAGCACCGGCACCTCCGGCCACTCGACCACCGTCGGTCTGATCCCCGGCCCTGCCCCAACAGGCGTGTCCCCAGGCCATTCCTCTGGCATCCCCAACCCATGGGCGTCACCGTCTTCCTCGACTCTGATCCCTAGCAACCGCCCCAGCTCCACGGCTAAACCATCCGCCACTTACTTGCCCCCTCCTCTCTCTAACACGGCCTCATCGGGATCCGTGTCGACCAGCTTCTGGTTGGCCATGGGAGTTGCCGCTGTCTTCGGCGTGTTCCTCTGATCGCCACGTTTCCATCTTGTGGATCTCTGAACTTTGAATTGTTCTTTTCTTTCCAGTAACATGTTCTTTATCCCTGCTTCTCAAATTGTTAATAGGCTGTGGCATATATGTCACCAGGAGATGAAACTTGGGTAGTAAATGCGTGTATTAAGCTTCCTCCCTCCAGACTTTTACCAGCACCTGTAGTGCATAATTCATGATACTAAGATTGTTACGTCAAACCATCAGTTCAATTCACTTCTAGGAAATAGCCATGGCACTGTCAGTAGTATTCTTTCTTATTCACTTACACCTCTAACCAAGCACAAGCCATTCACCAATCATAGAAAAGACGGAGCATTCCACTTCCATAGACCACTACAGAGTTCAGACCTTTAGTACCCCCAAATACGATTAATTTACCCAATTCAAAAAAAAAAAAAAGGAAAAGGGAAGTAGAATATAAAATAACATAAAGTTTGATAAAAAGATCTCGTACACTATAATGTACAAGGTTACTTTCCGTACATATAACTTACTAGATAGAGCACCACCACCACCCCTTAAATCTAAACAAACAAAATGCCAATTACCCCCAATTTCATCACTCAGATGATTCCAAAACAAAATCACAAAACAAGAATTATTGATTCACGGGTGTTTAGGTACTTCGAGATTAGTGTCTACATTCTATTGTTTCAAACTTTTATATAGAACATATGCAAGGGCTAGATATACTAGTGAACCAATCTTGTCTTTGCTTGGTGATGATGTCATTCCTGTTATTTGTGGAGGGGATGAAATGAAACCATATTATCAAGTGTGATATGATTGGCTAAGTCAGAAACAAATCGTTGCTTACCTAACCCTTATTTTAATTCTCATGTTTAAGTTATATATAGGGATTGGATAACTACAGAGTAATGAGTATAAAATGGTGATAATGCAATTGATGGGTAGAAAAAGCATTGTTATATGTTATTCGTTCTGATACAGAATAATAATAATGGGTTCTGAAGGTAGTAGTTTTGTATAGACATTTTTCATACGGGGCCTTATCACCTAGTCGTCCTTAAAAACAATATGTGGTGCAAGGAAGTGTCTGACGTGAAGATATATTTTTCTGTTACATTATATGATGACATGTGTGTCTAGGGGACTGAACTCCTACGCTGGGTTCAATGATTGATGTACAGCAAAGACTCTCATTTATTTCCAACACTTTTCAAAACAGGTCGGTATAAGCCAGATACAAGTCGAATCTATCTTCAGCAAGCCCTCATAAACAAAACCTGACTCCAAGAACAAAGTGCACAAAAAGTTAGATAAGAATGAGGATAGGAAAAAGAGTAATTAGAGCAAGAAAGCAATTCACAGTTGGGGACAATATCCCATCCAGTTCCGAACATCCAATGACCTTTCCAAACGCCCATCATGGTATTATAGTCTCTCCTGCTGCCCGTGAATTCTAAATCATGATCATATAAACGCCAATAAGGGAAGTATTACATTGCCGGGCATCTATCCGGTTCTGGGCTTCTTTGCGCGGTCGCTACCGTACTCAGGCCTAGTCTTCCCACTTTCGATCGGGTACAGATGTATGCCCATGTCGGGCGGGAAATCGGGATGCAACATGCCGAATCGGTGCGGGTTCTGCGGAACCCCGTCGATTTCCGCCGGGACCGGCTCCACGAGCAACTGGATCAAGCTCCTATCCACATATCCTGTAGACCTTGCGTGAAGGCGGTCTATCCTAGCCCAGTCATCATCCACCTCCTCGTTCATCAAGGGAGGCAGCGGAGGAGCGCCGTTATTGCTGGGCCGCGCGTGGTAATTGGCAAGTATATTGTAGGGAAGGTTAGGACGGACGGCCGGCTTATCTGACAACTCGGAGAGCGCATTGAGGGCATGGTTTCCGTGTGTGCGGGTAGATCGGGTAGCGTGGAAGTTCTGGCTAGCGGTCCGCGCCATATCAGTTGCAGGGGTGCCATTGTCTTCCGTGCCATCAGGCCCAGATGCATCTTCCGCATCAGTGTTGTTACCATTCGTCGCTGCACCAGAGGGCTGGTCGGCACGCTTGGAGGTAGAGAAAAAGTGAACAGTGGCAACGTGAGCCTGATTGGCGTGGGCGCTCAATTCCTTCTCAGTGAAAAGCGACTGAATGGAATAGGATGGCGCATGCTGCTGTTGCGCTACCTGGGCCTTCGCACGCTCAGCCGGATTAGTGTAACCTCCTTCCCGGACTGGAGAACCAACGTCCTCTTCAGGTGCCCGCCTCTTCCGCTTATTGAAATGCTCAGCTAGAATACCATTGCCTAGCTCTTCTGGATCGACACGGTGGCGGGTGTGACGGGTTTTGCGGTTACCGTGGATCCCACCAGGACTAGCGGGGTTGGTGATGCTAAATTGATTGGGATGCAGAAGCAGAGCATTGGTATCCGCAATATCCAGCTGCTCCTTCTCGCGCATAAGACGAGTTTTCTTGCCCGAGATCGTTTGTACAAGGCGCTCTCGAAGAGTGGCAGATAGGTGGTTGTATTCTTCCTCGGCAAAATGGACGCGAAAAGCATATTCCTTTTGGAATCGTTCCAAGTTACTATTGTGACGTTGCTGATACAGAATCAATTAGCACATGTGATACATGAATGAGGCATGTAACCGTTCGAAAACGAACGTTCACACCATGACAACAACAAGACGAGAAGTGGAAAAAATCAGAGAGCGAATAGGGATCGAAAAATTACTTACCACCAGCATAGCCAGCTCTGTATCTTTCTCGGCTTTAACCTGATTGACTTCCTGCACAAAGCGCGAATACCACATGCCAGCGAGACTCGACATCTCCTTTGCGAATTTACCTCCACCAACAGTAGTCTCGATCAACTGCGCGATCTCTTCCGCAGAATCTGGGAGGGGACCAGCAGTGTACGGATCGGCATTGTTGATGAGGGTCATATCGCATTGCAAGGCATGGAGCTGTTGACGAAACTGGGTATCTCGGTTTTGGCTGAAAGAGGCTGTGAGGTCTTGTAGGCGCTCTTGCAGCGCACTGCGCCGCTTGTCTCGTTTAGACAAAGGGACACTGGTTGGCGGACTTGCAGATCGGCCCCTGGAGTGTAAACTATTTAGCAGACTTGGACCAGGACCGCCAGGTACAGGCGATGCCGGTGCAGGAGAGTAGGCCATGGCTAGTTCAGGGCTATACTAGCTGGCCGCAAAGTGAGGAGATAGGTAAAAGAGAAAAGGTTGTGAAAATGCTCAGTCAGTGTTATAGTTGTTGAGAGTTTGCAGGAGAAACACTGCTGCAGGAACAGAGGAGAAAGGAAACCTTGAAGAAGAACATGCATAAGCAATTAGATCCAGAGACAAGAGGAGAGAAGCTGTGATGAGGAGAAGCGACAAACCTGGTGATGAGCAGAAAGCGGGAATCCAGCCGCTGGCCCGATGCAGTATAGTGCCGGCAACATTTTACACCGCTCGGGTTGAATTCAAATGGTGTACTCCATACAGTACTCGGAGTGAATGCTGTAAATTACTTACAGATTGTTACATGCAGCCCTATTGATTCCCTTAATTGTGAAATTATACTCATTGTCAGTTCTATTGTACTGTATATTTATTATGAGAGAGGCATGATATACTCCGTACCCCGAGGAGGATTCAGGGAAAATTACTCATAATTTCAAATGTCAACCAAATCAGCTGTCTAGGTTGGTCACGGGCTGTATGATGTACCGGGTGCTCTCCAACCCAACAATTTCAATAACGAATCAGGTGCTATGGATCTGCCAGTCAAGTCCTTGTGATATTAGAGCTCTGACTACAATCTACTCTTGAAAAGAAATCTCGCATACAATGATCGATGAAATATGTATCTTCATTGAGTTTGATCATTTATATCCATAATCTAAGACATGCTAGTCGTCTCGCTTCACTAACCATAAAACAAACACCGTGAAAAGAAACATGCTGGGTATTTGTACTCCGTATCCCGATAAGAAAATGCAGTTAAAACGTCCCTGAACTTATCCACATAGAAAGACAAGTCGTGTCCAGCCTCGATCCGTAGACGCCGCCATGTTCAAAAGTGCCTCCCATTTTATTCGCCATGATGTAACCAAGGAAGAGAATGTTATAGTAGATCGACGAGCGGGAGATTAGAGAAAGAAAAGCGAAAAACAGATGTATAGCTGCTGCAGTCGCTCCCCGGGGGGGGGGGGGGGGGGGGGGGGGGGAACGACGCGGGGGGGGGGGGGGGGGGGGGGGGGGGGGGGGGGGGGGGGGGGGGGGAGGGCAAACTGAAGCTTGGGCCTTTAGTGGGACCGACGAATCACAAAGACTCCAAGTTCGATCCCGTCGCGAGGCTCAGTCTCCTCGCCATACGGCCGCTTCCTTATACCATCGAGGATTTCACCCAGTAACATGGCGGATGTCACCTCTTTGTCCTCCAAAAGATAATTTGCGGACAAGTTCGAAGTAGCCTTCGCCGCTGGTAAACGACGGCCATTCTGCCAGTAAAGGCTGAGTGTTTCTTTCATTCGAGTCCTTTCTTGGTGAATAAACCATTCGGTCCATACATGGCGATCAATGTGGGCACTGCCCTTCCGGGCATCGGCAATGGTAAATTGTGAGGAAGAAGAACTCAAGTCAGAGCAAAGCTGTGCAAGTTTGTTACGCATCGTGTCGAAGTCTTCCATATGGCTGACGGAGGAAAGTTTGCCTAGATAGCGACCGACGTCGGCGGACAACTCATTCACCACAACCAGCTGCCGGAGTAGGGGATCAAGGATAGGCCCCAGGTATTGGGACTTGAAAGTCGAACCGCCTCTTCTTGTTGGGTAAATGAACAGTAGTGATCCCCCTTCAGGTGAAAGCTCGCTCATCCGATCCACCAGAAATGATGGGCGGCCAGGAGCGAAGAGATCTTTATACTCCTGAGGCGAGGACGGTGGCAGATATCGTTCTAAGACCGAGAGATGTACACTGAACGGAGGAACGACCGGCATGGGAAACCGTAAAGCTTTCCCCTGGATCACACCCCGGAAATCATGGTAGGCGGACACCACGGCCGCACTAGAGAAGACGGTTGAGTTAAAATAATCATCCGAGGAGAACAAAGACCGCGGAGTATTGGGAGGAGAGCAGGGAAGATTTGACAGGCTGAATTGTTCGGGAACTGCATGTGTGATGTTGATATACGGCGATTGTCCGTGTTGAAGTCGACGTTGAACGGCCTGGATAAGGGAACTGAATACATCATCGTTCGCTGAAACTGCTGCGGGTTTGTCGGCTATACACGGGTAAGGAAGCATTTGGGAAACGATCTTAACGGCTTCACCGCGGGCATTCGAAAATGGTAGGGACGAGACTGCCAGAAAGAATATGTAAATATTTGCATTTTCAATCTTCCTTTGATCATGACTTACCAGTCGCCTCGATGCCGTTCTCAAGCCACGAGTTGAGATCACAATCCATGTCACCAGATGAGCCGGGACTTCCAGAACTAGAAGGGGACACATTCGAAAGTTGATCGGATGGGCTGCTAAGACCGTCTGTAGTAGCACCCCTAGCAGCGCTATCCACATTGGGGCCTTCGTCCATGGGCATTGGCCCAGGTTCCCGGTTCAGAGGCGATTCGAAAAGTAACATTCCGGACCGGGGATTCCAAGCGACGTACTCGTCGTCTTCCGGAGGTGTTGGGGGAAGAGCAGTGGGGTAATCGCCTTTGGCCTCAAAGTCCCACACCTTTTTGGACTGGGGCGCTCGAGCCGCCAGCGAGCTCGATGCTGCTGGGGACGTGTGAAGACGAAGACGCGATTCGACTCGACTGGAGGACTTCGATTTTTGAGAAAGGCCGATATGATCAAACGACGGAAGATGTAAAGACGCGTTGCTCCTCGATAAAAAACGAGACACGGGTGAGGGTTTGGTTAAGAGCGATCCTTGAGAGGCTCGTCGCTTAAGCCGGCTAGAGCCTGTATCTGAAGGAAATAGAGATTGCTGTTGCTGTTGTTGTTGAGGGGATACTGGGCTTAATTGAGATGATGAATCCTGCTTATCTAGAGAGGTCACGACTCCCTGATGCGGCGAACCGGATTCCCCAAGCACATACGACGATGAATTGGTGGAATAGTTTGACTCTGAGGGATATGGCGGACGCATGACAGGGTTACTTCGCACCACAGATGCAGGCCGGTATGGTCCATGGCACTGTGGCTGATGCATCCAGTCTGCGTTGAATTGTTGACGAAGCCGTGGAGCGACGATCGAAGAGTAGTTAATGGATGGGTTTCCCCTGCAGCAAAGACTGTTACTCTATCAGATCAGAGATCAGCTGCCAGGGTTTGTGGGCTACGGTCAAACGCCGTTTTGTTGGGCGATAAAATCCGTACAGAGCGTAAGTATTGGCCGGATATGTGAACGGGACGATTTACCCAGACAAGGTGTATATAAGGTAGTTGAGGGAAAGATTGGTGGAGAGGTTTATAATGGGTTGAAAGAGAATGGGCGGGAGAAGAAAGGTGGATGAGGCCCAGGTAAAGAAGGAACCGACAGGTTATGGAGGTGATGGATCGTTGATGACACAGTGGGGTAGAAGGGAGATTGAAGGGAAGAGAAAGAAAAACAGTAAAAGGAAAATAAAATTCAAAAGAGTAAAAAGGAAGCAAAGAGATTAGGGATAAAAGGAGGAAAAGAAAGGAAAGAAAGAGGAGAGTGAGAGAGAGAGAATAGTCAGTCGTCTGGCCAGCGGCTCACAAGAAGGAATAATGACGCTTGGGAAATGACCCAGAGGGCCAGACACAAGAGACTGACAGCCCGAACAAGAACAAGAGACTGTTCCTCGGGCTGCGACTTTCCACCGGCGTTCTAGACCGGGCGGGTTTGGCCTGATTGGGGAATCCATGACACGAGGTCCGGTCGGAGGCATCGAATGCTTGTGCATTAACGTGTAATGATTTTTTTGTACCTGTAATTTATAAATTCCCCATCGAATTGATTTAAGCATAACTCTCTCTCCTATTCCTGCTGGTTTTTCCCCTTTTTTAATTTTTTGTCTCTTTCTGATATTGACCAAGCTCACCCCTACTAAACCTATTGTAGACCAAGGTTAATATGGAGTACTCTGCAAGTCGCCTACTCCCTGGTAGGCCACCGACCTGTCTAGGCCCTCATAGTGGCTGATCGGGGCTTAGCGTGTGGACAAAGCCGACGTTACCGTAACGGGAAATACACGGGCCTTTCAGAATTCATCAGAATTTTTTGCCTCCCAAAGCCTGAGACCCACTTTCTGGCCTCACTTGGACTTGGGATCGATGGACCCTTGGGAATGGGGGAATGTTCGAGCACTGGTCAAGTGGTTCAGGAAATTGGACGGAGTCTAGGATTAAGGACTACCTTCTGAGTTTTGTGGCATGAGGAGATGACTTGGTGATCGTCCGGATCTGGAGTGCTCCTCTCTTTGCCTGACCCTTGAGACGATGTTCCAAGCGATGCCTACCTAATGTCTCTTGCTGCGTATCCTGTATGCATCGGGCCCAGAGTAACCTCTTTTCCTTTTCCCCACCGCTTTGGTTCCCTGTAATACTACTAACCCAGCGTCGCTCTAATCACCGCTACCATGTATAAAGGTCAATTGTACCAACCAAACCGGTCGCTGCAGGCGGAAAATATACCCTGATCCAATCGTCTCCCAGCCTGATAGAAGGGAAGGCTCAGAAGGGACCTCAGGTCACTACTGTATGGAATAGTTTGACTAGAACTTTCGGCACAACTGACCATCAAATCCTATGCAGAAAAAGCATAAATACACATCAACCGGACATTCATGGAAGAGAAAGAAAAGTCAGATAATCCAAGGTTACTCTTATCCCGTCCTGTAAGCAGTCATTGGCTGACTCAGTTACATGTTTATCTGCCACAGCATCCTTCCAATCCAAGTCTAGAATCTCACATTAAGAACATTACCGAATAGAAAAGCGATATCAGAATACCACCAATATTGCAATCCCAACTGACCGGTGCGCCTCTCAAGAAAATACAAGACAACATTAGGCTTCATTAGAATTAACTATTTATGACCTTTTAAGTTTTATTTTATCCAATTTTTTTAATTTTTTTTTCCCTTAAACCAGTTTTACCTGTCTTCGTCTTTCCCAGGATAATAGAAAACTATTGACGTCGACATTCTTCCCCGCCCTCACTCACGCTTGCTCTGATTGGACCCATCCCTCAATGGCTTGCATCGACCGATCAAGTCTCCACTACCGCTTGCAGGTGGATTGACGCCTAGACTCTTGTTCCGTGCTGCCGAAGAGATCCGCCTTGATCTGGCCTTTCGCTCAGAGTCTCCATCGTTGACCGCCCATGATTATTGGGCTGCCTTGTGCCGGACCAGGGTTGCTCACCCTGCTTACATACGTATGCATAGGGGCATAAGTACAAACAATACTGTGACACAAAAATCCATAGCCCTAGGCTTCAGGGCTCATATACGGAGTATCTTGTACCTACCTATTCCGACAGTTGGGGGCCATGACTCGGTGGACTGCAGATCTTTGTCTTGGTTTGAGCCTCGATTTTTCCCTCCGCCCAGTACTACGGTTCTGTACGCTGCTGGCTGGACCTTTTTATAGCAGGACCTCCCGTTTAATGTTTGCTAGCGTGAGAAAAGTACAGTTATGTATCATGATGTATATAGACTTACCGTTGGCTTCTTCGGGCAAGTTGCATGCGGTTTAACTTCTATGGGCTTGCCAACCCGCTTACCAATTACTCCTTGCTACCTATGGGAAGTTGCTGGGGGTAATATAATTTATCGCGATTTGCTCAAGGATCTTTGTCAGATAAGAAAGTGTTTTTCTTTCCAGTCAAAGTACTCCGTACGGAATAGACAACTTGATACTTAAATCCATGATGGATAGATGGATGATACCCATGGACAAAAAAAAACAAAGTCCCGAACCCGAAAAAAAAAAAAAAAAAAAAAAAAAAAGCCAAAAAAAAAATTAAAAAAAAAAAAAAAAAAAAAAAGTAAACATAAACCCTAACATAACATTGAACTCAACCATTTAGGTAAAAGGCAACATGAATCACCATCCTTTCACACAAAAACACACAATCCCATCCATTTATTTGGCCGTTCCATGCAAGAAACAAATCAGAACAGAAACAAATAAAAAACACATGAGACTCTTTCATTCATCCATGAATCTCAAACAGACCCTTCCTTGTTCATATCAAGAACAATACCCTCTTCCAAAGAAAGGACTTCTTAAACAAATCCAAACCAAGGGAAGCTCACGTGTCAGATTCCAACTTAGATTGATTGGTAACGGGCCAAATCCCTGTCACTTTAGTTAATTATTGTGTCCACATTACTTCAGCATCTCCACTTATTATTATCGATAGATTAGTTTTGAATAATTAATTGGATTTGGGATGAATATTGTTGGACTGTGTTGAGCTATTGGCTCAATAAATAAATAGACGAATCTGTTAATCTCAATGGACGATCATCTACATTAACAGGTTTACTTACATGTTGCTTTTTCTGTCCACAACATCCTTGTCCTCGGCTGACCCGTGTCTCCACAATGACTTGTCTCAAGTAGACAGAGGGTTGCGTGGATGTAGTAGTTGTGGTTTCTCCGCTGGTGAAATAGTGCAGTAGGTTTTGGCTTTTTTTGGTTTTTTTGGTTTTTCCGGTTGAGTGAGGAGATGTGTCAAGTCTGAAGACAAGAAAATTGTGGAATTTCTTGGGTAAGTTCATTCTTGTTCTTGGTTGAGGAATTCTGGAGTCGGCAGGTCTTGCAATTTAAATCATTTAATTAGATTTTATCACCGCTAGAGACCATCCAATTGAATGTATAGTACGCTGTCTGTCTACTGGTTGGGTACGTTAAAAATTTTAGATCAATGACCAAAACCATATGGTATTATATTGTAGAGCATCGGATTGGCATTATTTTTAAATCGCATAGCGCGCGTAAACGGTATACCACTCGCCATATCATCTTAATCATCCAAGATCGCATCCACCTCGACCTCAACTAACATTCTCTCATCCACGAATCCGTTCACCACGACCATTGTTGCAGCTGTTCCTACTCCCCATTGGCTTGCGCGCCTCAATACCTCGGAAAATCCTTCCCCAACAGCCACGCAGTCTTTATGCCGGCTCACAAACATCCTTACGCGTACCACACTCTCCGCGCCATTGCCGCCCAGGGCTTGAACGGCCCGGATGCATTCCTGTAGAGCCACACGTGTTTGCTGACGGGCATCACCAGGGAAGAGGATTTGAGGGGCATCACTTGGGGACGTTGGGTCAACGGCTGTTGTGCCGGAAACGAATATCTGTCGCCCATGACGAACAGCTCGGTAATATCCGATCTTCTCCTCGAAGGGCGATGACGTCGCGTAGACTTGTTTGAGTGAGCTCGAGGCGGGGGTGATATGGAGGTCGCGGTCAGCGTTCGAGGACATGGTTGTAATGTTGCTCGTATGAATTCAACCGTGAAGGATGTTTTTTCGAAGTGATGCAACATGGGCCGGTTTCTGATGACTCCAGCCCTATTTATGAGATACGAGGATGGCTTTGGGAGTGACTCATGCCAAGTATGGGGCCGACCGCCATCTTTTCGGTGGTTGTTCGTATCCCATATATTATCGGAGGTTAACCCGAACTGGCCTGGCCTGCGGGATTGAGGCTTCCTAGAATGGATCAAATCATCTAGGGCACTGATTTTGTTCGCTTGGAGGTCTATACAATTTAGACCCAGTGACAACTTGAACTCAAGAAGTTACCGATCTTCTGCGATGATCACCATGTCTGCGAGCATGGAATCTTTGAGGGCGATCTATCCAAGATGATTGCATACAACGATTGGCAGCAACCTTGGACAAGAGCTTCTGCTCCTCGCTAGTCATCCGAGAAACACTGACCGAAGATTTCAACATGATTGAGTGACTTGTCTGTCGTGACGAATCACGGCGAAAGTGCGCACTGGCGTCATATGTCTGGGATTGCTGGTTTTGCCGATCCACCGCGGATCGGAGTTCAAGGCACTGCAGCACCAGCTGCTTAACACCATCAGTTAATGCACAAGCGCGGTACTCAATATCTGGCCAAAAGTCATTGCCCCAGAAAGGATCCTCGCGAACGGCAGTCTCCAATGCTTCAAGCCAAAAGTCGAAACTAGGCAACAGTCGTTTGCCGTGGAGCAAGTCCAGACCCTGTAGGTGGTCGGACAAGAGGCAAGCCACGGCAACAAAACGAATGGTCGGCTCAGAATGTAAGACGTGCAGGACGATGCAAGCGGGGCAGCGCTCGGTCAGGTACCAATCATGTTCCTCGCTGAGGATACAATGAAGCCAGGCATAAGCACTGCGTGCTTCCCCTCGAAACGCACGTTCCGATTCTGCCCCTTTGCGGCTGGGCAGGGCCCTAGCGGCGACACGGGAGGCTTGATGGTGGAGAAGAAACAAGGGAGGTAAGATGGTATGGATAATGTCGCGATGCAGACGGAAGGACTCCTGGTCCTGGGCGGAGCACGAGTGGCGATGGAAGGAGCAAAAACTGCGATCATAAAGAGTCAGCGAGGATCGTGCATTGCAGGGTGGATTTTCTTTCTGAACATACCTTGGAGCATCCATGCCCATTTCTTGGCGCTTGAGATGTTCTCGAACGGCTTTAAATGCCTCATTCCGGTCTAACTTCTCTTCATCCTTCCTGGAGATCCGAAACGGTGAAGTGATACCACTAGTGGACATTTTAAAACAACGCAGTGTCACAAGGATAAGCTCAGGAGAGCGCCCGTTTGAAAAAGAAAAAGAATCGCTAAGCAATTGCGTGGAAGACGCAAGCGCAGTCAATTAGGAAATAAGTTTAGATGACGTCGGCTACGGCAAGCGACCAATTCGGACAATCATAGGGGGAACCGGTCCAGAATCTGTTGAGTAAAGACGTGAACCACGGGTCGCATGTTCCAGCACAATCGCTTTCTCTGGAAGTGGGGGAAGGGAGGGGGTTTTTGAATAGGTGAAGGAACGGGATGGATTGGAAAAAAAGGAGGAGAATTGAAGGTATTTAGAGGAACCTGGACGGTAGTTATAGTAATAAATAGTGCATCATTTAGGTCGAAATGGGCAATTCGCACGCATGCGGGAAGGGGTCCCGAATCAGGTGAAGACCCGTCATCCACGCAATCCCCTCGTCGATCTTATTTTAGTGTCACAGCTTCAATTTAGTCCGCCGTTTAACTTATTGCGTTCAGGGATTTCGACTACCTCCTTTTTCATTCAAATCTTGTATCAATATGATGAAGATTACTTACTACTATTGTGTAAGTTAAAACTACTTCGACCTCACTTTTCTGAGATAAAAAAAAGGGAAAGAAAAGTATCGGTTAGAAATCCCTTCCCCCCCCCCTTTTTTTTACGTTGGATTTTTTTTTCTTGTCTAATTGAAATGAGATACTCGAGCCATTTGGGTACAGTTGATCCTAATTTAATTGCCTTGTGGGGCTTTTAAAAGGGTCTCGATCGAATTCCGACCCCCTCATCAACCCCCCTCGTGCAGGCCATTGTGCGTTAGTGGTAATGTTCCAGGTTTTTGAGCGAGACAACATCCACTATGCCATAAGACAAGTCACTACTAACAGTCGCTACTTGCTGAATTACTACTAGTCGATCCCTGAAGAACAAAAGAAAATGAGCGGTTGTATGATTGTCAATTGTATCATAGGTTGAAGAACTCCAGATCCATCCCCGGTGCCAGTTGCCTTAGGCCGTAACGCGTCGGGCTAACACGGACCACGGGGACAGACCGCCCAATTCCGCCTGGATGATTGGCGCAATGAATCTCTCTATCTCCATCAGTACCTTTTTTCCGGCAACGGTATCACCCGATCAAGAAACCTCCATGATAAGCTCCTCTACGTACATACACCCCATCTGAGAAACCTCAAATCGATGAGACTACGTAGCACTAATCATGCATCAAGTCTCTGGTACTCCGCGCTGTTCTCACCCCTCTCCTTCGGTCCATTGACGCTAAGTAGGTTTAGTAGTCTACATTCCCTCGCGGCATTCCACTCGCCTTGAACTTACCCCTCCTACATAACACTTACTCTCCGCCTACATTCCTGTATCCCCGCAGAGATCACATCGCAGACACCGAACATGGACGATGAATGGATCTCAATGCCTCCGATCGAACGGTTCGTGTGGCATCCCACAGACAGTGGCTCACTTACAAAGTAGGCTAAGCAATGCCATCGACGTCATTATACATATTAAGGACATCGGCATGCATGTCTCCAAGGGAGACTTCACTACTCGGTATGACTGGGAGCCGGGGCAACATCCTAGATGCCATGATGGAGATGATCGAATCATATCATGTTCGGCTATTAAAGAAGATCGGCTTTCTTCTCTGGTTAGCCTTCTACCATCGTCTTTACTGCTTTGAGTTGCGGTGGGAAAGTCGTTATTGACTTGTTACTACTACCTTCAAGATACCTATCCATGAAGGACAGTTTCTGAACCTTTTCAGATACATTGGATGCTGTTTGCCGTTACGATTGGTCTCAGTTGCTCCTTCCAATCCATTACAATCCCTTACATAGATATCCCACTTGTCAATTGCTCTATAACACACACACACACACACACACACTCTCTCTCTCTCTCTCACACACACACATACTGGGGATTCAGGACCACACTTAATCATATGCTTTTGGGATTATCTAAATCAAATACCAAGTTATATTCGTCCCACTATCCTTGTTTTCAATAGTCATGCGGCCTTTGTCTACTTTATCCACAGTCGCCTTGCTGGGAGGCTTCCACGCCTTACCGGCCAATGCCATACAGGCCATCTCCTCCGTGGGCTCAAAGTTCTTTTACGAAAATGGTACTCAGTACTTTCTGAAAGGTGAACTTCCCTGGTTATTTGGATTTAGTCTTTACATTAACCTGGTGCAAATTGTGTAGGCATTGCTTATCAACTCATCCCCGAGGATCCATTGATTGACACCGCCCAATGCAAGCGCGACATTGCTCGCATGGCCGAGTTAGGCACTAATGCAATTCGTGTTTACCACGTCGATCCCAAGGCTAACCATGACGGTTGCATGGAGGCACTTGCGGGTGCAGGGATCTACCTTTTTGTCGATCTAGACACTTTCGATACGTCAATCAGACAGGTCTGTGCTCATACGGGCATCAGCTGTATAGATCGTGCTAACTTCCACTTCCAGGACAATCCACAATGGACTCACTCCCAATTCGCTCGCTACAAGGCCGTGTTGGACGAATTCCAAAAATATAATAACACTGCCGGTGTCTTCATCGGTAACGAGGTAATCAACACGAGGGAAGGCTCGGCTGCCGCTCCGCACCTCCTGGCTGCGGCGCTTGATATCAAATCCTACCGCAATGAGAAGGGCTATCGGAACATCCCGGTTGGCTACTCGGCGGCCGATATTGCAGAGCTGCGCCCTATGCTGCAGAACTATCTGGCCTGTCGCCCCGACCCTTCTGACCGCCTAGACTTCTTCTCACTCAATGCTTATGAGTGGTGTGGTCCCACCACTTATGAGAGATCCGGCTACAAGACACTTCAGACCCATGCAAACGACTATCCTATTCCAATCTTCTTCTCAGAAACAGGCTGCAACGTGGCACGTCCTCGAACCTTTGAAGACCAAGCTGCTATTTTCGGCCCTGAGATGTCGAATACTTGGTCCGGGTCTATTGTATATGAATGGATCCAGGAGACCAACGACTACGGCCTAATCAACTATGGCCCACCCCCAGGCGCCTCAACCGCCAAATTGCTCGTCCAGGATGGCTTTACCCGCCAGGGAGAACCTACCCCCGTGGCTCCAGACTTCCACAACCTAAGAGCGCAATGGGCCACGTTGAAGCCGACGGGAGTGGCTTTGTCAGACTACATAAAGTCCACTTCTACCATCAAGCCTGCATCGTGCCCCGCTTCGACACCAGGTGGATGGGCCGTAGATGCTAATTTGCCTCTTCCCACTCTAGGCCAGAAGTTCCATCAACCTGCTCCAGGAGCGACAGCCGCCTGTTCGGACTCTGATTCGGGCTCTGGTATTGACTCGGGTTCGCGTCTAGGTTACTTTTCAGCACGTGTGACCTCAGTTGCACCTTCCAATTATCAGGTCAAGAGTACCGTCAATGGCGTTTCCGCTTCGGGAATGGGGAACTCTGATGGCCTTGCAGGCGTGTCCCTGTTTCTCTGCCTGTCGATTAGTGCCCTAACCTTGTGGCTTTGGTGACATTGTCGGACTATCATGGTTGCCGATGCCTTTCTCTCTCTCAGCTTTTCTTTTCTTTTTACCTTTCCGTGTCTTAGACGGCCAGGAGCTTTCAAGTCGGGTCAGTGAAGCACACACAACATGTACACACTTTGTAGTTACTAAAATAGCACCAATAAGTGCTGGATCGCCTGGCAGACATGAAACCATTCATTTTCAAAGAATTTCCACTTTCCAAAAAAAAGAATGATCATAAAAAAGAAAAAACTAAAAATCAAGGTAACGAAAAAACTACTACCACTGGCAAGATACGGTAATAGCTATTGGCAGACTAGAACAATACAGAAGCTATTTTCCAGGTCGACGCTATATCTGTACTAACTTCACATGCGTATATACTGTACATAATTTAAATAGTAAATTTTATGGTTTCCATTAGTTGCGTTAAAAGCTACTAAGTAGAAAATATAAAAGAAAAAGAAAAAGATACAGTGTAGAGCTAATCCCATTAGTAGATATAGATTAAAGTCATCCGTAATGATATCCGATTTCCTCGCCATATAAGGTTATGCGACTAATTTTCACTCATGATCTATCTTCACCTTACTTATGCGAGATTTCTTAACTTTTTTGAGGACTGTTAATAGTTGTGGTTAGAATTCCAACAAAGATGTGTAAGTAGATATTATATATAAGTATACCACCCCCTCAAATCCAATTCAGTCCTTATGTATTCATAGCCATCATAACAGGGAACATATACATCCAATCCGAACATAAGCCATACAGTAAAGATACGTATTCATTCTCAAGGGTAAACCAAGAGAGGGCGAAAAACGAAAAAAGGAGAATCGAGGAGTACAATGATAAGACAAAACAGCAAACATCCACCAGTAACCGGGGTTCTCTATTAAAAGATATGAGACAGATAAGAAAAAGAGGTAAGGGGTCATGTCTGGAAGGAACCACAGGCACAGGACAGGGTATTGAATGAAAATATAGAAATAAAGGGACATGATACAAGACCAGAGGGGAAAGGCAGAGTCGTAAAGAATATAAAAAAATTAGCGAAGTATATAGGTTGGTGGAATAGCCTATAGTAGCAGATGATGACATCTAAGATGTCTTTCGGTCTCCAACGGCCATTCCATAATTCCAAGATGGATCATACCAGGGAGCAATATCTGAGGCAGCGTACCCGCTAGTCTCCTGGTCTGTATCACTGTGCTCTGCGTAGTTTGCCGCAACATCAGGGAAATTGAAGCTGGCTATGGATGGCGATGGCGATGGGGACGGGGTAAAGCCCACAGACCCCTCGAGGTCAAAAGGGGAATCTGCCGCTGCTGCTGTCAAACGAGCATTTGGAGATGCGGATCTGGACACCGAGGGAATAGTAAGTCTAGGTGCTGTCGCATGTGCTGCCTCGTGCAGTTTGTTTTTCGACCTTTTCATGTGGAGTTGCAAATTAGAGGCGCAGTGCAGACGAGCTATTCTACTCATTTGGTGTATTGCAATAGAGAAGTGGTGTTCGATTTGATATGCGGAGGGGCGATCGGCAGGCTCTCTGTTCAACATGTCTCGTATTATGGCTAGCATTGGTCGAACGGCCTGGAACACGGGATCTTTTTGTTTTTTTGCGTCGTGGTCCAGAAGAGTGATCCATGAAGTAATCTGTGACAAATTTCGATCCAGGTGGAAGGAACAATCAGCCACACCTCCTCCACGGCCGGCGGTTCGATTCTTTGCGCCGCGGTGATAAGCAAAGGCAGAGATTTTGCGCTTGCAGAGGTGAGTGAAAATGTCTAGGGTTACTGCTCCGAGAGAAAAGACATCTGAAGCTTCTGGATCGGTTTGGTGTGATTCCCATGTGTGGACTACGGCAGCGCTGGAACTTGTTCCTGACAATCCGGCCAGATTCGTAATTGTGGAGGCCATATTCGAAGAAGACCCCGAGGAGTTAGAAGATGTGATAGAAGGTGTATATAGTATAGGCCGTTTGACGGAAGATATGACCCGTTTACGAGGACTCCCATTGCTAGACCCCGAGGAGGATGAAGAGGCCGTAAAGGAAATCCGAGATCCGGGGAAGCCAACCCGAATGGCAGTGCTCTGGGAAACCATAGATTCAGCTCGTGGGCTAATTGACTCATGATCCGTGCGGTAAGGTCCCTTCAACAGCGAAAGATCAAGCTTCATTGGACGTGCCGATTGTTTCCGAGCCGTACGCCCACCTGACGGCAGTTCAACTCGTTGCGGACCTTTCTCCTGAACGACAGCAGAGCGTACCCAGCGCTCTGGTGCACCATACTGATATGATTCGACATCATCTACCTTGACAGGGGGTAATAAAGTATCGAGTGCTTCGAAGTGGCCCAAGAAGATCCTGTAATTACCGTCGACGAGTATATTTGATGGACGAATGGCGCCATGAACCTGATTTTGTGCATGAATCCATGACAGCCCATTTGCAAGACAATGTGGCCAATTAAGCAAGATTTCTCGGCGTTCGGACTTGGGGATACGCTTAAAGTGTTGGGGAACATCGGTGAGGAAAGACATCAAGGTGCGCTCATATACACCTGTGAAAAGGATGCAAACAGTTTTGTCGACAAAATAGGACCCATATATTGAATACACGTGGTCATGAGACAATCTTCGCAATGACCTGATCTCCTCAAGGACCTCGTCTTCTTCGAAGAAATGGGGCGCCCCTCCAATCGTAACCTGCGTCCGCAAGTAGACCCTGCAAACAGCACCCGCTAAGACGACCTTTTCGACGCCCTCTCTCACAAGAGCCGGCCCCGTTCGAAGGAGCTCCACAGGGACGCCTTCATTTTCTGTGTATTTTATATGATCGCCTTCGCTTATGCCGCGAACGATGAACCGCCATTGCGCAAGGAAGAACTTTGATTCCAAAGCCGAATCCTCAACTTCTGGCGAGAGATGGAGACGATCGACACTGTGGGCTGCAATGGGTAGATCCGAGTCATCGAAGGATTCGTCTACCAAGGCGAATATGCGCTCCGGAATCCCGATATCAACCAAGATTAGGAAGAGCCTTCCCGCTTTGGAGAGGATCCAGTCGAGGTAGGTCTCACTGGTCAGACCCTCTCCCCAAGGCAAAGGCTCCACAAGACGGTGCAGGATATCAGATGGCAGACGACCGAAGACATACTCTGAACATAAGGTGGCCTTAATTCTGTCCTCGGGCCACCAGAGTGACGTTGTGGCCGACATTGTGTACACGCATAGCGTATCGGCCGGACAAGAGGATCACCCGGGCACGGGAATGGCCTCTAATATAACGAATCAGGGGTAGTTCGGGGGTAGGTTTTCTCGGATACAGTCTAGTAAAGCAAATAGCTCACTCCGTAGACGCCACCAAGTGGCTATCATAGAAGAGTCTATGCAATAAATGAAAGAGTTTTAGACAACAGAATGAAAATAGATATCAGTTAGTCAAAAAGGCGAGATCGCCCACCACTAGTGGACACGAGGCTTATCAAGCGCACCGCAAGGGGTACCGGCGGTATTATTGAAAAAGCCGGCCGATAGTAATCATTAGAGCAATAGTAGGCTCTGGCAGAGGAGGGGAAACTTCAATGGAGCCGGCTCCATGATGACCGAAGGGTCCATCAGAGAGAGTAATAAGGGAATGGTCTATGCTCCCATCTTCGAATGAACATGGAGTAAAAGAGATGTAAGGGCACAGTCATCATAAAAGACACTAGCCCCAAATTTGAGGCAGCAACGGTAGCATGATGGGCAACAGGAGAAAGTACCTGTGGCATTGGTTCGTGAAACTCCATGGAGAACAGAAGGTCTGGGGTGAAGTGGATAGATCCAGTATTGGGACAGTGGGGATGCCACATGTAAAGGAGGGGGAAGGATAGACAAATGATAGAAGGGAGATGATGGGAAGTGGGATTTAGTTTGACCTTGGATAGATAGGAGAGTGGGCATCGGCATTGAGGAAGATGTGTGAAGATAAGCTGAGGAAACATTGATAGATCACAAGGTGCAGCCTAACCCCAATTGGTCTCATTCAATTACATTTGATTGTAGTGGTAGCATGATCAGTAACAATACCCATTGTGAGACATCACAAAGCTGAACAGTTATTTAATCTCCCCATTACTTGAGATCAACGGGTTGTCACCGTTAGACAAGGTCTCAATCCACTATCTAATAAAAACCGGCGCTGATCAGATTGTCAGGTCTAGAAAGTTAACCTGTCTGTCAGCAGCAGTAAGTTTAGAACCACCAGACTAACCGGTATCAAATCATGTAGGTAAGTTTCCTTCGGAAAACCGGTCGTCATCCTTGAAATACAAGCTTATCAGTTGACAGCTTTAGAAGGTTGACTTGCGCTATTAGTCACTGAATGGGCCGAGAGATAAGCCCAGTGCCATGCATGGCCCATGGACCAGTCACGTTGTTAGGGTTCGACCAATCTTCCATATGATCGATTTCCATAAACCCCTCTTATACCTGGAGAACACAAACTTGGAAGATTTCCGTTGATCATGGGAGCTTAGTGACAAGAAACCCAACTTTTGGTCCTTTCGCCGCTCTTATCTTCCGCGCCAGTACTCTCCGCCTGTCAACCTAACGGCTGTTGCTTTTGAGGCTCCATTTACAGGATCGACAATAGCTAAAAAAAACAGGAGTATGGTTAATCATGGCAAGCCTCTACCCTTCTGGTGGTTACTATGAGGACGAGGCTTAGGTACACGTTATAGTATGGTCATTCTACTTTGACAAGTCCCTTTAACCTTCTAAGGAACATGTTGAATCCATCGATAGGAACTGGAACATGTCTGCCCTCTCTTGGGACTTTATCCATAAATAACTTGACTTGCCCCTTACTCAATGTATCTAGGATAGTTCATTCGGTCGTTCATTGATATACAGCCAATATTAAACATAGACGGATCAAAATGGGTAAGGGCTGGAGCTGTTCGGAAGCATCGTGTAGATCAGCAGAAAAGTATTCTGACAGTCAATAAAAAACTTGAAGAAAGGGGAGGAAACAAGTAAAATAAATAAGCATCACGTCCCAATTTTTTTTATTTTTTATTGAAAAAAAAAAGGGGGGGGCATAAGGGGGGGACATCGTCCGGGTTTGCCTTTAGTACTAGAAATCATCAGTGCTCCGTTTTCGTAAACGTCGCATTCTGCTATTGGCCCGATGAGCGTGAGCATCGACGACTTGTTGCTGCTGTTGTTGCTGCTCTTCAGAAAACCTCCGTCTATTCCAAACTTTTCGAAAATGTTGTTGCTCGTCGTCTTGCTGCTTCGCTCGGTGGTGGAGGAATTCTTCGTGAGCTTCTTTCTCTTCCGTTAGGGCTTCAATCTATATAACTCCAGAAGCATTCATCAGCATTATGGTTCCAGAAAATTGCAGATACACTGTATAGTGAGTGTCTTTGACAAGCAGCTAAGGAAGGCAATGGGAAAATGATACATACATAGGCCAGCCACAACTCTTGCTCCGAACTCCACGCTTTCTGGCATCTCGCCAGTTCGCTCCGTGCAATGGATAGTTCTCGTTCCTGCTCTGTTGTCCACCTGCATTTGTTGCAGACGATGCTAACCCAACTCACGACCCGTACCAATCGAGACCGACTGCCACTGCTGCTGCTGCCGTCATGATGCAGGTCCAACTCGCTTGCGTTCACCGCCATCTCGGAGTCGGTTGATTGGGAGTCATCGTCGTGGCAATGCACACAAACTTCAATAGAAGGTGTATTGTCGATCTCTTTTCCCTTCCAGACGGACCGCTCTGGGCGTTTAGTAAGGGAGGAGAGGCGCAAGATGTATCTAACGGTGCTGGTTACCCTCATTTGGTATGTATAAGAATCTTCGGAATGGAGAAATTTCTCCACAAAAATGAGGACAAAAGGGAATTTGATTTCTTGGTTATTCTGCCTATTTCCCTTGTACGGGTTTTTCTTTACTCTATATATACAATCGTGTACCCCTTGCTCGGAATGGCTTCGGATACAAGTCACTGTACTGGGCCATTGACAGTTTTAGTCCAGCCTAACGCGGCAAAGAATCCAGGTTAGGCTTCAGGAAACAAGGATTTTCAGGCTCTAGATGGGGCTATTCTAACGTCGACCCTTCTGTTTGGCTGGCGTGCGACTGGCCGCAGCTTGGTCAGAACTACAACAGGACTGTTCGTCCCAACAGTGGAGAGAGCTGGAAAAATATCTGAACGAATAACCAAGCTATCACGTTTCATGCCTGCAAAATAAGAAAACCGCATCCTTGGGATAGGGAACGTGGCGATCAAACCTTGCTCGGGGAAGAGAGGACCGGGGGTGTTGCAGCGATCCGCTCCATGATCCAATCCCCCGAAATCGGATAACTCATATGTACCGGTTGCCAGCAAAAGAACAGCATAACAGAAGCCCATACATGGCATTTCATCATCACTGTACGTTATGTTATGTACTGTACCCAGTGTCTGGCGCGCAGATTTCCAAATACACTTTGCCATCCAAAGAGATGCCAAAAACGAAAGGAAAAAAAGGGAAAAAAAGCTCTTGGGAACTTTAAACCCGACCAAAAAAGTAAGTGATATAAGCAATACTTATTGCACGAACCAATCATGCGGTCACAGTTCAAGAAAAGAGCATGGATACCTAGACAGTGATAATTTCCGAAGTTGCTGACTCTCGAACACCAATCAAGTTCCAAAATACTCAAGACAAAAAGGAAACTTAGGGGGAATCGTGCATAAATGAACCAAATGCTATCACCAAAAAAAAGATCCCATGCAAGCTGGTGCTCCGACGACATATGTTCCACCCATTGGCTCGCCAATCCGTGTAGTCCCGAAATTACTATCCATGTAACACCAAAGAAACAAAAATGGAATCCAGACACCAAAATCATGGTCCTATTTCGCCAAAGGGGGGCCATGAATATGGGGGAAGTCAAACCAAAAAAGAAAAAACTTGCTGCTTCAGGTAGTTGTCAGTACCACGAGCTCCTAGGGGCGCGCTTTCTTCGCGAAAGTCCCCCCCTCGCCTGCTCTTCGTATAGTTGTGCATTCGCCTCTTCCCGAATCTGTTCGCCAATGATGATGCTTATCAGTCTTCTGTGCAAATCGGCTTCTGTCCAGCCAACTTGGCCTGTTCCACCAGCCAGTATATCGGCCTTGGCCAACTCCTGCACGAATCTGTCAATGATAGCAAATTGGCGCTCGGTGATGGGAACTCCATGTAAGCCGTCTGAGGTCCATATCCAATCGCCTATGATGTCTGAACGCCCAGGGCCAGGATAGTAAGGGAAACGTTCTGGATGTCTTTTCGCCAAACGGTAAAGGCGGCGCAAGAGAATGTAGTGATCATCAGAGAAATAATCAGAGACAGCCAGTGGTAAAGGACGTTCGTATATTTCGTCTTTTGCCTCTACACTGGGCGACGTGTATGGTTTGTCGACTAATGGGTTAGAAAAGCTCTGTTGTTCATGGTCACGATGCAACCTTGGCATTTCCTCCGTATGATGCCCTTCCACGTTTCCCGGGTGAAATTCGTCATCAGAATGCGCCGCTGCAACGTTGACCACTCCCTGCTCGTCTTCATCCTCCGAAGTCTCGTCATGTACGGATGAAAGCGGGTGCTCAAATGACTTCCGTTTCGGGGCTTTCAGCCATCTAGGTGTAAGGCTGGAAATCTTTTGAAGCCAGGATGATGCTTGTTTCCCAGCACTGGAAGGCGGTGGGTGTTTGGGAGTGATGGCAGATGTCTCGTGAACGGTCTGTGATTCGGGTGAAACTGCATTTGAGATATTCTCGTCGCCATTCCCTTCCAGCCATAAATCAGAGTGCTGTCTGGCATTTTCGAAGTTCGTAGTTGGATCTATCTGGAACGTCTCTTCCCCTGGGGCTCTATAAGGGCTTGATTCGAGATAGTCCTCTGACTGTGGGGGTTCCTCAAGCAGGCCCCCTTTATCACCCCCCTCCTCCTCCTCTTCTTCTTCCTCATAGCCATGTTCCATTTCCTCGCCATGGAATGCTGCGGTTGACTGTAACTGCCCCATATCTCGTCCACTTTCTGTACTCGAGGGGCTGCTTTTCCCGTAGTAGTAACGTGAGCGTTTGGGGGTATCCTCTGCACGCAACAATGTGGATAGATCAACATCTTGCTCTCTCAGCTTGCTAATTCGCGACTTGCCCAGAAACGGTACTTTGTCGTGACCATTTGTCCAGTAGGCCGGAGAATAGGAAACACCGACAGCACTTCGCTCAGATGTCGGGCTATTTGTCAGAGGACTAGACTCCTGTCTATCGTTGACACGATCCTGAGGATGATAGGAGATGAGCGAGCGGTCGGAAAGATCACCTCTTTCATTAGCTTCTTGTTGCCAAATATCTTCGTATCCATCATCGTCATCGTCATCGCCCTCCTGCTTCTGCTCCTGCTTTTCCTCGTTGGAATCATCGTCCCCAATGGCCTCTACCTGATCGTGCGCAAATGGCCCATCTACATCTCCCCGGTCAATATCAGACCCCCAGTCATGCTCATCACCAGATCCGGGAGCATCCACACCACCCTCAGGACTCGAAGGGCCACTCCCATCGCTGTCAATGACAATAACTTGGCTTGAGTTGGCCATCCGGATTTCCCGGCTAATCGCTTCTCTCTCTTGTTGCCATTCCGTCATGCGTCGCCTCATCTCTGAGCCAGGTGTGTCATAGTTCCTTCTTCCACCAAGTACCCGTGACGGTGTCCGAGACTCGCTTCTTTCACTCAAAGCCCCGGGTGTCGGCTTTGAAATAGTTTCCGTTGCAGGAGCTTCCCTTGCTTTCTCTGTTTCCGTCTGTATTCGCCTCATCGCGAGCAACTGGCCGAATGTCAGGGCTGCTTGTAACTCATGTCGTAGGTTTGAGTCGAAATCGCTAAAAAGTAGCTCTAGACGTCTCCTAGATGAGTCCAGGTCAGGGATCCGATCTTGTGGCTCATGCATCTCCGGACTTAGAAGATCCCGCGAATATCCTCTATTGTGCGGGCGCCTTAGAGCACTTTCAAGCGCAATGCCCGCACGAATCAACCTAACAAACCTAGATGTTGGTCGTCGCTGCATTTTAGAGGAAGTTTGTGCCGAAACAAGAGCTGGAGAGGTAGGAGATGAGTATGTCCTAGTGAACCTATGGTCTGTAGTAGCCTGTTCTTGTTCTGGCGATGATCGTTCTAGTTGCTTAGTTAAGCCAGTATCCTCGCGATTGCCTTGGTTGCTGACCGAGGCCTTCCGTTTCAAGACACCGTTATTTTCACGCTCCAGAAACGGCTTCAGAGCGCCCTTGGCCACTTTAGGGTTGGCGTTAAGTCCATGTTGTTTAGCTGACGGTAAGGTGTCCAGGGAAACCATGCTAAACCCTTCGCTCTCCATAATGGAATCGAATTCTCTGTGTTCATCCGTTGGGTCATTCGTAGTATGAACTCCGCTTCGGCGGAAGCGATCAGACGAGACAGCGTTCGCTATACCCTGTTCCTGTCTTTCCTCATCTACCAATGATGAGGACGTTGGGGTTGGGTAGAGGCGCATGCGCCGAGGCGTGTGACCAGCATATAGGGTGTTATCTGGGGAGATGATCTGACTCCCCCGAGATGGAGAGGGCATCTTTGATGGTGTTGAATGTATGTTATCGTCATCATGCTGCCTATAAACACCTTCCACATTATGGACGTTTGGTGTATCGTACGTACGCTCGTACTCCACTTGAGGGCTCCGGTTCCAGGGACTGTTAGCAGGTTGGTCCATTTGATTATCGCCCTCAATAGGCTCCGCAAACCCTTGATCATCGGGTAAATCATCGTCGGATTCTCCATCTGCGCCAAGATTTAAAGGACTCCAGCGCGGCTCAGGTTCAACAACAGGCTGTTGGTTCATCTCAGCATTCGCCACCTGCTCGCTGGTGATGTGTACAACATCCGGCTCCGGGAAATGTTTCCTTGGTCTACCTCGCTTCCTCTTCTGCGCACTTGCTCCTCCTGGGCCAGGAGTATGACCGGGGCTGCCTCCATTTGGGGTTGTATTTTGATCCAAAATGTCTGATTTTCTTGGACGACCTCTGCGTTTTCTGGGGGTCTGTTCCAGATTGTCCGCTTCGTCCTTCAGCGGAATTTTGGTTGTCATGGTGGCATGCCGGGGACGCTTGCGCGAAGGGCTCCCCTCTTCCATTTCCTCGTCCTGTGTTGCCTCCAACGTCACTCGAATCCTCCACGGGCTCACGTTCCCATCGGGCGGCACTTTATCAGGAGAAAGGGGCCTTTGCCGGCCATTCAGTTTCGTTGTCGGAGAGCCTGGGAGCACAACATCGTCGAATCGGATAGAATGTGAACTCTTTGTGGGGCTCAAACTGATGCGCGACCTTCTGCCTTTGCCTGAGCGCGGCGTTTTAAGGAGTTTGAAATTTGCGGGCGACATGAAGCTTTGACGACCGGAGAAAGGTTTAATCGGGGAGGAAACCAAATAGTCGACGTCGCCTGGTGGCCCAAGAATGTCTGGGGAAGAGCTAGGACTAAGGGAGTACATAGCGACATGCAACAGGCGATTCGATTATGGGATGACTCTCGACCCCAGTCGCGTCTCATCAGGAAGGAGTAAGTTCCGGGATTTTTGAAAGACGGTCGCAGCTATACGAATTATTCCATCATACAGTTAGCAAGGCTACCTGCGACAGCCTTGGGATTCGAAGAAATTGATGGTGACAGACTGATGACCGCGGGGAAGCAGAGCAACCGCAGAGCATAACATAAACAAGTCTCCCGATCAGGCAGGCCGAGCGTCTGGCCCGATTTGCTTTGCCTCAAAAGAGTTGAGGGGTGTGTCGGGATTATGTCATCAGGGAAAATGTTATTCCAATAATGGTACGGTTTCCATAGAAGCCAGATGTGCAGGTTCAACATAAAAAACAACATTTGTCACCATACGTATACATATTGACCGATTTCTTTCTTCCATAACGATGATGTTATCATGTCATGGTATATTGCCTAGCAATTATCTATGTAATATGCTGTTATGTAACAATTCTCACCTAATCTGCGGTCGTTCCTTGGAGGTTTGACATCAGACAACAAAGAGTTGGATGAACGATCGACAGGCTGGTTTCTTTCCCCGCATCCTTTTCATTCATCCCCCACCGGAATTTTCCTGGTTGGGCTTAGCTCAGTTACCTCATTCCCGTGGCTTGATTGTTGACTCCCTTTAGACGCATGCACTGCTGTATGTGCGGCTTCCCGTATCCTCAATTATCATTAACTACGACGGCATCCCTGGTACTACGCCATCACTACCTAGCCCGTCAGTGTCTTGACCATCTTTCGCGATTGGTCCAACCTATTTCTCCTATTTTCAAGGGTCAACGATCAGTGGTGGACCGGTACATACTTCTATAACCCGCCATACTCGATCCGTCGACAGCGCAGAGCTTGGTTGGCAGTTACACGGACTAATGCAATTAGCATTAGCATCGCCCAACTAACGCATCCGTTTATTTGCTTCCATAATTCGTTCGGATAATTACAAACAATCCAGCCCAACCAACAGCTCGGGAAATTGAATTTTACCCCAGTTCTGCTCTTTCTGTGCTTTGACTCCCCCGCCCGCTGGTCAGGCGCCATCATGAGGTAGGAGCAGGATAAATAGTAGTATGGTTCACTCTTTTACACCTTACCAGGGATTCCTCCAGCTCCTTGGCTACTTAAGCTCTTTGCTCTGCCCTCCCCGGATCTCTATTCGTCTTCTATACGTGTATTGCTTCATTTTCTTCGCTGTTACAACCCTTCTGGGAATCAGAATGCATCTTAAGTCTTACTTGCCGGTTACCCTATTTGGGCTATTGGCATTAGCTTCGGACACGCCCTCCTCATCTGCTACGGATCCCTTCGAAACTTACACTATTAGTGCGGAGAATATCACCGCTACGTTGATTCCGTATGGAGCGCGTTTAACTTCGTTACTTGTGCCTGATCGCGAGGGCAACGAACAAGATGTGGTTGTAGGCTATGATGATCCAAAAGACTATTTGAAAGACACCCAGATCGACCACACATTCTTCGGTGCGGTTGTCGGCCGGTATGCCAACCGAATCAAGAACGGCACTTTCGAAGTTAGTGGATCGAAATACGAAATTTCTAAGAATGAAAACGACGGCCTCGACACACTCCACGGAGGCGATGTTGGCTATGATCAGCGCAATTGGACTGTGACTGCGCACTCAAGTTCCTCTATCACCTTCACTTTGCTTGATAGCGGACTAGAGAACTTCCCAGGAGACGTTATCACTCACGCCACGTTCAGCGTCGACACTGAGGCCACTCCTGAAAATCCTAAGGGTCTACCCCAGTTAACTACTAAGTTAATCTCCTTGGCCTTGACAGAGGCAACTCCAATTATGATGTCCAACCACATCTACTGGAATCTCAACGCGTTCAAAGAGACGAATATCCTAAAGGACACCTTCCTACAACTACCGTTGTCCAAGCGTCTCATCGGCACGGACGGAATCTTAATCCCTGATGGTACCCTCCTGGGCGTTGACTCATACAAGGGAGCACCGGACTTCACCACTGGCAAACTTGTAGGCAAGGACATCGAGAGCGCAGCAGGACTTTGTGGTACGAACTGCACAGGCTATGACAATTGTTTCGTTGTAGATCGGGACACAGCGTACGGGTCAGGCAGCTCCATAGTTCCTGTTCTCCGTATGAACTCCAGCACAACCGGAATCAGTCTAGAAGTGGCTACAAACCAGCAAGCTGTCCAAATCTACTCCTGCAACGGCCAGAAGGGCAATATCCCCATCAAGCCGTCCCAGGCCAAGCGCAACAAAGAGGAGGGTATTGAGGGCGCAAAGAACGTCAACAAGTATGGATGCATTGTGATCGAACCCGAAGGTTGGATCGACGGCATCAACAACCCTCAGTGGGGTCAACTGTCAGACCAGATCTATACCCCTGCTGGAGCTCCAGCAGTCAACTGGGCTACGTATCAGTTTGGCACTGTCTAAGATAGCTACAGTGCAGGTGGCTGATTATCTAATACTTTGACAGCTTTCATGTTTCCACTGCTATCAACCACGTGTTGTATGTACATTTTCCTTCTGTCGAGTAAATAATGTGATTGGTCAAATGATTCAGATAAGCACTGGGAGCGCCAGTTGTAGTAATTTAGAAGATTAATCGATTGTAAATGAGCTGCTGAATTTTAGGGTATCGTGTCTAAGTCCAATTATTTTTGAAGCATTCATGAAAATTAAAATCAACGCTATTATCTGCGTGCCACCAAGTACTTCTTGGAGAAGTGTATATTCAACCCCATCCCGCGAGAGTCCAGCTCGACCGGTCTCCGCCAGATCGTAAACCTGACCGTCGATCAGGAACATGGCCATGAGCATCCAAGTCTCGGCTGGCACCGGCAAGACCATGTTGGAGAAATCTTTCCCGCTCTATCTCTACCAGAGATCTTATCTTTAGGCCGGCCACAAGACTTGCTCCAGCCCAAGGCCCAAGAGATTCGACTTCGCGCAGAATTCCTTGGACTGGGGGTTTGTTATCCTTGTCTCTCATACGCCGGAGCTTCTCCTCCACCGGGTCAATCTCTTCTTCGCTATCACGCTTTTCTGTATCGTCCTGTCCAGTGGGAGATTCGGAAGACGGTGGTGTCTCCTTGTCGTTCTTGGCTGGGATTGGCCGCTCGCTGAGGCGCAAATCCTGCAGTTTTTGTCTTTGCTGTTCGATGACTTTGCCACGGACAGGACTCCAACCATGTTTCTCGACCAGGAATGCTACTTCTGTAAGGATGCGTTGTCGAATGCCCGGGATATTAGCCCCTCCACCGCTGAATATGATTCGTGACATGCAAAACCCGCGGACATCGGGCGGTAACAGTAAGAGCGTGTTGTACACCAGCAAAGCAATCGGTTTTTCTTCGTCGTCCAAGTCACACTCCGCCACCCCCTCAGCAAATAGAACCTTCTCCACTGGCTCTGTAAGTTTAGAGAAAGGAACTTCTGTATAATTCGCGCTCGGGTTTGAAGGGGATGGAATCGACACAGTCTGATGCAGGAGAGCGGCACTTTCTTGATCTGTTGGTTCACTATCTCCCTCTTGAGTTTCCATTGACTGCGATTGAGCAGATATTCCAGAAGTACCTGCTCGAGGCTTGCACCATAAAAACCGGCTGACAAATTCTTCACAGAATCCAAAATCCACGGAGATCTCATCTGCATCCCCGCTACTTGTTGAGGACAGGCGAGAGAGAAACTTTCCGGTCTCCTGCAGCAATGATTTCATAGCTCTTGTACTCCGCTTAGTAGCAACTTCTCTGTACTCATAAATCCCAGTAATTGTTGTTTCTGCCCATCCAAGATCTACCACCAACGCCGAACGCAATCCGGCTGCGGCAGCCGTCATGGTAGGGCTCGGGAGGAGTGTGATACTCGGAAACCGCCACCGGCTAAATAATGTCGATAAAACAGAAGACAGTAGTGGATGCGGCATAATAGATGGAAGAACAAGCACCAAACGCGCTGTCCCCGCGTCCGTCAACAGGTATTTATTATATGTCTCTCGGAACATACGCTCGATCTTATCCTCAACAAGGCCCAAGTCGAGATTGCGCATGTCCATGCTCCATAGTTCATATGCACCAGTCCATTCTTCTGCTTTGATCGGTCGCGACCGTGATGTATTCGCGTTAAGGCTACCTCTCAGCCATCCTCTGTAATCTCCGGCTCTCCTCGAGTCTTCCGGTCCGCACCCAATCACACACGTAGGTGTGCTGTCGCCCTCGAATCCTGCCCGAAGCCATCGGGAGCCAAACTCGAATATGATAGCATCTTCCTCTCCGCGCAGAGACGAGCTTGCCGACGAGGTGCTTGCGAAGGAAGAATTATTAGAGCGCAGGTGATGTTGAGGGGTGGAGGGTCTGCCGGACTGGCTTTGTCGCAAACTCGTGGAGATACTTGTGCGCCTATCATCAAGGTTATAAGCAGTGGAACCGCTCGTCATTTCTTCGTGGTCTGTAAATTCCAAGACAGCCGTTTTTGCATTCAATTTAGATTGCGGGGGAGAATCGGAGACGGGGAATCGTTCGGTGGGCGCGAATCATGCCTTATCTTCGCAAAGACGTTGAGTTTAAGAGTCAATTCATAATTGAGCTTATACAAATCAACCAATCAATCGTCCTGATTATATTTCGCAAAACTCCCAAGCTGGTCAAGAGCGAAGATTGGGCGGAAAGAGCAACGACCACTGCGGCTTTGTGGAGGACGGATCTTCTTCGGGCCGTGTCGCGCGCTTCGCCAACGTCAACAAAGAACAACAAAGCTCATAACATAGTTACAAGATACGAGATCCTCCGCGTATATATCGTCTAGTTGCATGGGAGTTTTCGTGCTTATGCTTGGTAGTCTTGATATTTGTCTTAATGGGGATCCCTGGGTAAGTGAAGCATTCTGGAAAGATTTCGCAAAAGAAAGACAAATGGAAATATATATTCCTGTCCGATCCTAGGTTTCATGGTGTCTATTAAACTAAATCAATGACTAACATGAATCAGACTCATCAATGCAATTGGGCCTGGAGAGCGTATTTCTTTGTCAAAATTGGCAATAACCCACCTGGAGCGAACAGCAAGGCCTATTCGAATTGCAGTTGACATTTCAATATGGCTATTCCAGGTGCAAGCAGGCCGCGGCGGCAAACATCCGGAACTACGAACATTATTTTTCAGGCTGCTCAAATTCCTAGCTCTACCAGTTCACCCGCTATTTGTTTATGACGGAAAGCACAAGCCTCCCTTCAAGAGAGGTAAGGCCACGGCAAACAGCTACGGGAGTGCACCTATCATTGGACTTTCGAAAATCCTGGTCGACCTTTTCAAGTTCCCCCGTCATGATGCACCTGGTGAGGCGGAAGCGGAGTGCGCGAGACTACAGAGAGCAGGCATTGTCGATGCAGTGATGAGCAATGATGTTGATGCTCTCATGTTTGGGTCGAAGCTGACGGTCATGAATTTCTCCAAGGAAAGTGGAAGTAAAGGGTCCGCCGCAACGCACGTTACCTGCTATGAAATGGATAACCTTAACTCATCTTCATGCTCAAGGCTTGATCGTGCCGGCATGATACTATTTGCTATGTTGAGTGGAGGCGATTATTTACCGTCTGGCGTAACCAAGTGTGGTAGCAAACTTGCTGGAGAAATTGCAAGAGCGGGCTTTGGCGCGGACCTTCTGGAGGTGTTTGAATCCGAAGGAACTGAGCTTGAAGTGAAGCTGAGCGAATGGAGAGAAAGGCTCCAATATGAACTGGAAGAGAACGAGAGCGGTTACTTCCAGACCAAACATAAAGCTGTTCGGATTCCGGAAACATTCCCAGACAGGACAATATTCTCATACTATGCCAAGCCCATGGTGTCGACTTCAAGGGAACTCGAAGTTCTACAAGCCCGTCTAGCAAATGCTTGGGATCAGGAGATCGATGCCTTGGAGCTAAGAAAATTTACCGCGGATACTTTCGAATGGAGCTATCGCTCCGGGGCACGGAAAGTAATAAGATTACTTGCCGAGCCTCTCATTTGTTACCGACTTCGCCTCCGAAAAGAATTGATGGCATTTCCTTTTAGATTGTCTGAGAACGATGCACCGATGCTTCAGAAAGTCTACAAGAGCCGGACAAGTTTCAGCAATGATGGGTTGACGGAATTACAACTTGACTATGTTCCTGTTGACATTGTTGGCTTGGATTTACTTGCCGAAGAGCCCAATCCCCCGCTTCCTCCGCAAGAAACAGCAGGTTTGGGCGATGAAGAGGAGGACATGGAGGTCAATGAGGAACCTGCTCCGCAGTCACCTGCTAAGAAACGAGTTACAAAGCGATTTGATCCTTATGCATCGGAGAAATTATGGGTCTTCGAAACGTTGGCTACAATAGGCATCCCAGAGGTTGTGCAGAATTGGAAGCAGGAAGAGTCTGAGAAGGCTTCTGCGCGCAAGAACACTCGTAGTCGGAAGACAGGGCCTAAAAAGAAGGGTCCCATAGATCCAGGCATGAAGAGAGGAAGTATCCTGAAATATGGCACCCTCACCAAAGAACGATCTGATATCTCGCAATTTAAACAAGCGCAGCTCTTCGAGTCTGCAATATCACCGATATCGACACCGAAGAAGCACAATCCATCGAGTGCTCAAGATTCCCTCGGCTTGCTGAACATTTCTCGAGCATCATCTAGCCACGACTTATATTATCGGCAGCAAATGCCGACTTTCAACCGAGGCCAAGATTTTGATAATCTAGCTGACAAGTTCTCTTTGTGCAAACTTTCACCTAAAAGAGGTGTTAAACGGCATCCAATGGCTAGTCGGTCGCCTCTCAGAAGCACACGTGGGGCTGTTCTCTTGGGTGATTTAGGGGTAGAGATTCTAAATGTCTCAGAAGCAGAACCTCTGGATTACCCCTCCTCCCCTGTCTCTCCCGGAGGGATTCGTATGAGCTATACCAGTGCTAGCAACAAGATCCCGGCCGTCGTAGACAGTACCGAGCATGTGGCTCCTGTTCATGTAAGCCGCCGCAACTTGCCAAAGCACGATCAGGGTCTATCTAAAACTCAGAGTTCTCAGGGAGCCCAGAAACTGGAACAAGCCAAATCGACGTCGCTGTTGGATGATAGTAGGGTACACGAATCTATCAAAAGCCGATTACGCTCATCGAAGTCTGTCACACCTACTGCCAAGCGACAGCCACGTGAGCCAGATGTCCAAATATCAAAGTGTGATTCGGTTTTTCCTGAAGCTCAGACAGACTGTACTTCGTCAAAGTTGGGAAAGCCTAGTCCACCAACTGTCCAAGGCCCTTTGGAAAAAGTGGCCCTTGATAAGCGTACAGCGCAAAGGGAAAAGAGCAAAAAGACGCATGTGTCATCGGCACCAAAGCCTTGCAAAGAATCGCTAGATCTGGGAAGATCTAGTCCACCTAGTGCTCTAGGGCCATTGGAGACAGTTGCCCCTGAAACGCTTGTAGCGCCAAAGAAAACGAGCGAAAAGACACATGCGCCACTAACCCCAATACCCCCTAAAAAAGACGACTTGAAGTCTACAAAGCCGAGCATGAAGCCAGACAATCCAAGCGATGGCAAGAGCGATACCCAAAAATCCACTTCCCACGCAGGTTCTATCATAGTATACGATGGGTATTGGACAATAGAGAAGATCCCAATAGCTGAGCCGGTCTCAGGTGAACCTAAATCTGAAGTTGATAACAAGGACACGGGGCGGTCGTTCAAGCAGACTAGAAAGAAAAGGCTGCCACGAGTGAGCATTCTGGACCTTAGCTCGTCGTCACCACATTGAAACCGCCTGTGTATACTCTCCTCCTCCTCCTCCTCCTCCTCCTCCTCTTCTTCCTCCAGCGTTTTAATCATGGGATCGGGCTCTAGTGCTGGGCGTTGGTGGAAACCGGACCTCTACCTTTCTTAAGTTTCTGTTCTATGCATCTACATATTCAACTTTGAGCAATATTTTGTCCTTCGCTCATGCTGTCTGGCTGATTTGAGTACATACTATATGAATGCAGAATCATGCCCAGAAAAGGAGCAGTGAGATGCCTGGATGGGGACGGAACGCCCGGGCTTGCAGTCTAATCGGAAGCCCTGAAGCAATTATATTCTCTAATCGTAGCCAGTCCTCTTCTGTCTATAGAGTAAAACAAAGGATCTTCGCCGGTGAGTAGCAGAATAAGGATGTTTGTGCTAGCTTCAAGTGGTATAATGTGAAGAACGGAAAAGGTCGGGAAGAGGGGAGAAATGGGGATAGTAATAAAAGGAAAAGAGCTCAGTGGAGCAAGAAGGAAATAAAGCAAGAAGAGTATACACAACCACTTACTGTGCAATTGAATTTCGTAAGTGCTGAAGAAACAGGTAACACCCCCTCCCCATTGAAACAAAGTGAACTATACAAGATGCGAAGAAGAAAGAGGCGAAAAGTGTAAACGTCGGAAGATGGTATCCTTCGAGTCTTCAACGAAAAACCTTCAAAAAGCCCCATAATCCAATTGAACTTAAAAGAGGGATAGTAAAATTATCATCCCAGCCGAAAAGATCCACGAACTCACTACCAGCTGCAACAATGCCAGAAACAACGCTCATAGCGCCGAGCGCCAAGGGCCCTGTGATAACAGCGCAGGAGGTGTCAGCCGTCCAACCAAGGAGATTCTTGATAGAATCCGGGAAAAGATTGAGACGACCGGTGAACATAAATGCGTCCTCTGGGTCGTTTGGGAAGGGCCCGACACAGGGCACGAAGAGTCCCCAGAAGGCAGCGGCGGTGATGACTCCGACGAGCCAGGCGCTGAGGGTTCCGGCGAAGCTCTTCCCTTTACGCAGTTGAAAGGTGTGTCGACCGTAGAGACGGCCGAAGGTCGAAGCTGCGGTGTCGCACCAACTGAGGAGCAACACGCCCATAACGCCGACGTCTTTGGGGAAAAAGCGCAGGGCCGTATATGCCCCCAGCAAGTACCAGATCACACCATTATACCCCTTCACTTCTGTCTCCCGCATAAGCGCACCGACGCAGCGAATATAAAGTTTGTTAATGGTCTCCGAGCGATGGCGAACCACGTCTACTACGGCTATTGGTACTAAGGCTCCGAATAGCCATGGGGTAATCTGGGATGTTTGAACTCCACGGCTGTACAGGTGAAGTGTCAAGAAGCCAATAGAGACGTGAAGTACCTTGCGCGGTATTTCGTGTCGATGGATGAAGTTACGATATCTCACATGGAGTGGGATAAGCCCCAGAGGAGAGGGGGATCGGGAGATGCTGTGCGCAATGCCATCCACTTTCGCAAGCGGTGATAGAAATCCGTTGGCCTTTGCGCCACCGTTTGCACCACTGTTTGCATGCGACTCAGGGCCTTTTGCAGGCTTCATCGGGTTCGATTTCCGCTTCCGCTGCCTAGTTGATCCTGAAGGGCCAGTTGGACTGCCAGAACGAGTCCGCGAACGCCTGAAACCCGAGTCTGGCTTATTGTTGCTTTCCTTTGATACATCTACTAGGCGCTGTCGTCGTGCTGCGGAGCGAGTCGTCGGCGCGGAGTATCCGTCTCTTGAGCGCGACCTGCTTTCTGACGGAGCAGGGGAAGGAGAGGTGACCCGAGGAGTCTGCGGGATCGCATCTTGGGAAGACATGTCGGCCGCTCGAACGGCAAACGGCGGAAGTACCGGAGTTTGGATTAGTCCCGAGAAAGGTCGCTGGGTCAGCGAGGGGAAGTTGCAGGCAGCAACCCCAGGGAGAAACAAAAAGTCTGCCTCTAACGACGCAATGGTGGGCGACTATATGCACAAAGCAAAAGGTGGATTATTGATGGAAAGGTTGAGCGATGCGCAAGGCTTGATCACTGCCACACATAACGTTCCAGTCTCAGCAAAAGATCAACACAATAGCGAGCCAAAAAAGGTCAGCTATGGCGAAATATCAGGCAGGTATCAGCCTGCAGGCAATCAAACACCACTTCTTTCTGGCTTATCGGCGTGTCGACAAAAATAATTCGCCGAACTTCCGCCAAATCCGTATAGTGTCACGTGTGGCTGGCAGAAATATTCACCGCCTTTGATATCTAATCAGTAAATCTTCTGATAAGGCTTTTTTTTTATGGACGGCGGCGCAAGTTCCATCGCGCTATTTATTTATCAATCTGCTGGGGTCCGACTCGCGAAGGAGACAATCTCTCGCAAGACTACCTATAATGGCTCCCAAACCGCCGTCTGGCACATCTGCTAGAGCCTGGGATGGCGTCACGCCCCCTCTGTCGGAATGGGTGCTTGAGGCCGTTTCTTCAATGGGTTTCACGCGGATGACGCCCGTGCAAGCGTCCGCCATTCCTCTGTTTATGGCTCATAAAGATGTTGTAGTGGAGGCAGTAACAGGAAGTGGGAAGACCCTATCTTTTTTGATTCCCGTTGTGGAGAAGCTCCTACGTCTTGAAGAGCCCATTAAGAAACATCATATTGGCGCGATTATCATTTCTCCGACAAGGTAGCTATGGTGGCTATTTAGAGGGAAGAAAGCACAAATACGCTGACATTGAATACAGAGAACTCGCATCGCAGATCTATCATGTGTTACTATCATTACTCGCATTCCATCCGCCGTCTGCCTCCGCCATTTCCCCTCCAGAAGATGAAGATGCGCCCCGTCAAAAGTTCCCTTCCTCTACCCTCAAAGTTGTCCCACAGCTCCTTCTCGGTGGCTCAACTACGCCAGCAGAAGATTTGAGCAAATTTTTGAAGCAATCACCGAACGTGTTGGTATCTACTCCGGGGCGTCTGTTAGAATTGCTCTCTTCGCCTCATGTTCACTGTCCCCAGTCTTCGTTCGAAATGCTTGTCTTAGATGAGGCAGACAGACTTCTGGACCTTGGATTCAAGGAAACATTGCAAAATATTTTGCGCCGGTTACCCAAGCAGAGACGGACAGGACTGTTCAGCGCAAGTATCAGCGAGGCCGTCGATCAAATCGTTCGGGTTGGTCTGCGCAATCCTGTCAAGGTCATGGTGAAAGTCAAAGGGACGGCAGGTGCTCAAGATAAGCGAACCCCTGCAAGTTTGCAAATGACATATCTTACAACTCCACCAACGCACAAATTCTCCGCCTTAAAGCAAATTCTTTACTCCGTTCAGCCGATTCCTCAGAAAACCATATTCTTTGCCTCAACCTGCTCAGGTGTTGATTACCTCTCTGCAATCCTACCATTAATGATCGGCGATGATTTCCAGTTAATTTCACTTCATGGAAAACATCCGGCGAATGTCCGCGAGAAGAATTTCAATCGTTTCGTCAATGCATACAGTCCGGCCATTCTCCTTACAACTGATGTTGCTTCTCGTGGATTGGATATTCCGTCCGTTGACCTCGTTGTCCAAATAGACCCTCCATCAGATCCAAAAACTTTCATTCATAGATGTGGTCGTGCTGGAAGAGCTGGTCGGAGAGGCCTGAGCGTGGTTTTGCTGCATCCAGGACGAGAGGAAGATTATGTGTCCTTCCTCGAAGTTCGTAAGACTCCGGTAGCCGCCTTCCCGCACCCTATCTCATTCTCTGATGCTGAGGCAACTGCCGCTACGGATGCCGCCCGCAAAGCTGTGATGGCAGACCGTGCACTCCACGATCGTGGTCAGAAGGCTTTTGTCAGTTGGCTTAGGAGCTATAGCAAGCATCAAGCTAGCAGCATTTTCCGTGTCGCAGACCTTGACTGGGAGGGCTTGGGGAAGGCATGGGGGCTTTTGAAGCTTCCCAAAATGCCCGAGCTACGGAATTTCACTGGTGACCGAACTCTCGGTATTAACCTTGATTTGGATAACTACAAGTATAAAGATAAGCAACGGGAGAAACGTCGCATAGAAGTGATGCATGAAGAGAAAGAAGCTGACGATACCGAACAACCCTCTAATAAGAGAAAGGCCGGCAAGACTCTCGCCTGGAGCAACAAGCTAGACGATAGAAATAAGAAACAGAAACGACGAGAGCAGAAGCAAAATAGACAGGAGAAGAACAAGTGGGAGAAGATGACGGAAGAAGAGCGGCAAAAGGCGCGGGAGACGCAGCAAATGCTGGATGGGATCAGAGCCAAGAACGAAGAGGAGCAACGACTTAGACGTGCAGAAAAAGCCGAAGCGGCAAACGCTGCTGGTGAGGAAGAAGAATTCCAGGGTTTTGACTAAGGAAGTTCTGGAGATACCTCATTGCTTTTGATTTTAGATTTGTGTGATGTCTATATCTATATCTCATAGCGCCGTGCTTGTATGAGACGTTCAACCTACATGTACATGTCTACACGTCCTGCACATACCTGGTAATATTATTCATGATAACCTCGTGTATCTATCCCTTACCCATCACATCATGCCTTGAAACTACCATCCCACCATTTGTCCTTCAGGCCTCCCAATCAAACAAGTTCAACACAACGGCCAGTCAAAATCTCCAAGTACACATCAAGGCCCAACCCCTTCAGTCGAAATTGAAACTCACACCGTTCAAACTTTCTCCTTCTACTCATCAGCCAAGCGTTCTTCAGCATCCAAGGTCACCGGCGATCGCCGGGGAACAGGAGCACTTGTCGAAGGCAAAATCAGGGAACCATCACGTCCACGTTTCAGCCGTCTCCCCGTGTCCATCACCTTCTCCGTCTCCTGAATCGGCACGCCAGCACCCATAACGAATGTAGACAAAGGAGGCAGAGCAATCTTCCCGGGCCTAGCCCCAGTCGGAAGTCCGTTCTCAATGTCCAGATGAGACATGTCTCTTTTTTCTGGCGGATGACACGTCTGTTCAGATCGGTCCAGACGCTAACTATACGTTGGGCAGTACCGGGGGATCACGCCAATAAGGACGACACGACTCGTGCAGGCGATGATTATGGACTTTGGGTTGCCGTTTGGAGAAGGGCAGAATTTGGCGCTGGTACACGGTTGGATCAGTTGGAGGAATTCGCAGTGCAGGGTGGTTGGTTGGATTGGTAGTAGCACATCTTTGAGGTTCGGTTTTCCTTTCTTTAGGTTTGAGGAAGGATGAGATGAGATGAGATGAGGATGGGGTCATCTCGAGAGGGGGGATGGGGGAGATTTTATGGTGCATCTTTTGGCTTGAGGGGTGGTCTCTGTGTTCGGAGTGCGAGGGTTGATCTAGCCTTTTCATTGTGAGGCATGGCTGAGTAGGATATATACTGCGAGGTGATATAAAGCGACGGTTTAGGTCCAACTGGAGTATTCGCGTTGATGGTGAGACAGTTGAGGATGTGTTTCTTTATGAGATATCCGAGACAATAAGGTAGGTGGCAAGCTATGATTGCACTCGAGCGCAACGATTATTTGTGCCAAGCGACATAACAACTTTCAAACAAGAATTATATTGGTTAACTGAGGGGTCTCGGAGAGTTTAAAACAAGGCAAAGTGTAAATGTAAATGCTTCACCATTTTCAAATAAAGAGATGCCTGATTGCAAGACCCAATACAAACGATGCAGTGCTCATGCATGGCTTTCAAACGCAAATGATGCTAACATAACTCCAGTGCAAAAAAAATAAAAATAAAAAATAAAAATAAAAACACAAATATCAGCGCCACCATCCATAGTCCACAAGACAGAAACTCATCCCCAGAAGGCCTACAACTCCATCCAACGGGCTGGAGGAGGCCGCAGCTGGCGGTGACAATCCATCAAAGATACATACCCAAACTCCGACATTCAAGCAACCTCCGAACCACTTTCTGGGCTCAACAGAATCCCTAATGGCAAGGATAGGGAGCCACACGGACAGGTAAGGAGGTGGAAGAAAAGGTATTCGCGCACATACAACAAATAAAAGAGAGAGAAAAAAGTAGGCATCATTTCGATCAATACTAGTCAACGCAGATGAGACTGGTCTATTCCAGAATCTTTTTGAATTCTTCAAAACTGTGACGAAAGGGAACGTAGGCCGCGTCGACCTCGGAATCGTCCCAGATACTAGCGAGGAGTTGAACGGTCCTAGAACTGACGCCAACGCTCTCTTCATAACTTTGCGTGACCGGCCACGTAAGCTGGTTAAGGTCCCCAGAAGGACAGTTTTGATAGAGCCATTCAGCATCACAAGCGAATTCGTCACCACCAAACGCCTCGGGTTCCTCAGCCTTTTCAGACTGTGCAGGCTCTCCCGACTTTGCGGGTGTCAGATTGTTGTTAACAGTGTCAGGTGTGGCAGTCATTGGACTTGAGTACCGACTTGCAGTACGAAGACCGCTAGGCGTCTTTGGCTTGTATTTTTCAGCTTGAGAACGAACCCTGGCAAGAGCCTCCTCATCAACTTTGCCGGGGGTGGATGGAGGAGCCTTGGAGATCTGGCGAGACGCAGCGTATTGCGCATCTTGGCTCTCCAGTTGTGTAGGAGTCCGCACCTCTTCCTCCCGTGCCCCAGGGGCAGGGCTAACAGCAGGAATACTTGTCGGCGAAGGAGGACCGCTGGAGTCAGAGTCATCTGAGAACGCGTCATAATCGAGCTGGAAAGTGCCTTGCGTATTGGGAATAAACCCAGGATACCGCTGCGGCTGATCATCACGGGTAGCTGGTGTGGGTGTCGTAGGTGCTGAGGTCGAACCACTACCCATGCCAATGAAATGTGTTCCACGGTATGGATCAGTAGCGCGGGCGCGAGTGCGAAGCTTGGAAGGAGTGTCCTCCGGGCTCGCATCAAAACGCACCTTTTTAGAAGACTGTCTTTCCGAACGGATGACACTACAGACAGCAGTTTTAGCTAAACCATCGATTTTTTTAGGTTCATTCTGCTTGGATGGGGTTCCCGTCGCCTCATCGTCACTTTCAGAGCTATAGCAGAAGTAATCTAAATCCATTCCATAGCTAGCTCCGACTGGGTTTGGAATAACATCAGGCGACGGGGAACGCTTGCGTTTCTTTCGCCCCGTCTCGCTAACGGCTTTCAGCGACGCCTCACGGCGTCTAGTCTGAGCATTTGACACCGCGGTCTCCTGAGTCTCAGGATTCTTTGCTGTTTCCTGCGTGATGCGTGAATCTGATTCAGAGCTCACTGGACGGGCTGCGGGAGGCTTAGGAATATCTCCAAGGTAAAGACTTCTGTCAATAGGAGCCGGAAAGAGGGAGTAAGATAGATTACGAGCGCGCTTTGTCGGAGGTTGCAAAGACTGTTCACTTAAACGCCGACGAGAATGCGGTTCAGTGCGAGAATCCGTAGGTTCTGTGTCAATGGACCTTGAGCGAATAACACGTTCCGAGGATGGTACAGACGCTACCGGACTTTATGAGCGAACCTTGTTTGATTTGAAGATAAAAAGAATGGTAGAACTTACACCGAGCTTCAGATCTTTCAGAAGACCGACCAAATGGTAGCAATCGCGAGAATGAACGAGGTACAGAGCTTAGCAAGCCACGAATATTCCAGCCGCTACGAGGCGTTTCTGGCGTATTTCTCTCAGGGGTCGATGGCTCTTGACGTGTACAAGATTCATCTGCTGAGCTTTGATTCAAGTTTAGGGTTGGTTCCACTGTGAAATCGAAGGTTGTTTGTGGTAGTTGCGGGCTCGCGCTTGAAAGGGCTGTTTCCGCCTTTTGGCGATCGGCTTCCAGTTGACGGAGATAGTCAGGAAGGCGGAAAAGCGTAGACTCGATCCGACCTTTCTCGTCGGCTTCTCGTCGGGCAAGCCTTGAGGAAAGGGGAGCTGCTCTGCTCGATAACCGACGAGAAAGAGGCGTTCGTCGATTTGCGAAAGGCGTACTGCCTGGGGGCCCCAGATTGCGACGTTTGTTCGCCGCTGGGGTCACGGAACCGCTCTGATCCTCGTCATTGGTCTCTTCATGGGCCCTTTTCCTATTTACTGTCGACTTTGTTAGCTTCTTAACTTTTGATTTGTAAGGCTGCACAAAGATAGTCTGGGGAGGGATATGAAATGGGGGACTTAGCTGCCGAGCAGCATCCTCTTGTCCGGTGCCAGCACTTGAGCAACACGGTCCAGAACTCAGCTCCGGTTTCTGAGGCAATTGAGGCTCCTCAGGAATCGGAGAGAGTATTGCCAGAAACCATGTGGGTAAGAGACCCGGGACAGGAGTCGACGGAGTCGACTGGATGTGAGATGGCTCTGCGGGCTCTGCCTCAGCTGGGCGGAGTGGAGGACCCGGGATCAATTCGGGCTTCTCCTCCAACGCTACCGGTGCCAACGGACCTCCCACGCTGTATGGCTCTGGCGGCACATCGTAGATTGACGACGGCGCCACCCGAAGTAAATGGGCGCCAAAGAGCGACAGCGTGAGAGGTCTCTGTTCAACCCGCGCCTGAAGCCTGTAACTGTCAAATAATGGACAGGGTGGACAGACTAGCAGATCGCCGTCAAATATTGAGGCCGGGCGGCGGGTATGAACAGAGGTACCCATAGCAACAGTTGCCTGTGAGTTCACGACGGTATCGTAGAGATCACCAGAGCCGGTGATATCTCCTGCAGGCAACCATGCTTCGGGTAACCACGTTGGCATGGCAAGCGACTCCGTTGGGTCGACGGTCGCAGAAGAGCAAGGGACCAAGTCAGCAATAGGCAACTTTCGAAACTCCTCCACTAGTTTATCCACTTGCTCAAACTCTGCGATCATTCCTCCTTCGGAGTCAGCAGCAAAAGTCGACAAGGATTCAACCTCTGATGTCTGGCTGACGGCATCATCTGCAGAGTCCGCGAGGGCCACTACAGCCGACTCCGTCAATTTCGCTGTGATTGGTTCCGCCACAACTGGCTCAGAGGTGCTTGGCACCGGCTGCTCTCCCCTAGCTCCACCTTTGGTAGAGTTGGCGTTAAGCACAAGGGTCGCCCCTACATGAGCGGCGGGTGCTTGACCAAGTTGAGAGACAAGCGCAGAAATTTGGTAGTCACTGTCAACGGACGGCGTCCTCGACCGCTCAGATAGGGGCGACCCTATGTCGCTGATATCGTAGTACGCGTATTCCGATTTCGCACCAGCAATTTGGTGCGGCAGTGTTCGGGGAACAAAATGATCCAGAAGTGGGATGGGGTCCATTGGGGTGCACTCACACGATATGGAAGAACTCTTTGATTCTGAGAGAATGGCGCTTCCTGTCAGTGTAACAGACTCATGGTCCTTTGGATCGTCCTGGATGTTCTCTTTGTCATCTTGCGGCGCGGTTTCGATAGATTCTTCATTGTTGTGGGATTCTTCTTCGTCATCGCCCGACGTCTGATTAATCATCCTTCGAGTCGACCTTCTTGTCGCTTGCTTAGGGGCCTTTTGCGTCTGTTTCCTTGTGATTCTGTTGGTGGCAGTCTTGTTGCCTGTTTTTAAGCGAGTGGCAGGCTGCGTAGAGGATGAAGATTGTGTGTTTGACTGCGAGGCGCTTCTTGTAGACCTCGTCCGACGAGGAGCACGATCACTGTCGAGGGAAACAAAGCCGCCAGGCGACGCTTGCTGCGATCGGGTTCGCATTTTGGCTGTTTGCCGACGTAAGGGCGACTATAGCTTAGTACAAGCTCAGCGCGACAGAGGTAGGTTCCACACAGGGTAGTCTGACTGGCAAAGTAACACAGTCCTGAAAGACAACAGATGGGAATTTACAGATAAGAATATTTGAGACCAAAAGAACTTTATACGGTAAGAGCTTCCGCGTGAGTGTTGAGGGATGGGATAGATGATGGATGTGGGGGAGTTGGAGGAGGGGGTAGGCGCCTTGTTTATAATTCTCTGCTGTGTTTCTTCTATGTGTTTTTCTCGGGTAACAATGGATATTCGCTTACCTTGATCAACAGGTTTGAGGCATAAATGACGCGCTGCGATTGGGATACTGTGAGAACTTCGCAAGTGAATTTCAAAATCTTGGGGCGATGTCCCGGCAGAATCAGGCGGCGGTCAACTACCCGGCCAATCAGGTTTGGTCATACACCCAAAATCTCCTCATGGATTATCTCCAGTGAATGGCTCCAGCCGTTTTTAATAGACACTGGCTTGGTAAGAGCCAAGGAATTTAATTCCCGCATGGAGTGAAGCTGGGCAAGTTTGCCTAAGATACCAGGCTCTGGGAAAACGGAGTGGACGACAGCTAACCATACTTCTCTCTCTCCGCTGTACTCCATACGCCCAGTCCTTTCGAGGTTACTAGTATGAAAGGCTGTCCAGAAAGCAACTCATGATAAAGCACTTAGACTCATTACTTATGGTATAATGCAGGTAATAGTGGTGTTATACTTGTACAAGGTAAGTCTGTAGATATAAAAACATAAAACATAAAAAGGACCATGCAGAAGAGCGAGCTCTTTACACCACACAGGAAAGTACTATGAATGCCATATAGTTACACGCCAACATTGACTTGAAGAAATAAACCGGGTAAAAGAACAAAACATACGCTAGCGAGCCATTACATGCTAATTTCACCCTTCCAAGCAGCATCCGACAGTCCCAAGGTCTCGATCAAGTGCTGCCATCTCGGACCACCCCTCTCTTTCCTACGTAAGTACCGGAGCAGTTTCTGACGCTTGTGAACAAGGAGCCTCAAGTTTCTCTTGTTATGCTTATCCTTGTTGGTCGTTTGCAAGTGTCTGGAGAGATTCAAGATCTTGGCAGTAAGGATAGCAACCTGCACTTCCGGAGAGCCGGTATCCTGTCCAACTCGAGGAGTCTTCTCCGGATGTTCAGTGGCAGACTGATGGGATACAGCTGCGGGCTTTGGCTGCAGGGACTTGTCGGTGTTGTGCCGTCCAAACGTTTCGATGCACTTCTGGATATTTAGGCGCATCTGGTCTTGTGTATTTCCATTGCTGATGTTCACAATGCGGTTGATTGCATCTTGAGCGTTCCGATGTTCCTGGAGGTGTCTATCGATCGCTTCTTTCTCAAGCTGAGGGTCCGCAGTATTCCGGTCTTGGTTTTCAAGGGGAGATGTCAAGTTCTTCGAGTATTCCAACGCCTCCTGAAGTCCCTCGGGAGTGACAAAGTAGTTGAGTCTAGCGTCTGAGCGAGAAGGAGCTTGTGGCCCAGACGTTACTGTTTTGAGCTCTTGAACGAATAATGTCGGGTTGCTTTCTACCGGGTCGCCCAGGGAGCTTTCGCGTTCTTCAACCAGAGCTCGTTGACGAGAAAGATTAGCGGCTTTACGCCGACGTGACTGGGCTATCAAAAATGGATCATGTCTCCGGCGTTCCTTAGTCTCTGCAGACCCAGCTCTGATACATGTCTTGGAAGGATTCAATAGCAACGCAGCAAGTGGGCTCTGAACATACGAAGATCCTAGCATAGCCGGTTATTAACCAGACACAAAAAGATTGTGAAAGCCGTGACTTACCAGTAAACGCCTTGAATGAAGGCTGGAAGAGAAAGCGTAGAGGCATCTCTGTAACAATTGCTAGATAACTCCAATCTTGGCAATACAACCAACAGCTCTGGCTCTGACAACCCTGACGCTCTTGGACTTCGAAGACTCCAAAATCTCGAAGGCCGAAAGCTGAGCTAACCCGTATCGGGAACATCCACTTTCACGTGATTATCTAGTGGAACGGGAGCCTGAGGCCCCGAAGAATTCGTACCCTAGCCCTAAAATTCACAAACGAAAATCATCCCAACGCGGAGAGCGAAAGTTCACCTTCGCGTCAGTCTCTTTCTCGCCATCACCTCTGCGACAAGCGCCAGTCGATTGATATTTTCAATTTCGCTGTTCATTGCATATCAATCGCCCACCATGGCCCCCTCTCAGCTTCCTCCCATCTTCAACCCCACCCAGCAGGACATTGAGCAGCTGCTCGCTGCTCAGTGCCACCTGGGTTCCAAGAACCTCCAGGTGCACATGGAGCCTTACCTCTGGAAGACTCGTCCCGACGGTGTCAATGTCATCAATATTGGCAAGACTTGGTATGTTACCGGGCGAAAGATCGCACATCCTGCTGCATGAGAAAATCTAACTCTTGCGGAAATTACAGGGAGAAGATCCTCCTGGCTGCCCGTATCATCGCGGCCATTGACAACCCCGCCGATATCTGTGTGATATCCGCTCGTCCTTACGGCCAGCGTGCTGTCTTGAAGTTCGCCGCTCACACCGGTGCCACCGCCATCGCCGGTCGTTTCACCCCCGGTAACTTCACCAACTACATCACCCGCTCTTTCAAGGAGCCCCGTCTCATCATCGTTACCGACCCTCGCACCGACGCCCAGGCCATCAAGGAGGCTAGCTACGTCAACATTCCCGTCATTGCTCTTTGCGACACTGACTCCCCCACCGACTTTGTTGACGTTGCCATCCCCACCAACAACAAGGGTCGTCACTCCATCGGTCTCGTCTGGTGGATGCTTTCCCGTGAGATCCTCCGTCTCCGTGGCACCCTCGCCACCCGCGAGACTGAGTGGGACATCGTTCCTGATCTCTACTTCTACCGCGACCCTGAGGCCGAGGAGAACAAGGAGGTTGTTGAGGAGGCCAAGGCCCCTGGCGCCGAGGAGGTTGGCCCCGCTGCCGTTGAGTCTGGATTTGTTGGTGAGAACTGGGAGACCCAGGGTGCTGGTGCCGGTGTTCCTGGTACTGCTTTCGCTGCTGCTAGCGCTGCTGGTGCCACCAGCTGGGAGGCCGATGGTGGTGACTGGGCTGCCAGCTCCACTCCTGCCGCTGCTGCTGGTGAGAGCTGGGCTGAGTCCCAGCCCACTGAGGCTAAGTGGTAAATAATTTGAATGGCGACAAGGACAGCCGTTGCGAGGGGTATGAGTTTTTCTTTCCGCGAAGAGTGGGCGTTCAGGGGGACTGACGATTTCAATTTTCTCATCACCCATGATTTGTCGAGTGTCCGACATGACCTCCCGCAAAGGAAACTTCTCTTGACATGTCTATCCTAGTCTCTGTTTGAAAACTATTCCAAAAGCAAGATGAAAAAAAGGAGAAAAAGTGAACGAAGCTTCTGAACGGAAACCCTACAACTTCAACCCGTCTTTTTCTACTTCCTTGGTATGCTACAGCGAAATCTCTTCTTTTTCAGTCCGTTATCACGTCTTGTCCATGGTGCATTGGGGAGGAATTGCATTGTCAACAGTTGGCTGGCACTCATGAGGGAAAGATATCCAGTTGTTCTATTTTCTCGGTGAGCTTCTGGGGGAAAGCCCTGTGCTGTCAATTTTCACAAGGTGGACTTAATCGTTACCTTGGTTTCTCCCCACATTTTAATTTTAGTCGTAAATGAAACGTGATACTAGCTACCATATGCATGTGCCACCGTGTATCAGCAGTATTCCGAGTAACCTCATAGGACAATCAATGTAGATGTAAACTTAACCTTATCATAGGACCCGTGGCCTGGAATCTATAATCGTAGCAATCCTTAACCCGCTGGGTTGCGGCTCTAGCCCACTAGTATTTGTTGAACCCTTATCCCAAGGCGTTCCTATTTTGATCATAGTCCTAAGCGGAGGAAAGGCAACAATCTAGAAGAATAAAGCGAAGCTAAATACAAATCGACCATACACATGTCGTGTGTCATTATAGAAGGGTATCACAAGGCAAAATTATCAGCATGAAGGCCACCATCAAAGAATATTACAACCGCCCTGAGTCTGCCCACCGTTGTCGGTAGTCATCATACCTGCGAGTCTCGCCAGATCCTCAAATGTCTCTTTTAAAAGCTCCCCGGTAACAGCCGAACACTCTGCATAACGATCACATCTGAGTTCTTGCGCGATGCGATACGTCTGTTCTAAGTCAGTCACATATTAAGGCAAACAAGCCATCAACGAGCTTCGCGCTATCAATGCGCCGCAAGAAGGAATACATACCTCTTGTGGGTAGATGATGTCTTCGCCTTCTACTCTAAGATCCCTCTTTAGGCCGACCATCATAACGGGGATTCGCTCCCCTTGACCATGTTGGAAGTAGCGGATGATGTCGTGTCGCCACTGAGTACATTAGCTAAGATGATTGACTTGTAGACTCTTTGGGAATCAGTCACGAGAACTCACCGTCTTGAGGGAGGCTATAGTATCTGTGTTGGAAATGTCGAATGCCAGAAGAATCACGTCCGGTTGCAACGTAGACCAGTGCTGGTTAGGGCATGCAGTATCATATACCTCAATAGTGAAGGACTTCTTTGAGAATCGGATATCGTAGAGGAAAGGCTGGTTGCTGTCACGTAGAAGCTCAATTTGCTTATGTGTGCCATCCCCGTTTAATCTGCTCGGTCCTTGTTTCAATGATCTGGGGTAGGAAATCAGTACATAGTCAAAGGCTTGATTGCATGGTAGGTTGTATCCGGTTGTGACGCAAGATTTCAAGGCTCTGGCCAAAGATTCTAACGGATTGTTAAACAATACTCACGATAGAAATGTGGTTTTGCCGCATCCTGGATCGCCCAGTAGCAGGATGGTGACTGTCGTCTCTTTGTCTGGATGGCTTTCCTGGGCAGTCATTGCGTAGGATGTAGACTAGGACGGTGCTATCAATGTCCTCAGGTTTGTTAGTGTATATATTTAGAATTAAAGAGAACAATAGTCCAGCAAAGCTTCTCTCTGAGGTTGGATAAGACTATCAATCATTCCGTAGTTGAGGTTGCGGGAAGAATATAATATATCCACCTAGTGGCCATTGAACTGCCACAATTACAACACAATGCGGTACTTATAGGGTATATTGATCTTATACCCTTACTTATCTACTCAATCGTGAAAAGACTACCTAACATGCCAAAATTATCTCTTGAGCATCATGCATGTACTCACAATTTCGTCCTTAGTTGCCTTACCTATTACAGCGCTTATCGCGATCATCGTAATATTACCATACACGGATATTAAATTACATAGCAAAGATATCAAATAAATCTTTAAAATTTCTAGCTTTGTTCCCCACCAACTGTACCCGAAAGCTCAGCAGTTAGAACAAGCCACTTCCACCATCTCGAAGGGGATGTGGAGATTCCAAAGCAGACTCTATTCTTATTCGAGTCGCATTGCGCAACGCAGCCAGCTCATACGAGCTCTCCAGACCATCAGTTCTCGCCACGCCCAAGTTGATATCGCAACCGAAACCATGTCCGGCGCCGGAGAACAACTCCCACCCCAAGGTCAACCCGACTACTCAACCTGGACCACGGAGAGTCTAATTTCCAGGATCACTGATCTAGAGCGCCAGCTGCATTCCCGTACTGCGGAGTTTGCTACCCCACCTTCAAAAGTCGCAAACGAACCTGTTCCTTCGAACACACCACTCGATGCCCCCGCCGAGGCAGCGAAAATCTCAAAGAAAGGAGCGCGCAAGTATCAGCCTCCTCCTGAGGAAGATATCACACATACCCGCGCGCCAAACCGCCCTCCGAAGCAACCCCGAGAGATTGATCCTTCTAAGTACAATACTCGATTTATAGCTTTGAAGTTCGCCTATCTGGGACAGCGGTACAACGGCCTTGAACATGCCAATGGCAATGTTACGCCACTACCTACCATCGAAGAGGAGCTTTGGAAGGCTCTGCGGAAAACCCGTCTGATTTTCCCGCAGAACCCGGAGGTGGATAGCTTCGAGGATACTCACGGCCCAAGAGAGCAAAAGCCTTACTTGATCGATTGGGAAGGGTGCCAGTATTCTAAAGCCGGCCGGACTGACCGAGGTGTAAGCGCCTTTGGACAAGTCATCGGTATTAGAGTACGAAGTGCGCGACCAAAGCGCAATAACAGTGCGCAGCTGGGCCCTAATTCGGATACCGCTATGCAAACCGAAGACGATACTGCTGCTTCGGTCGAAAATTTCGCTAATGATAACTGGGACGATATCGCCGACGAATTGCCATACGTAGGTATCCTGAACAGAGTTCTTCCTGAGGACATCCGCGTCCTTGCATGGTGTCCACACCCCCCAGAAGGCTTCGACGCCCGTTTCTCCTGCCGGGAGCGCCATTACAAATATTTCTTTACGCAGCCCGCCTTCTCTCCGACACCTGGGCCTCTCGGTCACGCTTCACATGCAAGCGATAAGACAGGAGCCACCAGTTCAAAATACAGAGAAGGGTGGTTAGACATCAATGCTATGCGCGAAGCTGCTAGGTATTTCGAGGGAGTACACGACTTCCGCAACTTCTGCAAGTTGGATACCAGCAAACAAATTGAGAATTTTGAGAGAATTATCTACCATTCTGATATTGAGCTCCTTGACCCGAGGAGCAGCCCACTAGGCTATGTCGGTCAACCGGGTTTCCAAGCTCTCGAGGTCCCTGCTGTGCAACAAAGTGCCTCTTCGTCAGAGGCTCCTTCCACCCCCTCTCAAGTGTATGTATTCAACCTGAGAGGTTCGGCTTTTCTGTGGCATCAGGTGCGGCACATGGTGGGTATCTTGTTCCTGGTAGGCCAGGGGCTTGAGCTACCGACTATCGTACCGGAACTGTTAGACATAACGAAGAACCCACGTAAGCCGACTTATGAAATGGCCTCCGATGCTCCCCTTGTCCTTTGGAATTGCGTTTTCCCAGACGAGGAAAGCGGCAGCCGCGAGGATGCGTTGGATTGGGTTTATGCTGGAGATAGCAGACAGATTAAATCTCAATTGGGTAAGGGAGGTGGCAAGTTTGGTCTCGGAGGAGTAGTAGACGGCCTTTGGTCTGTCTGGCGGCAACGCAAGATTGATGAGATTCTGGCTGGTACATTACTGGACCTTGCTGTTAGTCAAGGGGACCAAAGCATTGTCAATGGCCAAATCTTTGATGCCAAAGGCGAACAACAAAAACGGGGGCAGAAGGTTTTCTATGGAGCGAATGAACCAAGAACCGGTGGGCAGTATATACCAGTCATGCAGAAAAGAAAAACGGATGCTGTGGAAGTTCAAAATGCCAGGTGGCTTGCAGCAAAACAGCGGAAAACTGAGAAGGGCGCAGAGCCCAGCCGCATGGAGATGTAGAAAGGAGATCCACATTCATGTACATACCTATAGAATTGATAGCCAGGGGTACGCAGCTCAAATATGAGCATGTCATTATCAGGTGACGAAGAAAACACTTCTAGACTGCCTTGCATTCTATGACTTTGAATCATAGAGACAGTGCCGTGAACCCCTCCAAACTTCCTCAAGTATTGCCCGGTTCGGCAAAAGTTTCTGGGCGTACATAAGTAAGCTTCAATCGGGTTTCAAGGATGAAAACACTTACGGGAAACACTACAACGACCTCGGGCTCTCCTTCTACAATAATTGCTAGGTAAAAACGAACTTCAAATCCTTTGAAAGCCTCGTGAATCACGATATCCTGGATCTGAGTAGTGGGAATGAATCGGGTCGAAGCCTTGGAGAGGTAGGTCAGGGATGAAGTGGAAGTTTGAATTCCGAGACCACGTATGACTAAAAGTGATTCCTCTGTATATTACCAACAGTTAGCAGCTAAGATCATGATCTGCAGTAGACTAATTTTAAATTACCTGTATAACCCTTTCTAAAGACGCCATAGATAACTATCGCGCTGACCAAAGCGACGACCCAAGAACTGTTTGAGTCTGCAATACGGCAAACAAGCGACCCTAACGGGCTAGACCATATCACTGCCCACGGTACAAAAGATCCCTCGTGACTGAAAAATAAGCGGCGTAATCTTGCAATATCGAAGCATACCACGCAGACAAAGATTAATGCACGCAGAAGGACTTGGAAATAGAAGAGGGTCTTCGCGGGCGTGCTCGTGTGTCTCGAGGCATTGGACACAGTAAACGAGGCAGTCGTCGGAGATGGACGTCGTAGTATCAGACGACCAGGCATTTAATTTTTTAACCGATGTCTTGCGACGCCTTGAAGTGAACCAGATACTATTGACATAAGTTCAATCGCAATAAGCATGGAGCCAGGCACGGAGGCCAGTGCTTAGCATTACGCCGTACTAATCCATTAACAGTCTAGCGTGAACCTTTGGCCAAAAGGCCGGGCCGCAATACATCATCACGTGGTTCGGGCGGTATTCGATTGCTGAGAGCGTCCCTCCGATAGCCAAACTACACTTTTATCTCATTGACTATGGGGGAACGTTCAAGGAGCAGATCTCCAGGAAGGAGCTTCGACAGAGAAAGATCCGACAGAGAAAGGCCTAGGAAAAGTGGGGGAGGTTTTCGATGGAAGGACAAACGGCGCGATGGAGATAGTAGACACGAGGCAGATGAACGCAAACTAAATCGAGGATACAGAGAGAGGGAAGATCGGCCAAGGTCGCCGCGAAGGGACAGAGATACATATCGACATGAGGACAGACACAAGGATAGTGATCATGATCGGAGACGTCATGAGGGTGATGAGAAAGATGGGCGCGATAAGAAAAAGAAGGAGAAGAAGGAGAAGAAACCGGTCGTCCCTCAGTCCTCAGAGCCCATGATCATTGTTCATGTCAACGATCGCCTTGGCTCCAAAGCTTCAATCCCATGCCTTGCATCGGATCCAATCAGTATGTTTCCCTTTCGTCATCAACAACTGCATTTTCAACATTTAACTTGAATGTGACAGAGCTCTTCAAGGCACAGGTGGCCGCACGTATTGGGCGCGAACCGCATGAGATCCTTCTTAAGCGCCAAGGGGAGCGTCCTTTCAAAGACTTCTTAACCCTAGCTGACTACAGTATCTCCTCGGGAAGTCAACTCGACTTGTGAGTAGCCTTTTGCAGATCTGTCACCTGCACTTCCGGGGCAATTTCCTGCACCTGGGTATGTATGCTAATTATGCTTTACAGGGAGGTTGGCACCGGTGAATAAACAGACATGGCTAGTATACAGCTTTAGGCATCTGTGAGCAAATTCCTCTTCGAATTATTTCGTATGCTTTGGGAGGTGTGTCAATATGCGCCTGGTATACCCTCTGTTGTAGTGCTGACTTTGATTTCTTGTAGGGCATATTGACTGATGATTCAAATTGTACTATTGTACTGTACCTTTACGTGACCTGCATTCTTTTCTATTCTGTTTATACCTGCTATTGGACGAAAACGGAGTCTGAACTTGGAACAATAGGTATTCTCATGGGAAAAAATAATGTTGTTGTTGTTGTTTTTGTTGTTTCTTTGCCTGCCTGACCTTCAATACTCTTCGACAAGTTTATTCTCCATTTCCCAACCAAAGTTTCCATGTACCTATTGGCCAATCGAGACAATGCTCGTCTTGTAATGTGACACCTAGCAGTTTCATAACAAAGAGGCCGGCTACTGTTTTATTTTCTTATTTCTTATTCTATGTTATGTGAGAAACGTGGTTTCACAATCGCTGTCGTTGTTATGTTTGAATTATGGATATACTTCATTTGATATTTGTGGAGGGCTTTTTTTTTTCCCTCTTCTACATCCCCCGTCATTTCATCTCCTCACGCGTCCTTTGCGGGGCGCATCGAGTTTTCCAATCGTTTTTGTCTGGTTTATGTGCAACTAGCCTGATGCGGTAGGCGGCATGTAGCAGCCTGGGGCTACGACGGCAGAAATCCGAGACTTGGAGCACGTTTGGTTCCACTGGCGGAAGAGGCATTTTTTTTTCTATCGCGGGACTCACACGACCCTCTACTTCAGTCCTTCACTCAATGTCCTCTCCGCTCCATCAATCGGACATCGTTCTTGAATCTCCGCCATGAGGTAGTTGCCTGTCCGTCCTCGCCGCAAATTTGTCCTTTTCTTTGTACATCTCTTGATCAAAGCTTCTTTTCACCTCGTGCTAATCTCACCGGTCAATACTCCCCCTCCAGACCTCCCTCTTCATCAGATATCCCTGGTTTCTCTCCACTGCCGGAACAGCCATCCTCTTCATTACTCCTTTACCCTTCCGCCTTCCCAAATCCTCGTCAGCCTGAAGATCCGGTCACCATGGTCCGCAACATCGTTGTCATTGGGGGCACTTCCCACCCACAACTGACTCAAAACATCTGCAGCGTTCTGGGTATCCCGCCGGCAGATGTACTACTCTCAAAGTTCTCTGTGGGTGAAACCAGAGTAGAAATAAAAGAATCTGTTCGTGGAAAAGATGTCTACATCATCCAATCCGGTGGCGGGAAAGTAAACGACCACCTCCTCGAACTGCTTATCACCATCTCTGCATGCAAGACTGCCTCCGCCAAGAGAGTCACCGCTGTTCTCCCGCTTTTTCCGTACTCTCGCCAGAGTGATATCCCCTACAATAAGACAGGAGCACCTCTTGTGAAGTCAGCGGTCATTGGCAAATCTGGGCCCGCAAATGGCTATACTTTCGAGAGCACTCCGACAACCCCGTATCCCGGAAAACCTGAGAGTGGAAGTCTTCTGAACGGTGTTGATAACCTGCAGAAGAGTCTCGCAAGGGCTCAGATAGACGATATTAGCAATGGCAGTCCGGTGAAGAAGCAGCGCCCAGCAAGTGGACTCTCTCGCCATGACACTATGGAGTCGCTACCAGAGAACGGCAAGGTCGTTATTCCCAATGGTACCATTAGTGATGACAGTGCGAACAAAATTAACAACTTCCAACCGCGTCCGGGTTATAAGCAGTGGGTGGCTCAGGCAGGCACATTGGTAGCGGATTTGCTTGCCTGCGCTGGTGCCGATCACATTATCACGATGGACTTGCACGATCCTCAGTATCAGGGATTCTTCGACATTCCCGTGGACAACTTGTACGGTAGGCCGCTGCTCAAGAGTTACATTCAGCGGAATATTCCCAATTACAAACAAGCCGTTATTGTCAGCCCTGACGCGGGTGGTGCTAAGCGTGCTACGGCAATTGCGGATTCTATGGGTATCGAATTCGCCTTGATTCACAAGGTTTGTTCTGGTTGCTGATTCGACATACTTTATTGTCTCCTAATATTCTATAGGAACGGCGTCCCACACGCATCACGGACCGCCAAAATGCGACCATGATGTTGGTTGGTGATGTAAAGGGCCGGACCGCTATTCTAATTGATGACCTTGCGGATACATCCAATACCATCACCAGAGCTGCGAAGCTCTTGAAGAAAGAGGGTGCCGCACAGGTCTACGCCTTGGTGACTCATGGAATCTTGAGCGGAGATGCTATTGATCGTATTAACGCGAGTGCCCTCGACAAAGTGGTAGTGACGAACAGCGTTGATCAGGCAGAGCACCTTCGCCAAAGCCCTAAGCTAGAGGTTTTGGAAGTTGGCCATGTCTTTGCGGAGGTAGGTTGGCCATGATGCCGAAAATGAGATTTGTTGCTAATACGCTGCAGGCTATTCGCCGTGTTCATCATGGCGAGAGTATCAGCGTCCTTTTCCAGTACGACTAACGAATTTCTACAATTTTTGACGTGTTTTTCTTTCATTCCTTCATTCTTCTCCAGGAGGCTTAGCATGAATCCTGAAAACGAAAAAAAGGAGTGATGATTTCCCATATACTGAAATGTTGTTTTTTGATGGACTACGTTCAAGACACTGACGCCCACATTGCTATATTGGAACATTCTATGCCTATACAATTCCATCATCGCATATCTTGTTGCTGCGTTGAATATACCACTCAGATCCCGAAAACAGTAGATAGGTTGCTAGGCCGATTGACCGGGCCCTATCTTATCCTCGTTGCTCTACTATCTGCGCTGCCGTTTGCTACTGTTGTTGCTATTGTTCAGGCTATTTCGTGATGTCTCATTGCACATCTCTTGCTCTGCAACTATAATCATCTGGCAAAAGTACAAGACAATGTATTCTAGGGAACGTCTGCCCTGAGCATGCCTCTGTATCGATGTATCTCTACTACTAACTATACAACCATGACTAACATAAATTCTCAATACTTAACTGTGCATGCTAAATATACCAAGAATAAAAGTCGGAGCTAGTTGGGATTCAACCTGAGTGTAGGCTAATGCAATCGATCAAACTGAAACTATACTTGACGGACCCATGTTTGTATCCCTTATCACAAATCAATGATTCGCTACTTTAAACAAGAGAAGTTCACCTTCGAGATTTAAAAAAGAGTTCATCTATACTATATCACAACAAAACAAAGTTCCCCAACGCCCTAGGCAAGTAGAAGAGATCAAAAACTGGCAGGGTATGCCGGGCGATTTGATGCGCTCATCACAGAGACTGGATAACTGGAAGCTGGTCACAAGATAATAAAGGGATATGCTAGAGGTAAACAGGTACATGGAATCGCATGATTCAGGGTAATAAGGCGGTTTTGAGAATATGGAAAAGGCACAGCATGGATTGGACGTTAGGTAATGCACAGAGGGGAAGCTTAGAAAACGGAGATAAAGTTGCCAATCCGCTCTTTCTGGTGTTGCGCAATGCACTCTGCGATCCATGTGACGTTGCGGATTTCCTATGTATGGTTAGCGAGGGTAGCTTATGGAATTGTAGCCGACTTGGACCAACCTGCTCCTTCAACCTCATCCACGCATACACTACCGCTGGTGTGAACTGCCGGGTGAAGACCACCTTCGACATTTCCATTTCCTTTTGATAGAACATGTCCTCAAGACTCTTTCCGTCTGAGCCACCGCCGAAGCCTGCACCCTGGGTGAGACCTACGGCGTCAAAGAAGGCCTTGTAATCGGCCGATATGCTAACCGCGAGCGATACAGACTCGAGGTCTTCGGCCCGAGAAAGCATCAGAGAGCCTTCGGGGTAGAGCTTGCCAAACTCTGGGTACAGCTTCCTCCGTTCCTGCTTTGAAAGCTCCGTGCCAAAGGAGTTCAGAGTGATGTTGATCGCACGGCGATCTGCCTCGAACTGCAGAAGCTCGGACATGACTTCCTGCGTAGGAGTCCCCTTGAAGTCGGGGTGCGTATTGACGAACTGGTAGAAGTCCTCGAGGTAGTTCTTGTAGAGAGTGTTGCGCACGATCTCGATGTTCAATTCGTCCAGATCCTGGTGGCTCAGACTACCCTTGAAATAGCCGGCCAGTGGTGTTTCGACCAACACGGAGTTGTACAGTTCCTCGATGTTTGTGGCCACGCACAGCACGGGGAGAGTCTCAAACCACCCTAAGGGGTGGCATCGCTCTAAGAGTTCACGGGTGTCACGTTCATGTAAGGTACCGGTGATGAGAAGAGCAATGTTATCGATCATATATCCGTAAGTCAAGTATTCGAGGAACCTGGCCATCGACCCAGTGGCTTGGGCAAGAAGGTAGCGGAATTCGGCGACTAACTTATCCGTCATCTTGCCGGCAAGGGCTGAGGTGGAGGGGTTAGGAGGGAGAGCGGCGAGGAAGTCGCCATATGCGGGTGCAAGCTGTAGCTTGACATCTGCGGCCAGATTGTAGGTAAGTATATAATACATTCAAGGCGAGTGAAGCATGGAAGAACGAACCATCTATGGTTTCGCATTGAGTCAAGTTGTTGTAATGCTGGCCGGTGAGGAGGCTGTTCCGATATCCTCGGACAATGCCCTCAACAAAGCTATAGGGCATCAGTTAACCGGCGTTGGGAGATTTGAAAAGGTATCCGTGAGCGACACATACCCGCTGTTCACGTTAAAAAAGAGCCCCTCCATGATGAGATGGTGATTGCAGCTCGGGGGGATTCCAAGACCACTCCGCAAGACAGCTGTTGTACTGTATGTATGTCCAGATCCATTCAGTCGCTTCCCGCGTTACGTAAGCCGCACCGCCGCACCCACGAGCCACTCAGCCACTCGCATGGCGCTCGCTTTTTTCATTTTTTTACTTTAAACTCGAGGTAAAAAATTCCCGCCAGCAGCGAGAAACTGACTTCCCCAAGCACGCTCTCGGTGGTTTTGTCCGCGGTCGTCCTCACTCCCCGGCCTCTACCTCTTATACTTTTTATCACTTTAGCTGTTAGATTAAAACTTCCCTGAAATAGCTGGGAATTGAGGCCGTCCATCATGACGCTGTTTATCCTCACAGAAACCAGCGCGGGTTATGCCCTGCTCAAGGCCAAGGACAAGAAGCTTTTGAAGCGCGATGATTTGGCCACTGATGCTTCTACGGCAGAGGGTGTTTCGAACCTGTAAGTCATTGCTTTCGCTGTGTTCTCCTTGTCGGCGTTTGGATGGTGGTTCCAATTTCGTCGTATGCGCTTTTGAAGCAAAATTTTTTCCCGTTGTTCACCGTACATCTAACACTTTCGCATAGTGTGAAATTGAAGAGTTTCCAGAAGTTCGACAGTGCCGCCACCGCTCTTGAGGAAGTTGCTTCTCTCGTTGAAGGAAAGGTCACCCCTCGTCTTGCTAGCCTTCTTGACGAGGTCAAGGATGAGAAGAAGGTCTCTTTGGCAGTTGCCGACCCCAAGCTTGGTATGTCGATCAAGTTTCTGCGGAGTAGAAGTGGTTCAGTTATTGACTATACAATCATAAAGGCAATGCCATTGGCAAGCTTCCTGGCCTCGACATTCAACTTATTGCCGACTCATCCACCACTGATATCTACCGTGCTATCCGTGAACACCTCCCCACATTAATCCCGGGTCTCGCCCCCCAGGATATGTCTACCATGTCCTTGGGTCTTTCCCACTCTCTTGCCAGACACAAGCTCAAGTTCTCCCCCGATAAGATCGATACTATGATTGTACAGGCCATTGCTCTGTTGGATGATTTGGATAAGGAGCTCAACAACTACGCTATGCGTGTGAAGGAATGGTACGGCTGGCATTTCCCCGAGTTGGCCAAGATTCTCAACGACAACATTGCCTACGCGAAACTCGTTCTGAAGATGGGCATGCGCACCAATTGGGAGACGGTCGATCTCGCCGAGATCCTGCCCGAGGAGCTTGAGGGCACCGTCAAGGCCGCCGCAGACCGCTCCATGGGTACTGAGATCAGCTCGGAGGATCTGGAGAACATTCAGGCTTTGGCCGAGCAGGTTATCGGTTTCTCCGACTACCGTCAGCAACTCGCTGGCTACTTGACCGCCCGTATGAATGCAATTGCCCCTAACTTGACAGCTCTTGTTGGCGAATTGGTCGGCGCTCGTCTCATCGCTCACGCTGGTAGCTTGACCAACCTTTCCAAGAGCCCCGCCAGTACCCTTCAGATTCTGGGAGCCGAGAAAGCTCTGTTCCGTGCCCTGAAGACTAAGCACGATACACCTAAGTATGGTCTCATCTACCATGCTTCTCTCATTGGTCAGGCCACTGGCAGGAACAAGGGCAAGATGGCGCGTGTCCTCGCCGCCAAGGCCTCTCTTGGTATCCGTGTGGATGCTCTTTCTGAGTGGGATGAAGATGCTACCGAGGAGGACAAGGCCGCTCTTGGTACGGAGGCTCGTTTCAACCTCGAGAGGAAGCTCGCTGGTATGGAAGGCAAGCCTCTCAAGCCTCGCGGTGTGAACATCGCTCCCAATGGCGCTTCCGCGCAGCCCGGAAAGTTCGAGATCAACGAGGCCAGGAAATACAACCAAGATGCCGATGCTGTTGCTGAGCCTGCTTCTGCCAAGAAGCAGAAGAAGCTCGTCGAGGAGGTCCAGGATACCGAAATGGGCGATGCTGATTCCGATGAGTCTTCTGATGAGTCGGAAGAGGAATCCGACAAGAAGCACAAGTCCAAGAAGAGCAAGGATGCTGAACTCGAGAAGCTGGCTGAGAAGGCCGGACTGAGCCTCAAGCGGTACAAGCGCAAGCTCGAGCGAGGCGAGATCGAGTTCGATGCGGAGGGCAACCCCAGCTCAGTCAGCAAGAAGGATCTGAAGAAGGCTAAGAAGGAGGCCAAGAAGGCTGAGAAGGGCGAGGATAAGAAGAAGCGTAAGCGGTCCGACGACAACGAAGATGGCGAGAAGAAGAAAAAGAAGAAGAACAAGGATTAAATGATGTCAAAAGTTATAAACTGATGGATCGCTTCAATATTGTATGATATCACACTTTGTGGGTTCAATTTCTTGTCATTTTGCTTGAAGACTTTCAATTTTTTTTTTTTTTTGGGTGGCATTTACAGGATGGGATGTTCTATCTATCCATGGCGCAGAGGTGCTTGTTGGTAAAGGCAGTTAGGTCTAATGTTGATATTCACCATCCTTTTCGTTAGTTGTAGTACAGTAGGTGCTACTGAAGTCACGGTATCTAGGTAAGCTGTATTCACCTGGAGTTCCCGTCCCTCTGTACTTACCTAGGAACAACCTGCCTGCTGCACTCACCAATCATCTCTTGTACTTTATTTATACAAGCTTCTCCTAACCCACATATCAGCAAAACATCTACCCCATACTCCATCACGCAGTCACCCCTCTCCCAACAGCTACACTTTACCGACACAGTCCAATCAAAACAAAAGAGAAAGCAATGTCTCTAACCCCAGACTCACTCTACATCGCCCTCTACATCCGCTCCGACCCTCCAGTCCGAGACGATTTCCACTGGGCTCTCTACCTCCACCGCCCGCGCGAAGGCACAGGTACAGGCATAAAATACCACATCAGAAACGCGGGCACTCCCGGATGGATCGCCGCACATGCCCCAGAAACCTCTATCATGAGTACCTTCCTCCTGGTCGGACTCCTCCGCATCGCAGACCTGTCTGCCACTTCTTCTCGGTCCGTAGTAGACCGGTTGATACGCGCCTATGATGATCGGATCAATGAAATGGATGTCACCTGTAGGACTTGGTTGTTTAAGGCGTTGGAGTTGTTGAATGAAGAAAAGTTCTTGCGCGAGGGAGAGGAGATAGATTTAGGGGCGTTAGAGAGGGAGGTTATGGATTGGGGGAATGAAGTGGCTAAAGATGCGACCAAAAATGTGCAACCCAGGCCTATTGGGGCATCGAAGGTTTGTGGTTTTTGAGGTTTTTGGTTTGACTTGGTGTATTATGGGATGAGGTTTGGGTTATGCATGCAGAGCTCGTACGGCGATATGGTGGATGGTTCATGCTACTTGCTCGTTAGCATCCTAGATCCTGCTATTGAGAATTCTTTACGAGGCGAACAGCGATTCCATTTCCACCAGGTCTTTCTAGATATACTGCATGGGCATATACGTTTCTCTAGTCCTAGTCATATTCATGGAAGAAATTGCCGGTACTATGAGAAAGGATCTTCCATGTTTTTTTTGTCACTATGCTGGTAATCTTACAGTGGACTCTTTTTTTCTGGCGGACAAATACTTTGCCATAGAAAATATGCCTTCCATGGTATTCCATCATATACAGTGAACTACTCATCGCGTCGCCCGGACAATCATCAACAATTAGGCATACGTCAATTAGGAGTTAAACTCCTCTACCACCTTATATCATTGGCATCTTCAAGCCATTTGATCTTCCGCAATCTGAGATACTATTTCTATTTTTATTGGCTAGCCACTTACTGGCAACCGTAATTGTTATGGGAACTATATTAAAACAGGCGATATTTCGATGATAAGGGCTACTGAATAGAGAGCGTATTTTCTTGATTCCTGTGCAGCTCTCCAGGCAGCATGATTTGATTAGTCTAATCTTTTTATCAAAAGCTCTTTTTGATCCATGTCTTCTACAGAAACCTACATACAAATATATATGCTGTGCGTATTACAATCCTGCTACTATAGCTCAAGGATTCTGGATTCTCTGTCCCCCTAAGGATCTTGACGAAGCTCGGCCCAACCCTAGATATTAAGTAGTTCATTTCTCTGAATCCATAATTCAAGACAATTGAATGGCTGCCTGGTATTGTAAAAGTATTTTATTAGGGCTAAATAACCTTGAAAGCCAAAAAGCACTATATGCTGAGTCAGCGGGTCTCTCTTGCTCCGGGGCCGACGATCTCCCTGGAGCATCTCCAATCATCTCTATGGTATTCTTCAGCTTTTCAGTATGCGACATGGTTTCTGAAGCCGGGATTCAAAGCCTGAATGTCTCAGGGAAAGCGTAAATCAACAGAAGCCAAGAGTCGATTACGTGGATTAGACAAGGATGTGGGAAGGGACCTCGATGCAGCCGTCCCGTTCGTCGAGGCTTCCAGAGTCATGGATATGGTGGAAGGCTTTCATATTTCTCATTTCTCTGATTGGGTGAAGTACATGGATCGATGATAGGAGGTCTAATTTCGGTACGGTAGAATCCTAGAAAACTAATGGAACAACTGGTAAACAAGGCCAGAGAAGACGTGCTCCGCTTCGGTCAACATTTGATCCATAGCTCCTACAAGAAGATGAGAAATTTTACAGAAGGTGGCAGAAGGGAAACTTTGGCTAGGATGAAGTAGTTCTCCAGGGACTGCGCAAGAGAAGTATAAAGGTTCATCCATCACCCACAGCTGTCAGATCAATATTTTCCCGACCATTCATTGACTGTCATTAGAAATACCAACATCATGTACTACTCAAAGCTCATCTTTGCTGCACTGATTGCAACGACCGCAATTGCTCATCTGGAAAAACCGCTACCTCGTGCAGAGATCCAGCGGCGTAATGGGCTAGCTAAGCAATGTGCCAACCACGTCGCGAATTTCAACAAACGCCGCATGGCTGAAAGAGCAATGAAAAAGCGCTGGGAAGGATCTGGTCGCCACACGACATTTGAAATGGCCACGGACGTCCCTTACTACGACACTATCCAGAACGATACTTGTGTTCTCACTCCTGAAGTAACCCGCGGTCCCTACGTTTGGCCGCGCTCTCAGATTCTGCGTCAAGATATGACGGAGGACCAAGTCGGGGTGCCGTTATGGCTTGACGTGGGAGTCTTGGACATGGCAACCTGTGAGCCCTTGCCGAACGTCCTCCTCGACTTCTGGCATTGCAACGCGACTGGCTCCTATTCCTCGTTCACTCAACGCTCGCCAAATACCCCATTCGTTGAACTTCTGTCGCAATTGAATATCACCGACTTTGACCTGGGCGTTACCGATCTCCACACGGATGATACCACTTGGTTGCGGGGAATGTGGCCCACCGGTGAAAATGGAGTCATGGAGATGAAGACTATATTCCCCGGTAAGACTCTTATAAAGTTTGTAATAACGGATATTCCACTATGAAAAACTAATGCATATATGTCGTAGGATTCTATGTCGAGCGCGCTATTCATATCCATGTTCAAGCGCACACTAACTGGAGCGTCCGAGGAAATGGGACAATCATTTCCAGCAACACTGTAAGCACCGGCCAGCTTTACTTTGATGAAGCACTTGAAGAGAAGATTATGAGCTTGGAACCTTACGCCTCACACACACAAATCAATCGCACCACCAATGCTGAAGACTCGATCTTCCCGGAGGACACCAAAGGAGGTTACAATCCTGTTGTATCCATCGTCGCTGCGCACGGCGAGGATGTTACGAAAGGGATGATTGGATACGTCACTATTGGTGTCGATACGACTGCAATCGAGACTTGACTCGTGAAGGTACATATTCATTCGCGCATTGGCCAAGCGCAAGCGTGGAGTGGACACCTAATAGCCTACTATATTTAAACCTCGCTTAGTGCTTAAAGCATCTTGACTGTCAATGATCTACCATGTACTCTATCGCTAATTTTTCAAGGCTTGTCATGTATATTAATAGCATCATTTACCTGATCAATGCTGTAACCTTTCCCATAGAAACTCTGCGAGATACCTTTGCCCAGGCCCAGGGGTTGTTATACCAATACAGTAAGTGGGTCAGTCTTAAAACTGAGTTTATTATTGATCCAGTGGAGAAGAAACTTGACACGTTGAAACTTGAGAAAATCCTCCATTCCGTCTAACCACTGTTCAGTCCATCATTTAATCAAGTCGAAACCGTGTTTCGCCACCCTAGGTTAAGTCGCATTGATTCTTCAAATCCTGTGTACTGCTTAGTATACCAAAAGACCTTTAGAGTGGTGCTTGGACCCTGGCTGACTTCATGAGCGGGTCTGCCGTCGCTCCACGCGGCGGAAGAACGCGCACGGCTTGCGATCTATGTCGGCACCGGAGGGTACGTAAACGGCAATCGGCGGGAATTTAGTAGGAATCGCGCATTATTGACATCTCCCCCGATACGCTCAACAGATTGGATGTGATAGAGCGAAACCGGCCTGCGAAACTTGTTCCATTGCAAGGGTGCCTTGTACTTTTACTCCACTAGCTCAGCAGCAGAAAAGTGTCCGCGAGTAAGACACTATAGCAAGCCTTCAACTTGAACTCAGCTAACCCCTATTAAACAGACAGCTAGCCGAATCCAGGGCCAGGGTACGGCAGTTAGAAGAAGCTTTAAGGGCTGAAAGAGAGAACCGACTGGGTCGTACGCCTCCGCAGGAGACAACCAGTTTTCTCGAGACTCCCCGTCAACAACCCAATGCGTGGCCAGCCGCAAATAGTTTACTAGAATCACACAGCCTCGATGCAGCACTATCGGCTTTTCGGTGGCATCTTGCATTCTGTGGTCCTTGCGCCGCCCCTTTCACCTCAACGCCATCCTTCTACTCCACTGTCTATGACCGGACGGGGTTCGTCCTCAACATTGACGACTTCTTAAATCAGCTGGCCTATTCATTCAAATTACAGTATCCGGCACACCCGACAAAGGGAATTGTTCCGAAATGGCCCTCAAAATCTCTAATCCAGCGTTCAGTAGAGTACTACGAAAACAACAGACTCTATTCTATCTTCCCGGTGGTCGACTTTGAAACTACACCTATCCACCTCGACCCGAAAGTCCTTAATCATCCCGAAAACCCAACTAATCCTGCTAGCTACGCTTGTCTAGTTGCTTTAACGGCAATGATCACTCGAATTCGCGGGCATGAAGCTGCCTTTGTCGATGCCGACCCTGACGCGTACGTGCAAGCAGTGCTTACTTTATTACCAGAATTGGTGATGGATAATACCAACTTAATGAGCCTAGAAACGCTTGTCTGGTTGGTAAGTAGCCCTGAGGCTCTTATTAAGACAAATCTCTAATTGCTGAAGACTCTCTATATCGCTCCTCTTGGCCAACCGCAATTGGCGGGAATGATACTTGCCATGGCTGTACGGATCCTCTACAATATGGGGGGGAACAGACATAGGCTGTCCCATGAGACTCTAGAGCAGAGCCGGCGCAGCCAACATGTGAGAGCTTTATTTTGGCTCTGCTACACCATTGACAAAGAAATGGCATTTCGAGAATGCAAGACCCCTCTAATTAATGATGCCGATTGTGACCTGGATATACCTGTCACTTATGTATCGATATCTTCTGATAGTTCATTCTTTCCAAGGCCGTTATCATCGCAAGAGCTCCTCTTCCCATCAGACCTTCGTCTTGCCATAATCAAATCCAAAATCCATCGTTTGTTGTACTCCGATGACGGTATAGCTCAATCCGAAGCAAGGAGGATCCAATATATCCGTGAATTAGATGAAGAGCTGAGCGATTTTATGTCTAACTTTCCGGTTATCTGCCAACCGGAAGGCGTCTTGAACCGGACCGTACCCGATTTCATGCTTCACGATCTGAGTCTACGGGGTGTGAACATACACCTAGAGTATTACCACTGCCTAGCAAAGATACATGGCGCGAGTAACGCCGGCGGTACATCATCGCCTGAAAGCTGGCCCCAACTACCATCCAGTGTGGAGCTGTGTTACGAGTCAGCACGATCCACGTTGCTCTATATCAGCCGAGTGCGCCATCTTGTTGGACCTGAAACTTTCTGGTCGGTATCCCTTTCTTCGATATCGCCTCTCTAAACGAGCTGCGGACTGACCTCTGTTTGACAGGATATATGCTCAATTTATATTGAGTTCAGTAATCTCCCTCTTCTGGCACTTAATTACCACCGTTCCTCACGCGCCGACATTCGAAGCGGATCTACAGATCATAGAGGAGATCGCGGACATGTTCACTAGAATGAACGGAGTAGACCAAGAGGGGAGTTGTTTCCCCCCGTTCTACATTACTGAAGCTTTCATCCAGAGGTTGGTATTCTTAGCGAGGCAATCGCTATACAAATCTGTGAGCCAATAATTCAACATCACCCATGAACAACATGCACATGGCATCATGATTGCCTTTGATTGATGATCCTTCCCAAATTCCTGTTCCACAAGAATCGAAGCAGTATAAAGACTATTTTCCACTGGTGTACAGAGTAGTAGTTATAATTACATTGTGGTATCATGCATATCAAGAAAGTTCAATCTTGGTGTACTACCTATGTATTGGCAATATCAAATTTACTCCACTGAAGCTGTAGCGCTTCTGTCCAAAATCAAAGTACAAGTTACTTGCAGCCACATCCATTTTTATAATTTTTTTTTTTCTTTCCCGATGCTATTTATTAACTAGCATGATATACTTCAGCCCCTCCAAAGGCGGAACTCCAAAAAGGCAATCCTCCAAGAAACCACCATTCACACCGCCCGTTTCTGCCGCCAAAAACCCATCCAAATTTCCAATCCCCACCGCAATCATTATCAATTATCAGTTTTTCACCAGCCATACAAACCTCCAAACTCCCCAAACAGCAGCATATAATCATGAGGGCAAGTCCCCAATTCCTCCTCTCACAACATCCCCCAAAACCCAAACTAACCAAACCCCAGGTAATCGACCCCCAATCAGCAGTCCTCACCAACATAGAGGTCCTAGCCTACCTAACGGCAAACCCACCACGCCGCCCCCCGAATCCACCCCCGAACTCGCGACACTGGGTTCCAAGTCCCGATCTACGAGACCACAACACTGTTGTTAAGGAGGTGAGGCTCATCCACCCGCATTCTACAATCCCATGCAACAAACCAGAAAAGAAAGAGAGAGAAAGAGAAATCAAGATACTAACGAGAAGATTCAAAAGATACATAACTATGCAACTCGTCTCTCTCCACATATCTACAAATACCCCAAATACACCCACCAAACTCCAGAACAACTTCTCGCCCTCGCCCAATCTCAATCCCAATCTGACACGCCCACACTCCCGCCTATCCAATCCGATGCGCCTACGCCGATGGATGTTGCGCTCCGTGATCTAATCACACAGTTACAGCCCTACGGCCTGACGAAGGGCGAGGTGCTTATGATCGTTAATCTGGGGATTGGGGTTGATGTTCCGTCGGCCGAGACGGCAAAGGGCGAAGAGGGGGAAGGAGAGGACGGGGCTGGGGGTGAGGTTAATGGGGATGGGATGGAGGTTGACGGGGAGCAGGGTGAGGGTGGAGGTGGGGGTGGGGGGGGATTATCGGAGGAGGATTATGGGGCACTGGCACTTTTGGATACAGTTGTTGAGGAGCGGGAGGAAAGGTTGAGTGAGGAGGATGTGGGGGCTATTTTGGGGATCATTAGGGGGACGTTGGGGAGGGAGATTGGGAGGGGGTAGTGGTGTATGTATGATATCTATCGATTTTGTATTTATTTGGTTTTTATAGAAGTGATATCCATTTGTCTTTGTGGTTTGGTTTGATTGTTAAAATAGCTCGGAATTCCTGCGAATGAATCGAAGAAAGGTATCTCATGTATCTCGCAAGATACTGCTAGGAAAATAAAGGTATCGTACATATAAAGAAAGAGCCAGTCGCCATATTTGGAGGGTGATATGATATCCGCCGTGGTTCTGGCGTGGGGCAAGAATATTGGAAACCCGAACACCGTATGTATGTGCATGTCATCATAAGACATGGCAAGCGGTTCATGCTACTTTGTAGCAGGGCCTAGGAAGTATGTTCAGGAAATAAGAAAAATGGTGGTGTAAAATTTGATGGAGCAGAGAGATATAGAGTGATCTGCTTCGAGATGTAGGTGCGGGAGGATGCAGTTGATCGCGGTATCGAAAGGCCGTGGGCGTAATTCAATCAATCATAAAAATAAGATCAGTCTTCCTTACCCTTGATTAACTGACCGAACTGGTTGTACACCGGCTCCTCGGAGTCTCCGCTCTCCTTTCCCCACTTTCCAAAGCCATCGTCGAAAAGGTCTCGTTCGTAGCCCATGCAGACTTCGGTGTATTCAATCCATTCGCCTTTGTCGGTCCAAATGCCTCCCTTGCCACCACGCAGATCCCACCAGTCTTGACCCCCTAGCAAGGCCGATTGCGCAGCATCGAAACCACTTGGGGAGCGCACATACTTGCGGAGAAGGCCTCGAGCCCAGGGGTGGTACCACATCTTCGACCACCAAGTATCTCGCAGGGTTGGATCTCCGTCCAGGTGCACCAGAGCCGGGACTGAGGCCGAGTGAATATTGGTCAGTAACGGAAGGTTGTGCCATGAACGGGCGCGGGGGTTCGGAAGGGAGTCTAGTGTGGCATTGTAGGGAGGGTTGAGCGGTTCGCTCTTGCGAACCTTGGGCTGAGTGAATGGACTGCTGAGCTTCTCGGGACCTAGATCCTCGGGGAGCAAGAGACGTCTTTCTCGTGGAACGGCATGCTGCGCTTGCACGGAGGATGTTTTCGAAATATTATTGTACTGCAACCATTCCACGTCTTTCTTAGAATTCCACATATTGAAAAAAAGACGGGACTCATAGTCGACGCCGATACCGTACTCGTACCGTCGTCCGGACTCAAGACGCGGATGGAGCCCGGTCATATTTGACGCCTCGGAGATACCGATCAGCTTATACATCCATTCCATGAATGGACTAGAGGTTCGTCGCCTTTCCAGTTCCCGTACGTATTCCTGTCGTCCATATAAGTGGGTCAAGGCGAAATAGTCCCCTCGGACATTGCGGTTTGATTCAACGAATCGCAGTATTTCGGCGTATATCGCTTTCAGATCCGCGACCTGACCGATCACTGCACCTGGCTTGATCCACCGTGGCCGGGTAAGGTGTCCTTGCGGGTGGTGGTCGGTCTTCCACCCATAAATATCCGGGGCAAGGCTAGACTCGGGTACTGCGATACACCCTGCATCATGGGAGAGACCCGGGCAGCATTCCTTACTGGCGCTGAAAAGGACCCTTTGGGTATACTTCTGCACTGTCTCCGGGGCGCCTTGTCCAGAGGGCTTTTCGACCGTCACAAGACCATACTTCCGTTGTAATTTCGCATTGTTTTCCTTCAAAAGATTTTGGAATCGTTGAATCAACACCTCCGGAGGCAATTGGAAGAAAAAGTCTTCCCCATCAACGATCAGGACGAAATCATTGTCTTGTACATGTCGTGTATGCTCGAGGAAATTATATATGCCCGATATCCGGTCTTTCAAGGCATCGTACTCTTTAGCTCCGTCTGGGAGGTGTTTGCCATAGTTGATAAATGTTGGCGGCGGATAGTTCAGAATCATGGCGGAAGCCAAGATGCGACAAAGGGTGGGGGATTTGCGCCGTGCGGGGATGACGAGATGGAATGAGGGGTTGTTCTTCTGGAGACTGCCTGGAAGTGTATCATTTCTGGTGAGGACAGGTCTTCCTTGGGGAATGATCGGTACATTCTCAGGGCGGTCTTGAGATGAACGATACGATGGATACTTCAGCCAGTAGTTCACAGCTGGCTACAGACGATTCGTTCGTCAGCTAGTATCCTGGGACATTCATTCATTCTGAGATAGCTCACCTCATCGGGGGAATGCGACAGAAGGAGAACCAAGAGGAAGGATGCTACGACCGTGAGGAGCAGAGCTCTCGTCGGTCGAGCCCTCAGCCGGAAATGGGGGAGCTGCTGTAGCTGTGTCGATATGGTAGACCATGCGGAATGATACCGATCGACCCAAGGGCCATCGGGAACACCCAGCGTAGCCATCCCTCAAGGGCGCGGTAGTACGAAGGAAGCTTTATTTCGAGACAATTTCCCTTAACAAAGGAGAATGGGCAATTCAGGAGACGTCAGTCCAGCTGATTGAGTTCGGCATTCAGCAAACGTTGTTGAAGGTCACCGAGTGAACATTCCTGCTATTTGACGTCTAACCAGAGTAAAGGTAATCGCATAGACTCAATGACAATAGCAAGACGCCATGTCGGTTCGGCGCATTAAAGCTTGCAGTCGGTAGTGATGACGACAAGATTGGAAGAGTCCAGACGTTACAGTCGCCAAAGTCGGTAAAGTCGTTGCGCGGAGCTGAAGAAGAGCCAGTGGATCAAGTTTAGTAAACTCGGGAAGTCAAAAAAGCGTACGTTGCAACAAGCGATGGATTGCGACGAGTTTGGAGGTGATTTGCGTAGGACAGTGGAGACCCTTTTTTCGACTTTATTTGCAGGGGACGGGGAGATTAATTTCCCTTTCTTTATCTACACCGCGCGCCCTGTATGGTACATATTCTACCCTAATCGGTAATGAATAAAGAAATGTAATCATAGAAAATAAAAACTTTGTATAGAGGCTCTATTTGAACTTTCATACACTTTAATTCTCCAAAAAAGGTTTGTCAACAACACGAAGCGATCTTTAACCCACCAACTGCCGCGTCATCGATCACTTCGTGCCATATCTCGTCATCCCCGGTCTTGGCTCGTTTCACCTATGTTAGCTCATCACTTCGGTCTCCTATACTGGCGTAGACATGAAACGTTTCTGAACAGGTACACCCCTCTGGGTTAGTCTATTATACACAAAGAACATATGCAACACATCACTCAAGATAGATTTCTTCCCGTAGTCGCTGCAGATTCTTGAAGATACCACCACCCGGTCCTTCACTTTCCTGCCGCCGGTGACCTGATGCTGGTTTACCCTGTTGCTTAAAAGAATCCTGATTCTCCAGCGTCCGTCGACGGTCATCAATGATCTTCGCTAAACTATCCACAAATCTCGTCCGTGCCTTCTCTTCCGCAGTCCCCTTCCATACAGTTGCCAACAATCGTAAAGCCTCAACACGCTTCGTAGCCGCTTCCAGCCCCTCCTCTCCGCCACCATTGCTGTCCAGAAGCTGCGTTACTTCAGCGCGCAACTTCTTCATAACCTCCTGGCCCTTCTCCTCCTGGCTCTGAGCCTCAGGCCCGGCTTCCGGGGCCGAAACGGAGATGAAGGACGACGTCAGAGACGTCTCAGATGGCGGTAGCGGCCATTCCATAGAATTTCCGAAAGTCTGGACCACTTCTTCAAGTCGGGCCCGTACCTGATTCAATGTTCGTAGCTTCGTGATGTATTCTGGGTCCTGAACAACCGCTTCTTCATCGTCTGCTGCTGTCGGTATCTCTTCACCACTCTCTTCTGATTCCTGTTTGCTCTCCCGATTGGATGATTCCAAGGTATCAGGAACGAACCTTGCAATATCATCTCGTAATGCTTCTGTCAGGGTCTCAGACAGCCCAATTGCTTCTCCGCGTAGCACTTCGACTTCGTAGGCGAGGTGCCCTCCGCTCCGGAGAATCTCGTCAGTGAACTGAGTTAGATTGTTGGAAAGTCGGACATTCTGCGCATTGATCTGCGTAAGGATGGATTGCACTTGGGTCGATAACTCGGCGAGGGAAACGGCCGTCGAGCCTCGGGGGGTGTACGATTGCGGTGACGCCAGCGTCAGTGGGGGAAGGACATCATTGAAGAAGTCGGCAGGGTCAAAGGATGGATCAGTGAAATCAGGTGTGACGTCGAATGATGGTCGTGAGATGGGTGTTCGGGCAGCTGCGCGAGCTGGACCTGGGTTCTGTGACGGAGCCATTTAATCGGATAGAGCGCCTTCTCGGAGGCATTGAGGGGAGGGGCTGCCCAGGAGACTGCTATAGCATGAGCTGAGCAGATGGCTCGTCTGTCGACGGATTATTTAAGGCGGGGTATGGACTTGTATTGAGTACAGAGTACAGATCAGTGAAAATGGTAGCCTGTTGTCCAGACCTACGATGCCCACTCCGCTCCACGATTAACTATAAATGGATTCACCGCCTTCCACCCCGTGCGGGCTGTTGTCTACAGTAACCAATTTATTTCATGCTACGTAAACTTAAGCTGGTGTTACTACATAAAATGCTGAGATACAAATGCATTTTTTCTCATTCGAGTTTTACTAGAGATTGAAAAGAAAAACAAATAAAGAAAAGAAAGGTTCAGAGAAAGCCACAAATTATTGAAAGTGAATAAGCAAACTATATCTGATATCATAAGCAATCGCATTCTTCACCCAAACAAGAACAGGGAAGAGGATGGGTATCGTCAGTCCATTCGAGAAACCAAAAAAATATTAGGAGGTACAGAAAGCCACAAAATGGTCTGTAAGATGCCCCATCATTATAAAACACATAGCAAGCCTTCAATATTTAAATTAATGTATATCGTTCAAGCAGTCACTTCGTATCCCTCAGGGCCCGGAAATTCATTCTTCAGATGTCCTCGACCACGCGTGCGTTCATCGCTCGCTGGAAACCGTCATCTGCTTGATTGCCTCCGTAGCGGCTTGGTCCTTCGCCGGCATTGTCAGCAGCGGCAAGCTGTTGCTGAACGCTTTGGTTCATGGCAGGCAAAAATATGACCTTGCTGTTAGCAGTCTTGGCCATCGCTTGCATGGCCTCGAGGTACCGGATTTGCATAGCAGGGGCAGAGGAAAGGATATCAGCAGCCTAGAGAAGTGGGTTAGCTCTTATCCATCATCTAAGCAAGGGAGGTTCCGCCCGTACCTGACGCATCAGTTTGGCCGATTCGACTTCGGCACGAGCAGCGATGACCTTGCTCTCACCAATCCGCTTAGACTGGGCGGCCATCGAAAGCGAATCCTGCAAATCATTGCTGAAAATGATATCCTTGATAAGCATGGACTCAACCTGCACACCCCATCCGGCGGCCACATCCTCGATGATCTCCGAGGTCGACTGGGCAATCTCTTCGCGGCGTTCAATCACGTCTTGCAGGACTCTTGCTCCGATTACGTGACGCAGAGTTGTTTGTGTGCGCTCCACAAGCGCTTGTCGTACATTTGAAATGCCGAAGGCGGCTTTGTGAGGCGAGACAATTTGGTAGTATATCACAGAGGTCAGGTTCAAGGTAACATTATCCTTGGTCATACAGACCTGACGAGGCACCTCGACGATCTGAATCTTTACATCAACAGCATTCAGGCGCTCGCTCAGAGGGTTCACTTTAACGAGACCGGGGTCGACAGCACGTTCAAAGCTAGCGATCAAGTTAGTACCCTCATTTTGTCCACAATTACTTTCGCAGGTTCACAAACCGTCCAAACTTCGACACAAGACCGACCTCTCCCTGAGCAACAGGCTTATAGGGATTCGGGCAGCAAATACAGCATGGAATGGCACCAAGACATCCAATTAACTCTCCAAGTCCGTGAACTGCAAGAAATGTTAGCCCTCGGGAGGTCTGGCGAGGATACTCTGCCTAAGATAGAGCGGGATTGTGATGCGAAGAAAATAGAGCAAAACTCAGAGTGAAAACTTACTCAGACCTGCGTACCACCCATGGGCGTCCGCGTCCTCATTATTGTGCTGGATCTTCTGCGCATATTTCGGTTGAAGGTCGGACAAACGTGCGGGTTGCACGTTGACGAGACTGGAGTGTCCTTGACGGTCATGATGGCTGCCTGGCCGAACAGGTGCCTTGCCGTTTACTACAGCGTCTTCAGCGGACATGTTGGCTTTGTGGGCTGCTGGATGTGGTGATGAATTGATGCAATTATGTATTTAGCAACCCTCTATTTAAGTGGAGGGGAACCAATCAGAAGAATGTTGTGAATCACTTAAGATTGAAAATGTTGGGAGACTAGGTGTAGAAGACAAGATAGACGATTATTATAAGGTTACAGACAAAGAGCTGTGGAGTGTGTACCGTAGCACTGTATGGAATGTCGGGAAACTCATCGGGTTAAATAGCAGAGAACTGTTTTGAACGTTCCTTGTACTCACTTAGCTAATATCCTTCTTGTTGCATCTTCTCCGCCTTAGTGGGGCCGGGTTCCGTGCAATGGTGGGCCCATTAGTCCACTGAGAGCTTAGTTGCTGTCCATGCTCCAGGTCCTCGTTGGCTACTGCGGAGGTCGAGTGTTGGGGGGATGGTCCACTGTGAATTATAGCCTAAGGTGTCCACTTCCGCTCCCAAGGCTGTCTCCCCCTCTTGGCCGGTTGATTGTTGGGTGTCGGTAGTCAGGTGTTTCCCGTGTGGTCTTGTCATAGGTCATCCAACCTCGATAAAGGCTATTATCTCCGTTGGTGGCTATGGAGTGAATACGAGTTACCCTTCTGGGGAGGAAGGGTGAAGATGATCCCTGGGAGCTACAGGAGATGTACAACACTATCTTCTCCTTTCCGAAAATTACATCATTATCTTGGCTGCGATACATTGCACTGCCGCAAAAATGATCATGATCCGCGTGAACCTATCTTACCATTGCTTCTAGATGTTTTCTAGTGGCCGCAATTGAATGCTCGGCGCAACATGGCTCTTACCGTCTAGGTAATAGCTTGACTATGCACCGCCCTTGCTTGAACCCTATTGCTCGCACATGCTTATCCGCGTAGTGCAGAATAGGGTAATACCATGCTGCAATAAGCAGTGGTCCCAACTAATGCCGCAGGGTCTCCTGTCATTTGTGACATGCACAGCTATATCCCGGTATTCTATTCGGAAAATATCATCTACATCAATACTACCTGCTCTGTATCAAAACTCCTGTATTGCGGATAATACAAACAATGTCACCGCAGACCCGCCGTTCTTTGCCCTGCTGTCGGGCGCAACGGGGCTATGCTTCCTTCGCGCATCACCGATCACTCACTGCGCCCAGTACGGGGCGCCAATCCCGGAATGCCAAGCGGTATGTGGATTTAGGTATCTCCAAATGGCACGTTACTCCATAACCCATCCTCTTCCTATCCAAAGAAAGCTTTACTTTGTCGTCATAACAAGATCCCACCCCAGACTACATAGTGCAGTGAGACACCTCTTAAGGGGATAGATAATATGGAGACCTTAGAACCACAACCGAACCCTACTAGATCAGGCAATTCCGGCCGAGCATCTTTCGTACTTGAAATCACAGTGGGTCATCCGCATATTTGGACGAACTTTGTCTGGGTAACTTGTTTACTTGGGGGCCATAGATTTCTTGCAATGAAAGAGCTAAGGCTTTCGGGGGAAATACACAGAGCCGCTTAGCGGAGCCTTTCCGATGTGAGGTGGTATGCTTGTTGGTCCACAAGCTCTGCCATGATCTACCACAGCAGGGCAATGCCGGATAGCCGAAAATACTCACCAGTGATATGATTAACGTCTTGTTGGCTCGGATGAGATTGATTTGTTTGGCATGTATAGCTGGATATAGTCTGCATATTCAGTACTGATGCACCCTTCATGTGACCATATCAGTATCAGTCAGGCGACGTGCATGGCCAATTACATGCTATCCATCGATGCTATGTAGGATAGCGACGCTGTCACCGATATGCCCTGTCATAGAATCATATTGTCGGTGCTTGCTTTGGAGGCTGTGTGTATAGAGTTGGCGATAAGCTGGGCCGTCCATGTCATTGGCCATCTGTACGAATCTCCGCGGGATCTGTTAAACTTTGCTATTCGGATCCCAACAGAAGAATATAAGATTGGTGACTTGAATACCTACAATGCGAGGTCGCTTATGATGACCATCGTTGAGGAATATATATACCCAATCCTGTTGCCATTAGGCAATAGGTGTAACCCAAGATTTAGAACACTTGACGGCCCTTGCACTGCCACCCCCCTCCTAGTCATGGGCCTATGTAACGTTTGAGGGATATAGTCCTTGAGGTTCTCTTTTGCATAGCCCCAATTCATTCCCCATGGTTGGAATATCGACGAACTTTTAATAGCAAATATTGGCTTACCATATTTAAACTTCATCAATCCTTCAACAAGAAGCATCGTTGGTCTAGTGGTAGAATTCATCGTTGCCATCGATGAGGCCCGTGTTCGATTCACGGACGATGCACTTGCTTTTTTTGTTGCCGAAGTTTGCCTGGCTCGCTTTCTTTCTTTCTTTCTTTTTTGTCCACCTCCTTAGATACACAACTACTGGCACCTTTGTTTAATCTAGACCTTGCCACTAAAGTTGTATTTACCAGTGAGCTTCTTGATAACCTCCCTTCAGTCTACCGTACGCGTTGGCTGGCAGAGCCTGGGGAAGAAGAAATCTGTAGCCCTAGATGAGGATACCTCATCGTCCCCCGTGCGATCATGCCAAGCAGATCCATCTTCCTACTGAGCTATTCATGTGTATGGGAGGTGGCTTCAACCTGACATCGACAGGCTACGTAGCCTGCGTGGTTTTTAATGATCAGAGACTAACAACAAATGAAGTCGAGAACTGTAGGAGCAGTATCTGGCACTTGTGAAGCACTCGAAGGTAGACGATGACACCGCTCAAATCAAATCAAGAGAAAGCATGACCTCCCATACCAATAGAGATAACCACTGAAGGGTCTCAACTATTCGTGGCCCATGTGAAGTCGACAATATAGCGTATATTCAATATGAGAGCTCCGTCTCCTCGCGGGCATAGTTCTGAAATTTAGCCATAGATTTCGAGCTTATTTGTCCAATATTAAGCACCCTAAGTTTGTGTCCAATATTAAGCACCCTAAGTTTGTGTCCAATATTAAGCACCCTAAGTTTGTGTTCAATAGTATGGACCCTCCCGAAGTAGTCGGGACATAGGGTCCAGTATTTTCTCCACCGTGGCTGGGTCAATCTCCAAGGGCTCCTTGATCATTTGCGGCTCATTTGGACCAGATGTCGGCTGAGAGACTTTTATATATATGATGCCATGCTTGGATGGACCTACGGATAACCTTGCTACCCCTCTGCTCCCATAGGTGTCCACCGCACTAGAAAGCATGGTGAGTGCTACATATACTTCGGTACGGGAAAGGCAGGCCAGTAAGGAAACTTTGTAGACATACAAGCACCACGCACATCGTCTTGGTGGTTTAAAACCACCTATCCCGGAGTCTCACTGCAAAATTCGCCATACCTGACTGACTGAGACGGATACATCTCGATCTGGCTCACATGCCAAAGGGCAGCAAGTACCTTATGAGCTTGTTAGCAAGAGCCACACTAGCCAACGAGATAAAAAAGGATACGTCAGCTAGCCATACCCTTCCAACCTTGAAAAAATCCCGCGGGTCATTCTGGACTTCGAACCCTAATGATATTTAGAGCTTTTCAAGCATAGAAATTCGAGATAAATGGCGCTTACTCGGGTCAAAGGTGTAATTCCTGTCAGAGCGCGCGTGGCCAGGCTAAGAGATTAGAGACGCCACCGGGCGCTCATCGATAACTCCCTGCTCCAACCCAGTTCTTGTATGTGAATCTACGTGTGTTGGTATAGCCGCAGGGTCATGACTCGACCCGTGTTGGACATAGGTTCTCGGAGACTCACAACCGAGGCGATGGATGGAAATATGTGTGGATCTAGGAGTCTGGTCATTCCGAGAATGACCAGGGGTAGTTACTAGTGGTGACAGGTCAAAGTCCTTACCAGGGATGGGTAAACATTTCCTTTTCAATGAATCTTCTCGCTTTCTTTCGATCTTTATGGGTGAGGGAGTCCCAGTTATTATAGAATGGATTATCTGGCAGCCCAGAATCCTTCGGTTTAGGCTCGGGCTCGGGTTCCGGCTCAGAAAGGGGATGCCCGAAATTATGCGCTTGTGCTGCTCTGATGTTATCTGAGGAAACGCTGTTCATGGTGTCAAACTCGCATTGAGCAGACTTCTGTTGTGCATCAACGTAAGTAGAACTTCTGAGTCTGGCTTCATTCTGATTGTCAAGTCGAGCAACGAAGTTAAGTATTGAATCAGTGAACTGATCTTCTAATGGTTTCTGTACATTCTCCACACGGCAAGGCATTGTTCTTCATCAGCATCTGGCATTGCTTCATTGAGCAATAGATAGCCTTCTACGGTATCGTTTTCTCCTTGGTATTCGACCGGGAATTCAGACTGGAGACGTTCTGCCAGAGATGCTCGCCTCCCGGACTGTGAAGGCCGGCCCCTCGAAACCTTTCCTGATGCCAAATATTCAGACTCAGCATCGCCAGCAACATGTCCTGCGGGTGATATCCGGGCCAGTGGTATGAGGTGGCCTGTGACATGATTCACCATATTCCCTAGGTCAATACCAGAGTTCTGCCCCGGAAGACAGAATGGGCACTCAGTAATGATACTATACCTTGGGAGCCTCTGATAGCATGCAGCCGTGAGGTTGTCAAGGTCATCGTCGTCAAACTGACCTGAATGTTCCTTATACAGATGCTCTTTGAAAGCCTGGGCGCTATAAAAGGAGAATGTCGTGTCGTGGCTGTTATCCATACAAGTCAAGCCACTACTGGCATGTTGGTACTTCATGTGGCCAATCTAGTCTTTACCCGATTCAAAAGGTGTGTTTGGAGTAAGATACGAGTTTAATAGGTAGATATATGGTATGAGATTTTAAATGATATGGTGTTTTTGAATTCCTCAGCCTAAGATTCACAGAGTGGGGATTTAGACTACTCATGTCCACCGCTCCCCCTGAACGGACTCATCAGTATAGCAGACCAGGAAGCAGTACGGATACTCGGATTTTTTGAGATGCCCTGGTACCTCGGTGGAAGCTCAACATCAGGGCATACGACGTCGCGACCAATGGCGTCCTTCCAAGATCTAGCAGAGTATGTCTTGATAATTCTCTCTGGTCGAACTGTTGTTGCTGCCAAAGTGGAAGAATTGACACTTAACCACCTTGTCGTCCCCTTTTCCGATTTTTTGCAACCGTACTTTCTTGAAGAGAGCCTTTAGCCCTTGCCGTGGCTCCTGGAGCTGACCTTGGCATAGTAGGAGCTTCCTCGTTGTGTATAGGATGATTCTTCTCCTTTCTGACTCCGGTATATGAAAAGTGTTGCTGGCGCAAGCATATTGTATCAACCATAGGTTCAGGCAAACTGGAGCTTGCTTTCGAGTTCCCCAATTGGGTCTCTATAAACCTCTCCGCGCCCTTTCGAAACACCCGTGATGTTCACTCCGTTCTTATTATACTCGAGATGATTTGCTAACTTAACAAATCTGCGGAGTACACCTGAGCGACGTACACCCTGAGGAAAGCGGGATAGAATACCCAGCGTGTCACTGATGGCCGTTCCCGAAAGTGTATTCCATTCTTTGTCCAATACAAGGCTGTTAATGATAGCAGCGGATATTTCTATGATAAAGCAATGTTAGGGTGTTTGTAATATCTGCTTTCCTTATGTGTAATCCATACTAATCACGTTGCTCTTCAATCATCCAACGTATCCACCATGGTAGAATCTAATAAAGGGGCATTTCACAACCCCCAGTACATCGACGCCCGAGGTGGAGCGAAGATGAAGTTATTGGCCGCCTAGTGATTGTACCGAAAGACCTGGTTTTCTGCAGCCTGTGTGAGAGTGTCATCACCAGTGACCGACTGCAACCAGTCGTCGCAGAGTTGGGCGCATTCTGCAGCCTTGGCGGCGATGGCCATATGGTTGATTGATTCACGAGTTTCTCTTTCGTTTTGTACCTGGATATATGAAGAGAACAAGCTTACGAATGTTCAAATGACCTAGGCGGGGAGTGCCAGCCTTGTCATCTGAATGACATTTGATTGGCGGATTGTAGACGCAACTGGCGTGGACGATAGAGAGGGGCTCGGTCTTCTTCGACCATCAAGACCTCCGGGCCTTGATTTCACAGAACTCAATGACACCTCTAGCCTCTGGCAAATACCATTAGCATGTTTTTGATGCCATGTCCTACTCACTCGGTAATAATATTTCGGGTCTAAGCCCGCACGCTGAACTGACCAATCTGACCAAATCGCTGAAGGGTTGCAGCAACAAGGTGGACGAGATCTGTGGATATCAAGCGGTTGAAGAAAACGAGGACCTCGTAGACAACGAGAATCCTAAGCCTTCAGTCAGTCTAGGAAGCAGCCTTCTGCAGAGAGAGCAGTGACCGCCATCTGTCACAAGTTTTGTACAATATACTCAACCAGAATTGGCCTTGTCGGTTGCAAGAACATGACCAAAGTGGAAAGTTAGGTTACTGTTTGGGGGCAAGCTTTTATCTGGACCCCCATTGAACTTCAGAGAGCCAGATCCGATGCGTGACAGCTTTCTCGATTTGCTGACTGGCCCCGGCATCATACAGGAGTGTCGGGTGAGTTTGCGTATTGCTTGGTAAGACAACAATTGTCCTCTCGATGAAAATGGCGAATAGCCCTAGTTTCTTTCTAGTGCAACAACTAATGCAAGTTCACCAGTCTGTCTGGCCCATCACGAAGACTTGCGAGCTGCCTGCTTGAATATCACGGCAGGAATGGAGAACCAGCTGTGGCGTCAAGAAAAGCTGGTGCAGCCACTTGAAATTCTGCAGCTAGACGAGGATTATATCGAGAAGACCCTTGGGGAATTGCTTAAGATTGTGGAGCCTACATATGCTGCAAAGCGCGTTCTGGGTGTGATATTGGCTCGGTCTATATTACACTTACTAGAGGGCCCATGGATCAATCGGTCGTTCTGTATCAATGATATTTCGCTGTTCTGCAAGGCCCAAGACGACCAGCCCTACCTATCCTTTAGCAAGATATTTCTCTCAACAACTTCCATCACGGGCGACAGTCAGTATATACCGAAACTGGGTCGACGGCCGGCTTACAGCGTGCATCCATTCCTTACTATCCTAGCATTAGGGATTGGACAAGCAGAGATTGAGCTATTGAACTAGGAGATGATCTGCCAGGTATCTACAGACCACCATTCTTCGTGAAAGCGAAACAGGCCTTTTGATCTCACGAAGAACCTCTTAAGGGAATACGAGCTTCGTTCGCATCTAGAATCTGGCCTTCTGCAGTATGTTAAATTCTGTATAGATCGAACTTCATTTCTTCGCTTCGACAACATGAGCGCTAATGCTCTCTTTGTTGACCACTTGTTCATCAACAGCTTTTACAATGGCTGTGTGCGACCATTAGAAGAAGATCTGGTCAAAGGTGCCAAATGGACCTAGGACAAGGCTATCTGGCTTCGACGTCATAACCTTGACGACGAGGGTGTTTGCAGAGTCATCGAAAAGTTGGACCACGAGACACGATTGGGCCAACATAATAACAGGAGAGAGAAGAATCAAAAACGTGGAACGAACACCATGCTAATACATTAGCGCTAACAACTCTCCTAGAGGACACAGGCGGTGTCACAAACGGCAGTCAACAGAGCTTTATCAAGTCAGTGCCTGCTACCGAAAACAATATCTCAACCGGGCTTTTGGAAGGCCAGCAATCAAAGGCGAAAATGACCCCGAAAAAAGAAGACTTCGAGATCGCAATCATATGTGCGCTTCCTTTGGAAGCAAATGCACGTACACCAGGCTCCTTTGATGTGCCCACATTGGATGGCGCCCCAGGGGTATGACGAGGACTACCCATCCAGATCATCGCCTTGATGTGGCGACTAATGGCAGTGGAACCGGAGGCAGTAGTATTGGCTATACCCGCGTTGGGTGTCAGTACCTTCACATATAGCATCATCAATTATATGAGCTCCCTAGGCATATTAGCCAATTCAATTTTTCTCTCACCTTGTGGGGTCAAGAAGGTCTTGTGAATAGCCAACCAACACTAGTTCCTTTTCTGAGCAGCGGTTTACGAAGCGACTGACTTGGTTAGCCACCGTTTGAGTTCCCCTCTGAATAGCTAAAGCGCCTGCCAGTAGCAGGAGTCAGAAGATTGGAAGCATGGTGAGGTTACGGAAGTTAGGCTGGTTGTTGATGTGTGGAATGTGAGCTGAGAGTTTACTTAATATATGACAGAGAACTGCCTTGAATGGATGGCGGCGATTATGGACTCTACCGCAAGGAGCAAAACGCGTGGTTCACGAGTCACAATCACCTTGCAGCAAGGACAGCAATGTTCTTGCATTCTACTCATAGCAATGGTCTGGGCGATATTCAATCCCACTTTACCTACCCGTTACGGAATGTCACCATACTTCTGCGGTGTCCGATCTGTTGCGAAGAATGGATCATTCCTGACCAATGAACGGGATGATGGGAAAAAATGGGGGTTGTAACTGTCCACTATAATTACCTTCATATACAGAAGGTATGTACCTACTAAGGTCACAATTTCGGCCAACCAGCAGCCTCAGTTTAAGTCAGATACTAGCCCGAGGTTTATCCAAGGCTCTCAAGTTCTCTACACAGAGAACCTCAGATGAAGGCACAGAAGTATGTCACCTATCACATGATATCAGTCAGAACGCCGCTAATTGTTTCAAGATGGTTAGTTAGGCAAAATAAGTGGAGCCAGTTGTTCGGATGGGACATTCTTGTCGACGATACTTTAGACACCGTATGTGCATGGATCAGATGGTTCAGTATATAGATACTGACTTTGGACGATAGGGAAAAAGCCTAACAACGTCCACACCCGAGTCAAAAAGAAGCCTCATCGCCACAAAAAAAGCTTTAAATAGCATCAGGGACCTTCACTAGGCCTAATTAGTTCCCTTTTAATTTAATCAATCAAGGCGATACACTGCTTAGTCAGGTCCCCTCCTTCCCCGAAGCGGGAAGGCGGCGAAACCGCCCGGGACTGGCCTTGGGAGAATTGATTAAATCACAAGCATCAGGACTTTCGCATCCATGGTTACCAATCTTTTGTCTTTGAGCTGGCCCTGAGCTGGAGCTGGTTTCCTCATGTCTTTAGACACCTGATAATGAGCCCAATCGTTCAGTTGGTCCTCCATGTGAAAAGAGCCCGCGCTGCCATAAACAGGGGGAGGAGGAAATCAGACAGCAAGAGAAATAACCCATTTAGACACAATCCTTTCTCTTCATCGGTCTCTTCGACATCGGAGTACGTTTATCAGATTTTGATTCTCAAAACATTATATGTAGCCCATCGCTAACGCTCTGATAGTGTCGAAAAACTCAATCCAGTGCCTACCTCGTCACTATGGGACATTATCCCTGTTGAGATTCAAATCAAGATATTCGCCCATTGCGGCGTCACGGATCTACTACCACTGAAACTCGTTTGCAAAGCCTTCTACCAGCTTCTTACCACCCACGAACATGCGATTACTCGGCAGTATCTCCGCCAGCGCCGGCATGGAACACTTCCATCTCCGATCGATAGTGAAAGGACATATACACGCCATCCAGAGGATGACGTAGTGCTACTGTCCGACCTTTTCCCACCCGCAAAGAGCGCAAAGGGTGGCCATATATATACTTTCAGATATGTGTATAGTTTACGACGCCGGCAGAAACTTTGCTCGAAGCTGTGCTATTACATCGCAGACCGCGTCATGGATCGCTTCATCCACAACGAACCGGCGTACATGAAATCCATGTTCCCAACACGGAACGACCGGAATGATCTTATGAAGCGAGGGACTGCGAGGATATGGTTCTATCTTACGCCACTGATGTAGGTCTTGCTCTCCGCCATTACCCTCGACATCTCTCTGATGACTGCCAGGTATTATACGCTATATTTCCTCGAGGCCTATAGTCTGGCTAGACGGGAACAGACGAACATACTTTTGCGCGACTTCGAAGCTGGGCGACTGCCGGTCCCTATCCCCCCGGATGTCCGCAAGTCTATGTACCGGGGCTTGCAAGTGAAAATAATACAATCTCCCCCTTTCACGAACACCGCCACTCTCATCGCTACTCATCACTGCATGCGACTCCTAGTTTCCTATCTTCAGTATACAGTACCGCCTGACGAACCTGGCCCATCCGATGACAGCTGGATTAGTTCATTACTTACAGTCTCTCCATTTGTTCGACTAGTGGAGTATTTTTCTGCCGAGATAGGTGATGGTGGGAACCAACGACTGCAGCGGAAGGACTTTATGCACAATTTCCACAATGACATCACGTCGAATGAAAAAGACGATATGAATTCGCTGGTTTTCGAAAGAGCACCGAATGCCCACCTACACAGCTCTGTGCAGGATGTCTGGTTTGAGGTTGCCCGACAGGAGTTGGCGTTAAGAAGAGCGACGCAACATCATGCAGAACACATCTCGATCCAGGAGAATTTACCAGTACTACTGGGTTGTGAGGATTGCCGGAATCCACGGAATTCAAGGGCATACCGTGCTTGAATCACTTGATTGATAGTTTAGCAAGCATTGTATTGGTCGGTGTGAGGCGTTATAAGAGGGTTTTTGGTTGGTTTACGATGGGATATACACGCATTTGGCTAGTTGGGCGTACATACATTCATTGTCTTTCATCATGTCAACTACTTGATACGATATCGGAGTGATCACTACTCTTAGACGGCCCTTTAAAAGGGCGTATATACCATTTCTTCACATTTCTCTATGTAAACCTGGCATGAGAATATATGTACTCCGTACAAAGCCTCGAACATCGAAGTGAAACCTTAAGCCCTATAAGGAAATATACTCTTGGCATTTCTTTGTTTGTCATGTTTGCGCGCCGGCAAGTCGCGTCTCTAGATAGCGAAGGATAAACTAAAACAGAGCACTCCGTATTGTATTTAGTAACAATATCCATAAAGGGACCTACCTAAAAACAGAAAGAAAAAACTCCCTTACACTCGATATGTGAAACAGAACATACCTCTAGCCAACATCGTATTACCCTCTGTACTAAAACCCCCCACAATGGCACCATCAATATCTTCTCAGATGCTAAATACTTCATGGACATTACACCGTCTATCACCACTCCACCATGAAAAAGAATTCAGATCCCTCCTGGATAACCCAGACGCCCTAAAAACATACGCAAACCGGCTCCGCGACCAACTCACCGGGAACGTCCTAGCCGGCTTCCAAGTCGGCACCAGCACAACCACCACAGAAGAAGAAGCGCTATCCAGGACCGGCGCTCTCAAAGAATGCACCTGGGAAGCTATACCAAGCCTTTCCCTAGAAGACCCGGAGGCCACTCATCCAGATCACCCCTGTGGAATTCTAGTGGTACTAGAATACGAAAACATCATCTACAAAGCGGCGTTACTCGCCCCGCCGTCACATGAATCTTTTTCCTACCGGGAAAATTCCACATATCTCCCGTTGCTATTAACGCGGTTACCGGGTCCGCTAAGACAAACCTTCATTTCATTCTTGTCCGCGAAGTTTGACACTTACTGCTCTGTTTTCCGTCTCCCGTCGCAGTTCCTTTGCGCGGGGCTGGAGTCATACACCAATGTCTTGACAGAGGGGCAGAGCAGGGCATCAGCGCGCTCACGGGGGATTCTTGAGGATCTTGTCAAGGAGGTCCAGATTACGGTATCTTTTTCTCTGTCTGTGGCTCCGGATTTGAGATCCCTGAATATTAATATTCCTCGGGGCTCGATTGCGGATTTCCTGCCTGCGGTTGGGGATTCGGACGGGGAACCGAGTGGTTCTATCCTTTCGGGGCTCTCTGCTTATATTGAGAAGCATCTTGCAATGAATCTGGATCTGGCGGGTTCTTCTCCTAGAGATAGTCCGGCGCGGAAACATGTGCGCATTAGTAAGATCGCGTGTGGTGGGTTCGTTCTGGGTGGTGAAGGGAAGTTGAAATTGGTTGCGCGGCCGGCTCGGACTAGTTCGGGGGATGATGATTCTGGTGATGATGATGGGAATGAGAGGAATCGTCTTGCGTTGCGGGCGAGTGAGGTATTAATTTGCTCTGTTATACGCAGAGCCCTTGTTGGTGCTGGCCGGGCGACGGCGTGATTGGAGTGATTTATACGAGAGGAATATGATCCTTGCTCCGCGTGCTCTTGGGCCAGGTGTGGAATAAAGACGACTTCCTTACGCCAGTGATTGGATTATCTCGATGGAGGGTCGGCAATCTTACGAGGATTTAAATTCTATCGGTCGTCCAAATGATTAACATCAACCAACGAAACTTCATGCAAGAGGAGCCTATGACGAAACAGGGGGCTCTAGATATTCGGGAATTAACAATAGGCCGGCTAATATGCATACAATAACATCAAGCATTGTCTACGTTATGAGGGGTTGCGTGTTAATAAAACGTGACTATGCAACCATGGCATTTATATCGTAACTGTTCATGTCTGCAGTCTGGTCTTCTGATTCGGCGAGTTGGAGTGCTTCGTCGACACGGTGAACGAAATGAGTCATTCCACCGCACCGATCCACAATTCCACTCCTTTCAAACATGCGGAAAACATTGCGGGTAGCAACGCGGCAGAAGAAGACTCTGACACCTTGGTCTGCGTATCCGTCGACAATTTCGTATAAGACTTGCGTACCAGAACCATCGATGCTGGTGACACCATGAACGTCGAATATAATGTTCTTGTTGTGCTCCGGAGTGCGCGTTGGTGGGAGAGAAGGATGCGCTCGACTAGTGCCATATAGTTCTAACCGCCGAAGGCGATTCTTAAGCTCGCCGGTATTGGCGAAGGTAAGCGGCTCCGGGATCTTAACAATAAGCGCGCCTTCGACCAACTCCACATTTTCCGGGTGGAGTTCAGCGTTGTCAAACCGGTCGGTTGTGCCGGCTACTTTCCCGAGAATTTGGATCCGGGGTTGGGTAGAATGACGGATGAGGATCAATATAGAAAGGCCAATACCGAGCGCAATACCCAATTCCAAGGAATAGAATATAGTCGAGATGAAAATGAGAAGCATCAACAATAGTTCTGTCCATCCGCGCAGACGGATAAAGAAGGCCACATCGTGAGGGCATTCTTCGATTAGACTGAAGGCGACAACAGAAATCATGGAAGAAAGGACGGCTTTCTATGACAATGTTAGCAAAAGTCTCAGTAGGGGCCTACAAGACTTCAAAACCAAGTCTTACCGGAAGGTAATATAAATACGGTAAGAGTACCATAATACAGATAAACGTAATGATGCTTAGGAAAATGCTGCTCATTGGGGATCGAGCTCCAGTTGAGGCATTAACTTTGCTTCTTGCATACCCACCAAATGCAGGGAGCGCCATAAAGCAGCCCCCAATAGTATTAGCAAGACCTAGCGCCACCATCTCTCTGTTAGGGCTGACGGGCATGCCCTGGACGCCCTCTTGCCTGTCCTCACCACTGAGTCCCTTGGCGGCAACGGAGGACTCAAAAAAGCCGAGTAACGCGATAACGAATGAAGTACTCATTGCAGCGCGTACATGTTTCATCTGGCTGAACGAAAATGGCCATTTAAACGCAAAGAGGCCATTCGGATTTTGCTTCAAGGGGCCCAGGATCTCCAGACCCTTTTCATCCCAACTAAGATGCCATGTCAAGACAGCCGAAAGAATGACTACAAGGATACGGTCTGGAAGATATATCACTTGAGGATACCGTGGCTGGAGCATTTTCTTGAGAGTCCTGCAATAGATATCAGTTCGAAAGTTCCGAATGTTCTAACAACCAGCACCTACCGAAATACCATGATGATAGCGAAGCTACCAAAAGCCACTGCGGTTGTGAGAGCGTGGCAATCTCCGATGTTTCTCACAAGAAACACGAGCTTTTCCACAGTAGTCCCATGAGTGACACCAGCATCCTTTGCCAGGTCAGATAATCCGACTTCGGGGATGAACTGATCCACGAAGATGACGAAACCGATAGCCGTGATGAATCCTCTCAAGAACGGCCGGCTCAGGACATTGTCCAGGAATCCTAGGCGAGTAAGCCCAGCGATCAGTATCATGGAACCTGCCATCGCAGTAGCTATTCCGACAACCATGGCATTTGCGACTTCATCATCCTCCCCTGAGGGTCCTTGCCTGACGCTGTTCTTGACAATCGTTCCAGTAAGTAAAGATCCAGCTGCTTCTGGTCCCACTATCAACAAGGGGCTGCTTCCAAATATCGCGTAAATGAAAGGATTGATCACGAAAGAATAAAGGCCATTGATAGGAGGAGCATGAGCGAGATTCGAGGACAAGGACAACGCCATCGGAATATAGATGGATGCGATAGTCATCGCAGCGATCAAGTCCCCTCGGATATATGACCAACGATATTGGGTAATCCAGTTGAAAAACGGGATGTAGTATGATATGTACCTTGAGAGCGGTTAGTTATTTCTGCGCCGCCAAAACTGAATGATTTTAAGCACAGCATGGCTATGAACATGAACATACAGGGATTTATGATTCTTCATATGCAACGCCGTGAGAGACGAGTCTAATGATGGTATATTCTCTGGGCCTTCTGGATATCCGGAAGCGTCGCTGGGATGCCGACGGTTGTCTGCTTCGCCTGGAAGCTCAGGTCTTTCTTCGTTCCCAACATCTTGCGAGGAATTAGCATCCCACTTGTTCTCTTTGCGGTCAGGTCGTGGAGAGAATGTGCCATGGTCGCAGGAGCCCCTCAGACCGCACGCAGGGTCCCGGCGATCATAAGATTCGAGAAGACGAGTTCTAGCATCAGGCTCTCGTGACGAATGTATTATCGTAGATCCCTCGGTGTTTTCGGCTGCATTCTCGGTGGTTACAAGACCCGTTGGAGAAACCGGAAAGTCGTTTGGAGAAGCATTGCGAAAGAGGTTGACAAAGCTATCCCGCCAGGAGCGCCGTTGATTCGGCTCCTGTACGTTGGAATCCGACATGTTCACCCGGAGACTGTTAAACTAGTATTGCTACGCTGTTCAGGGTATCCCAGCACTCGCCATGTGTGCTACCGAAGAATGATAGAAGAACGGGAGTAGAAAAATAGGGAAATTCCTAGTTATATATAAGGCAGCGAAAAAAAACGGGCGAGTCAAAAGTAGCGCACGCCGTAGCGTAATAGGCGGTCACTACGATTGGTAATTGGCGGGAGATGGTAAGGCGTGAAGACGAAAGAAGCGATTATCATTATTCAAAGAATGAGAGTATCACATTTTCTATTCGAGGAAGCCCCACGGGGCAAAGACAGGTATGTAATCGACGAATTGAACTCACCTCTCCTTTGTCACTTCCCAAGAATGGCGCATTGGCTTCCTCTGAAGGTAGGAAATGATAACGACACCCAGTTCGGGTATGGAGTCCATTATGTCCATTATTATCGCGTTCTGCCGAGCGGTCAAGATCACCCACGCGGGCACGTGATGACTCACCACCAGCCCAATTGTGGGTTTTGAGCCGCCACAAAGCGATTTGAAGTTGTGCTCTGAATCTCATCGTTGGTCTGCCGCTAATATTTGAATCACTCTGATCCAACCTCCTCCACTTCTTCTAGAAGTTTGCATAGAGGACGAATCCTTACGGGGCCCTTGACTTGACTTTCATCATCTTCGAAAAAGTTCGCTGCTTAGCTTTGCCCTGCAAAGGCGCAACCCCGCCAAAATGTCTTTAACAAACTGCCGTTTTTATGAGGAGAAGTATCCGGAGATTGACAGCTATGTCATGGTCAATGTCAAGCAGGTATGCGCTTCCTTATTTGGGACCGAGAGTGTGGTGATCGAAAAGTCTCTAATTATTATCTTTCTATTTCACAGATCGCCGAAATGGGCGCATATGTGAAGCTCCTCGAATACGACAACATCGACGGAATGATCCTGCTTTCCGAACTTTCGCGGAGACGTATCCGTAGTATCCAGAAGCTCATCCGTATCGGACGCAATGAGGTCGTCATCGTACTTCGAGTTGACAAGGAAAAGGGCAAGTAAATTCGCTTTTGGTGTTAGGCCATGCCGGGGGTCGACTTCAGCTGACTGGGTTTCTTACTTCTTGTAGGATATATCGATCTCTCTAAACGACGAGTCTCCCCGGAGGATGTTATCAAGTGTGAGGAAAGATATAACAAGAGCAAGGCGGTGCACTCCATCATGCGCCATGTTGCAGAGGCCACTCAGACTCCTCTCGAGACACTATACCAAACTATCGGATGGCCCTTGAACCGGAAATATGGCCACGCTCATGACGCCTTCAAGATCTCCATCACGTAAGATTCAGGTGATCAGCGACCAGTGTTCATTGTCTAACTGACGTTGCTTAGGAATACCGATGTGTGGAACGATGTCGAGTTCCCCAGTGAGGCCGTGAAAAAGGAGTTGTCGCTGTACATTAGCAAGAGACTTACACCTCACCCAACCAAGGTTCGCGCCGATATCGAGGTTACTTGCTTCGGCTATGAGGGAATCGACGCGGTTAAGACCGCTCTGCGCACTGCCGAGGAGGCCAACACTGCTGATAGCCTGATCACGGTCAAGCTGGTTGCCCCTCCACTGTATGTCTTGACCAGCCAGTGCTTGGATAAGGCTATTGGCATCAAGATGCTCGAGGAAGCTATCCTGAGGATTGAGGCTAAAATCAGGGAGGCCGGTGGTGGCTGCACCGTCAAGATGGCACCCAAGGCCGTCACCGAGCACGATGATCAGGTGCTCCAGGAGCTCATGGAGAAGCGGGAGCGTGAGAACATGCAGGTCAGCGGTGACGAGAGCCAGTCTGAGAGCGATGAGGGTGTCCTTGAATAAGTGGCGCACAGGACGCCTAATAGTGCCATACTAGGCCGATGAGCCCATTTGGAAGAGTGGAGAGTGTCAAAAAAAAAAAACACGAAGTGAGGTTAAGCAGCACAGAATCCGAAGGCCGGATTTGGGTATTGGATGCAAGGATGGGGAAAAGTTAATAGAAGTTTCAAATGTGACACGAATTATGAGACGGGAGACGGTTTAATGTGCTCATGGGCAGGATCAAGACTAGCAGCGGTGTTTCAAGACAACAGGGACAGCAGTCCGTCAGGTCAAGACTGGGGATGTTCCTACCCCATCAGAGGCTGTGGTTGCCTCGCTGTTTCGCGTATAGTGGTTGGTTGGTCAATTATCCGTTTCTGTTGGCGACTGAGCTCCGGTTTCACTGGGACTTGATTCTGCGTTCTCATGTACATAAGCTTCTTTGATCTACGGGTCAAGATCGGTCTGTACCTTGTTAGACACCTTATCATCAAAACTTTCTTCTTTGTTTTTGGTCACAATTTTGACGTTATTGGCAGGCTTAGGTAGCTACTAGTGTGTTAATATGTACTCAAGTCTAACTGCGGAGTATACAAGCGTATTTGCAGACCGTATTCGATATAAAATCCGTTTGATGGACCATGTCCAATAATGGAGGTGGCTGAGAGTGGGGCACCGCGGGATGATGAGCTATCAAAGAGCTTAATCTAGCTCGTTTCCCCCCCCTCTTGTCTTGTCTTGCAACATTCTAACTCTGTTCAAGAGGCTTCAAAACATTTCCGGTCCATCATGGGAATCCACTGGAAAGATATCTTTAACACTGATACTGGACGTGCTCGGCGCCGTCTGCAAGTAGAACGTCACCGATGTACGCACCTTGCGCCACACACCAAATGGGGATCAGAACGTTCGAGCTAACGCGCTAAACAGTGCTTCCTGCTTACACTTCTGACTCGGTTCCCTCCGCTGAACCTGCGAAGGAAATAACTAAAGTTGCCCTTCGCCTAAAGTACCAGATTGAGCAGGTCATCCCCTGCGAAGTTGAAGATAGCATCATCACTAGTCCCAACAGCCGTGTCATTACAGACAATGTTATTCAAACTGCCAGACAAGCTGGCGGCGAAGACCTCCGTGCTTGCATCATTTTCTGCTTGCTTGTATGCTTACGTTGGTTCAAAATCCAAGCTGCGGAGGAGCTTTGGGATTCTGATCTCCACGAGCGCCGAGCTCTCGCATGTGAGGTCATAGCCAAGCGCATGTAATGACCCTGCAATATCCACATTGTAGCTGCACTTACCCGTACTAACAAATCCCCCTCTAGAATCGAAACCGAGGAGGACCAGGATTTTTTATTAATTCATACCCTGCTCAAGCGGTACTCGATCTTCGTTGACGGGGAGGAGACAATGCCAGCCAACGTTATTGAGCGCGCCGTGGATCTTCACGCTTTGAGAGTTATCGGATCTTCTGGGTACCAGAAGTGCATCAGGTACCTCTGGAACGGCTGGTTCTGTCAACAGGAAGGCAACCCAACTAACTTCGTTCCCTACCATGAAAAAGACAACACAAGTTTTGCAGTCCATTTTCATCCAGATCGGATGAGGACCCCTCTGTATCAGAATGCAAGCCAGATTGCCATCTCCCTGGTATACCTCGCCCTATACACTCAAGTTATCAATACCGTCAATCCCAGCGGAGACATCGACGTTGGGGAAGGCATCCTCTACGTCGTGACTCTTGCATTTATCTGCGATGAGTTGACCAAGCTGTGGAAGATCGGCTGGCATTACTTTGATTTCTGGAATGCCTTCAACTCCACCCTCTATGCGATCCTCGCCGTGTCTTTTTTCCTACGTGTTGCCGCTCTAACGCACTCGCCCTCCGCTGATGATGAGCAGAGACAGAGGCTCAATGAACTAAGCTACAACTTCTTGGCCTTCGCAGGACCAATGTTTTGGACTCGCATGGTACTCTATCTGGACTCGTTTCGGTTCTTCGGGGCCATGTTTGTCGTCTTGCGGGTGATGATGAAGGAAAGCATAATATTCTTTGCTCTCCTCTTTGTGGTCCTGGCGGGCTTCTTCCAAGCTTTCATCGGCATGGCACAGGCCAATGATATCTCTGCCACGAAGAGTATCATACAAGGCATGGCAAACAGTATAATGCAGAGCCCGGAGTTCGGCATTTTCGAGGATTTCGCTTATCCGTTTGGAATTATCCTCTACTATCTGTTCAATTTTATCGTCATGATAGGTCCGGACTGGCCCCCGCCCCCTGATCCACAATCCACGACTTTGCTAACACCTGACAGTCCTGCTGAATATCCTTATCGCTCTGTACAATAGCGCATATGAAGATATTTCTGGAAATGCCATTGACGAGTATATGGCCATCTTCGCGCAGAAAACGATGTCTTACATCCGAGCTCCGGATGAGAATGTCTTCATTCCCCGTACGTCATTACATTTGTCACTTAAGGGTTATTCCATACTAACAACGTCCTAGCATTCAACCTTCTCGAGATCATTTTCCTAGTCGCACCATTTGAATGGTGGCTGCCGCGCAAATATTACGCAAAGCTGAATGACATCATCATGGGTATCATTTATTCACCGATCCTACTCGTTACGGCAACGCTTGAAGTCCGCGATGCCCGTCGGATAAGATGGAATCGTCGCAGAGGAGAAGAAGACGACGACGAAATCCAGGAGTGGGAGCATGCTGCGGAGGAGGTTGGTTTTGAAGTCGACGACACCTGGAAGCAGACCGTCCAAGACACTACCCCCAACGTGACCCTGGACAGCTGCAGCTGGGAACTCATCCAGCTCAGGGAACAAATCCACGCATTGACGGAAACAGTCCGAGCTCTGGCCGAAGAGAAGAAACTAAAGGGGACACAGAACGGCGAACCCAGTTCAACGATCTTGGAACGTGAATAACTGCTTGGAAAGAAGGGGCCTGTGTGAAAACAACTTTTACCTGTTGGCATTTATCAAGTTGGGTGATTTGATGATTGATTGTGCCTTATATGCCTTAATCTGATTTGGTGCTGTGTCTAGTCTATCTGTCCATTTCTCGGTTCTATGCCAACGCAACGCCATGCCCGGCCGGTGCCAAGTACGGTGTGGCAAATGACTCGTACCACGAAAATAACTTCAAAAAGCAAAAACTGAAGCCGAACGCGGGGGTCGAACCCGCAACCTTGAGATACCGTGAGGACTAAGAGTCTCACGCTCTACCGATTGAGCTAGCCCGGCTAGTGATGGAGAATGTTTTAAAGCTTTGCCTAGATAATCGTAGCGAAGAATCAACTTGGCCAACTTCAGATTGTGCGAGATCTGGGGATGTTGTGCTACTCACTATGTATCCTACAATATTTGGGTTATGGAAGAAAGGTCCATTTTGCTCTAGCTCGTATCATCCAGGAGATGTAGACAATTTTACTAACTGGAGTTGATCATTTGTGCTTATCATGCTATGGTTTATGATTGCTTTTGCTCTGGGACCCTTATCCTTCTTTGGCTGGTGTGGTTCGGTTTGAGGTACTTTTTATACCAGATGGTTTAATACTTTTTCGATAGGCCTTTATGTGTATGTTGTTCTTATATCTGGTATAAGTTGGTGCACTGTGTTAAAAGGGTAGTGGCTTAGTACTATGTATTATTATCAGAAAATACTCTGTATGCTCTGTAGTGCTTAACACTGCCAGTGTATGATCCATGACACCGAAGTAATATCGGAGCACTACAAGAAAGGGACACATCTTGTTCACTGGGGATATCAGCGTAGATTAGAAGATAAGTTTCCAAAGGTATTCATCTACAGGTTGAAGTACCAAACAATGTTCTCATTATGCGGTGCACGACTATTACATTATTCGAGATTCTGCTACTATTGCTTTGTTTAATGCTAAAAAAAGGCTGCGTCTCAGCACCAGCCGGGCTAGCTCAATCGGTAGAGCGTGAGACTCTTAGTCCTCACGGTATCTCAAGGTTGCGGGTTCGACCCCCGCGTTCGGCTTTATTTTTTGAACCTTTTGCGCTTGCCAATCAGGTTTCTATTTGTTTTTGGGGGTGGGGTCAGAGTTCGTTTGGACGTAATTCATTCGACACATGGATTTAGGTCAAGATTGGGACTATCAATGCTGGTTATGATAATGTGATTGTAATGTTTTGGTTGTGTTTCCAGAGACAAATATACTAGCAAGAAGGGATGCGGATATATGTTCAAGACCCGACAGCTTGTGTGTGTGCATGACAATGCAAGTTTTGATGTGATATATGTATTATTATAATGCAGGGAATACCCAATGAACCAGCCCAGATGAGCTATAGCCACATAGCAGCAGAAAGAAAAGAGAAACCCATCGTAAAGACCACCATGATAAGTAAGTTGAGACATAAAACGCCCAGTGCTATGCAAATTTGTTGATGCCAAACGCCGTGCAGACACCACAACCAAAAGTCATGAGGTTATACTGCAACGTGAAAATGAGTAGAATGTGTATCTAGGCCAAGGCAAATCGAATCTCATAACGAAGCCCGTTGCTAATTGGCTGGCTGGTTGCTCGTGTAGACACTCTCAAAGTCCAACCTCGCTAGCATTCCATTCACACGGTCAATTTCCCGGGTGAGATCTTCAACGTTCATCGCTAGACTGCTGACCTCGTCGAATTTGCGACGTCGGTTCGCATCGGCGATCATTTCGGAGACGAAGAATTTCTGCTCTTCGAGAACAATGAGGCGTTCACGTAGGGATTTCTCCTCCGCCTCCAGTGCGGAGACGGCACTGCTTGCATCACTAGCTAGGCTGCTGTTGCTACCACTTGCAGCCACACTATTATACTTGATAAATGATAAGGCAGATCCTTGCCGTTGATGACTGCCTGCTGAGCCGTTGCCATTGGTAGTGCTAGGGGAGCTAGTGGAGCTTGGCAGTCGACCGTTAGGTGTCGAGTGCCTGAGGACCTTGGGTAGTGATTTCAGGGGGAGCATGTGGAGATGGAGAAAACTGCTGGCTTGTTGGTATATAGCCTTTTGGAGACGTTGCTGTGCCGAAGACTGGGTAGGTAGATCGCGGATCCGCCGAGCGGCGACATCATATTGGGCGAAAGAATCAGTAAGTCGTTTGCGGACCTTGGAAGCTTCAGCTATTTGAGCGGATGATGGCGGTCGCCTGGGATCTCTATTAAAATAACCAATTAGCATATATGAAAAACGATATGTGGTAGTAGTAGAAACATACTGCAGAGCCGTTAATAGCCTTTGGAATTTCGGCAAAAGGATTCGAATGCCTCTTTCAAACTGGATCAAATTCTCATACGCCCTCACATCTGGAGGTTTCCGCATGAGGTCGGCTTCGAAATCTCTACGGTCAAATATCGTTGACCTGCATTCCTTGCAAAGCCTGACATCGACGTTTATGATGTCTGTGTTATCGGACTTCTCTGTGGGTGTCTTGGTTACTGCCGGATGTTAGTCACCGGAGTTCTGGTAGATGGGTGGTTGACATACAAGGAGTGATGCTCAAAGGCACTTCGATAGAGCATCCGGTCGCTGGATCGCCGCAGACAACTCGCCCGCAAGTTCTGCAATGGTGCCTCCGAAAAGTATAGCCGGTGAAATCTTGTTGGCAAAAGGGGCACCTTGAGACGCTCGTGTCGTCCTGCCAACTAACGACTGTTTGCTCAAGGGCCTTCCGTTGGTCGTTCTGCCACGCTAGTGACCAAAGTTTACTTGTATTCGACTGGATTTGCTCCATAGGTAAGCTGGCTAACAGCTGGGTGAGTCGTGTTAAACGCTTTTCCAGCCGAGAGACTTCCAGAAATGCCTTGTCGACGGTCTGCTTCCTCACTGCTTTGAATTCGTCCATCCGATCTCTTACCAAACCTGCAATCATTAGCACCTATGCTACCTGCGAAGCACATATGTGAGACTTGACTTACCGTTGTGATCATTATACCCCTCCCGCGACTTATAACAGGTTTCGCAAACCCTACACCATAAACCTCTCACCGGTTCATGTTGCGCTGACCTGGACAGCTTCATCTGGTACATAGTATGCTCCTCGCAAAACAGCTTCCCGCATTTTCGACAATTAACACAGCCGTTGGTGGCATTAAGTCGTTTCCCGCACGACGGCTCCAGACAAACATCATATAGGCAACGCGCTTGCCAGTGATCCTTCACGATGATGTCTTCAGGGTCCAGTGGCCTCGGCTGTTCAGGGGTATGCATCTGGGTGGGCCCAGAAGGACGACTAGGACCAGCGAAGGGTTGCAGATTGTCGTTCGACTCGAATACATCTAGCCCCTTTAGCTTCTGGTTCAAGACGGCAAGCGGCTGGAATCGTCTCGCTTTCTCCATCTGTACTTTGAACCAATCCTTAACCTCATCCTGGCGGTCATCTTCTAGATTTTGATGTACGTCATCGAGGTGCCTGGGGCTACATTAACGGGATGTAAGATGGACTCGTGGAGTGGAATATACCTATTTAGCTGTAGTAGTGTCACCTGTGCGAATGTCAGTAAGCGGCTTCATGCAAAAAATGATCGATATGAAAGGAAAAGGGGCACAGAAGCATACCATCTCTTCACTGCAGATCGGACAAGCCAGCTGAGCTCCGGCAGCTGCCGGAGCGGCAGGAATCGAGGTACCGACATTGTCCAAAGAGATACGGGAGGTGAGATCTTGTGTTTCGGAGGAGAATTGCGAGGCCGATGCCTGGGAGCTGAGAGAAACGCTGCTGGCGGTCGGCGATACGAGCCTCGGTTTGGGTTGCGGAGACGGGGTTGAAGCCGATAGGGAGAGAGCGTTCGCGCTGCCTAGGATACGACCTCCGCCCAGCGTCCTCCGGGACATATTGACTTGGATTAGTGGAGCATGGGAAGGAAATTCCGCAGAAAGCGGCAAATGAGCAGAGTTGGGCGTGAATCAAGAATGTAAGTAAAAAGAGAAGCGAAATCAAGGGACGGGCTCCAGATTGTTTCAGTCATGGATGGAGAGCAGCAGTAGCAGCAGCTGATCGTTGGAGATGGCGGGGGGGGCTAGGCCGAAGCCCGTTGGTGCCTGAGGCAGCAACACAAGATATACTCTTTGCCCACAATAGGGGTTTCCTTTCATTATCCCCCCATGGCAACCAAGCCCGGCGTCTCGACAGTCGATAATATGCAAGGTCGAGCGAATATTGACAAATACCGAGAAAACGTCATGAAATATAATTGTCTAGTCTTTACATTGTATTTACCACGGAGCAACATTAGTAAATCTCTCACACGCAAAAAGCATAAATCAACTTCTATCCGCCCACAGCAACAGCTTATCTAATACATCTTTCACACCTAAAGATCTAAAAAAAGAACAAAAGTAATTTAAACCTTCCTCTGCGCTTCTTGCGTCGCCAATTGCTCCAACTCCTCTTTCGCCTTACGGGCCGTCTCCCGCTTGAGCTGGTCTGGACGGCGCACGGCAATGTCCTTCGGCCGGAAATCGCTGAACAGCGTCTTGAGGACATTCTCAATGAGCCAGCATCCAGCGTAATCGAAAATCATCAAGACAGTCAACGTGACTTTGAATTCGGTGCTAAACGGAACAAGACGCAGCTTCTCGTTGATTTCAGGAACGAACTCGGTGGCGCAGGAGAAGGCCATGGCCGATGCGCCCACTAAGCCCCAGTACATAGCCTTGTTCTCGCGGATAGACTCTCTGAAAGGACGGCCTTGATAGTTGATAGAGAACGTAGAGATCTGCTGGATGAGTTGAAGCAGGTAAATGGCGCTGTTAAGTAGGGATGGCTCGAATTCACCCTCCAGATCGATGTCGGATTTTCTCCTAGGGAATGTCAATAAAATGGACCCGATGACTTTCAGAAGAGGAAACGTACGGTTCAATCGAATAGACATAGTTCGTCAGATAAATCAGAGTCACAATGTGGATAGCAAACTGCCCAAGCACGGAGCCAATGATGTATATGTTGAAGATATTGGGCTGTGGGCGCTCTTTGGATAGACCCTCCACAGACTAGAAAATTACGTTAGCATCAAAGTATCAACACCATTTGCCTGATTTCTTACCTTTGCGCGTGAAATGGAAAGGAAGCAGACACTCATCACCATGCCGCTGATGGTCACCTGACCGTCACCGAACTTGATACCATCGAGGTAGATAACACTCAAACTGTAGGCACTGATCAAACAGTTCAGAGCAAGGATTTTGTACATCTGAATAGTAGCAACGAGTGTACAACGGCCTTGACGAAGGATGTTGGGAATGGCGATAACATTAGCCAGTTTGCTAGTGAATGGCGCAGCAACTGACGCATCACCGAGTTTGATCGTGGGAGGCTCGCTTTCATCCAACTCCTGCTCCATCATGGAGCTGGTAAGCTTGTCTGCCAATCCAGCCGCTGCTACAGAAGCTTGCTGCTGGCGTTGCTGTTGAGGAGAGACATTGGCATTGGATTGCTGGAGTGCTTGCGCGCCAGGCGATGTGATAATAGGAATGCCATCTGTTTGACTCTGCGCGATTGCCGGAGCAGCTGACCCTCTCTTCGCCGCTTCTCTTTCCATGGCCTTCTGATAGTGTGGGTTGCCGGGACCAGGAGGATACAAATGAGCGATTTGCAAAGGTACTGGTGGGGAGGGTTGGTTGAAACGCTGCATCATGGCGACCTGCTTCTCATAGATCTCCTTCATCTTCGTTGTCCGGTAGTGCTCAGCAATCTTAGTAAGATCCTCAGGAGACCCATTCAGGAGCGCAACACCGACATGAGCTTGCTTCAGAGCTCCGACGTCGTTGGTACCATCACCACACATCAGAGTAGTATAACCAGCATCCTTGAGGCCGAGGAGAATATCTTCCTTCTGCTTAGGCGACACGCGAGCATAAACCCATGTGTGACGCAGAAGTTCGGAAAAGGCCTTCTGACCCTTGAACTTAGCCAAGGCGTAACCTGTGATACAGATATCCTTCGTCTTCAGAATCTCGGAATCCAAGCTTTGAGTGGGATCAACACCACGATTGAACTTGTCATCGATACTCCGCCAGACCAATTTTGTGCCAGATGTGTCGTGTTCAGGAGCATCAAGAATCAGAACTTCACGATCAACGATCTCAACTTGGCGCGCAACATGGACAGCGGTCAATGGATTGTCACCAGTGATCATGACAACACGATGGCTACTCTCGTTCAACATGCGCACGGCCTTGATAGCATCTTCCTTCAGTGGGCATTGCAAGACAAGGAAGCCAGCAAAGGTCAATTCAGATTCCACATCCTCCCTAGTGTAGTTGTTGATGCGTCCCTGGGATAGCTCGGCCTCGGTTGAAAGATACTTGTAAGCGAGAGCAAGAACACGGGCACCATTACGAGTAAAATACTTGAAAGTCTCTTCATAGTTGTGAGGCGTGTTCACAAGCATGGTCCTGATAGTTTCCGGAGCGCCCTTGACACCCACGAAAGTCGACTTGTTCCTTTTGTTCGTCTTTCGATCATGAGTAATAACCGTTGCGATGGTGCTCTGGCGCTTCAGAGCCGAAGAGAATTGGAATCGTCTCTTGACCTGAACCTCTCCAGGGAAACGAGAAGGATCTGCCGTCGATGCATTCTTGCAAGTAAGAATATCGTTCTTGCCTAGGGTCCAGCCAAGCCATTGCAAAGTAGCCTTCTCCATAGGATCACCAACGACTTCGCCTTCGTCTAACTTAACCAAGGCGTGGGCGCTCGCGAGGACGAGAGTTGTGTCGACACCAATGCTGCCGCCCTTGGCGAGCTCGGTGTGGGCGCCATCCTTTTCAACCTTTGCACTTGCATGACCCAGAGTAAGGCCGGCAATACCATCGACGACAAGATCTTCGCCGGTCAATGTGCCAGTCTTGTCGAAGCAAGCAACATCAACACGGCCTGCGAAGGGAATCCGGAAAGGCTCAGTACAGAAGATAGCAAACTTGCTAAGGGCAGCCAGGCTTGTATTAACAGCAAGGCTGAGTTCCATGGGAAGCTCAGGAGGAACGACGCTGGTGACGATGAGGACACAATCCAGAAGCAACTTCGACCTCTTGCGGTCCTTCGCCACCCCTTCTTGCCACACATACCACGAAGCGGCGAGCGCAAAGATGAGGAGGAATAGAATGAAAAGTAAAGCCTCCACGTTGTTTGCGGAAACGCGTTCTGTGGAATAGATCATGGTACGCACAAGGCTACCCTGACTTGTCTCGAAGCCAGTCTTCACCACGATACCCATGGCGCCGTTGTCTGGAGGAGAAGGAACCTCAGTTGAGCTCTTCTCCGATTCCTCTAGGTTGGAGTTGGGATGAGTGATCTGCAAAACCTTGGTACCGCCGTGTACGAAGGCATTCTTGTCCAGGCCATCAGGCTCGATCAGATCGTCTCCGGGTCTTAGTTGGATAGATTCCTTTAAGAGAGGAGTGCTCTCACCCGACAACATGGCCTCGTTAACGATAGCACTACCTTCGATCAAAAGAATGTCACAAGCGACTCCACTATCTTCCTTAGTCCGACTGACTGACATCAGATCACCGGGCAAAAGTTTGTCACTTGTGATCTCCTGCCATTTCCTCTCACGATACACCCACACATCGTAGGGTTTGATATTCATTCCTCGGAACTCACTGAGGGTCCTCTGACGCTGCCATACCACGGTGCTTTCGAATGCAACAAGCATGAAGAGCGTGAACAAGGAGTAGTACCAATATTCGTCCAGCATCCACAATCCGACGCAGAAGATCTGGAAAACAAAGAAAGGTGCCACCGCATGCTCCTGGAAAAGTTCGATGAACCCTGGAACAGGAATATCAAATTTATTGTCTCCGTAGTGATGCTGGATGCGCTCTACTTCGGTCTTAGACGGCAATCCCTGGTTTTGCTGGAAGAGCTTCAGGGCGGGTTTGGGCTCGGCATCGAGGACGTACGACAGGGGCCCGAAGCACCGGCGCTCCGGATAAAAGAGGAATCGACGCTTCTGGAACAAAAACGAGAGTGTTGTCTTTCCACCCAAAGAATCACGGATCAAAGGACATATCTCAGCCGATCCGGCGTTGGCCTCCGGAATAACCTTGATGAGCACAGCAGAATCGATAGACTTAGTGCTGGTTGCCGTGAACAATGTTTGGATGTTGATGTTCCATTTGGTCATCAACCAGAGGAGCGATTGAGCGGTGATGATAGACGCAAGCCATACGAATGTCCATTCCTGACCTCCAATGTATGTATCATAGCGCACAGGGGAGAGGTAGATGGACAGAAATGCAGGCCAGACGATTAGGAACGGCCAAACATAAGTGTGGAGTTGTACAGGCAGTGGATTATGGAGCGACGCATATTTGATCTGGTGATCATCCACGAGTTTCGCCCTATATACTGGTTAGCCTGCAAAGTGGTCATTGCACGCGACAAGACGACGTAACTGACATGGTGATACTCGAATGACCACGGCCCGGGTCAAACGACGCGACGTTAAAAGATAAAAAGAAGATTCAGTAAACCATAGGAGAAAGGGGCAAAAAGGCTGCTGATTCCCTCAGGCCTCTATAAACAGAGAGAAGAAGGTTGTTGAGAAAGACCGTCAAGAAGCCACCTCGACACTATAATTTTCCTCCCGGAGGTTTCGCCGCTTAACTCAACGTCGGTGGTTGCGCGCCCTCGATTGGCTGACGCCACGTGCCATGGGACGGAACTGACATTTTCCAATCCGATGCAGATGGCAACAATAACTAGCCTATCATCTCGTATGATTTACTGATCTTCAACTTTTTTTGTTTTGGTTTTTTTTTTTTTTTTGAAACTTCAGTGACTTCATATCTCTAATTAATACTACATTTCATCTGATGTTACATAAAATGATTTGTGCACATTGACACCGTTTATAGGTTGCTGCCGGGGATTCAAATCCTCCTGGCTGCTATTCCCACTTCGGTGGGTTTGAACAGTCGTGACAATCGCACGAGAGTCATCAGGCTCAATATCTGGCCTCCAGAAACTTGTCGCTCCTCGATCGCTCTTGGACTGTAGGACTCCATTGCCGTTCATGCTTGAGAGGGGGACGCTACCGGTCGTTCTTTTGATGCTATGGGTGGCACCATAGCTAGTCCCCCGAAACCAACGGAAAAGTGGGCGAAGGGTCACGAGGCTTCCTGCTGTTATACCAAGGCCAGCTTCAACATTCGACCATATCGAAATATCAGTTGTTGCGTCTGAGTAGAGTCGTTTATTAGCCCGGAAGATTTCTGGAGTTAACCCAATGTATGCAAGCGGAACTTACAGAGGAATTCGGTGTCCTTATAGTGATGAAGGTAAGGGATGCGGACTATAACGGCAGCACTCGCACTAAGCGTAGGGCAGTCAGTATTGGAACCAAAGAGGCAAGTACTATATAGGTATGACCGTGAGAGACCTACATGCAACCCAAGCTGAGGATACCGGCCAAAGCGGCCTTTGTCTTTGTGTTCATTTGCAGGTTCCATACTAGGGCAATGGGCAGCAGGCCCAGAACAAAGTCGCAGATCGTGGCAGTGACACTGTAAACGTAGGCGATGTTGATGAGGGAATCGGTATTCATACAAGTCCCAGGTTTTGATCGTTGCCAGAAATGCGACACTGGCTGGCATTGCAACGTTAACATGAACCAGAATACAAGCCCCACGATAATCGAGATGGCGATGACGATCCAGAGAAGTATCGAATGGATCCTGGCCACTGTGAGACGAAGAAGTGCCAGCGCGATCGAGATCTTGGCGACCACGCATGTAAAGACATAACTTGTCTGACCGAGCCACCACCACTGCATCGAGCACGTAAGCCAAAGGAAACAAAACAATAACCATGCGCAGAACTTCAAACTGGCATTTCTCGGGATTTACGCACGAATAATGCGGCTTCGATATGCTCCAATTCAAGATCTTTGACCTTTCGGCCTATGCCATAGCACGCTCCTGTTATCCCGCATAATGCGAACAATATATTCAATGCCTGCCAGCGCGTTACATGATTAGCCGCCTGCGCCGCTCATAGGGGCTGCCTATCAACCGAATACATACCATTGCGAACACCATCAGAGTATCATCCCACCCGAAGGCCCGTACTAACCTGAGCCGGACGAAACATCGCAGGCAGACGGAGATGAACGAGATCCCCAGAAAGATAATAGTGACGACAAATATCTGTTCGCTACGGCCCTTGAATTCTACCATCGTGAAGCGCAGGCTTTGGCTTGATCAGGCAGGATTCATAATATAGAAATCCAATAACATGGTCTCCCAGGAGGAACGGAAAGGACAACCACAGAAAATTTAGGTGTAGTTCAAGATCTCATCTGACAGAGTCTTCCACTGCGGGATATCAAACATTATAGGGGGAAACAAGACAGGATTCTGCGCCAAGAAAAAGTACGCTTTGACATTACAGTTTTTCTAACAGTAGCCAGTGGCAAGCATGGAACATCCAGTTGCATCGAAAGTGCCGACTGGAGCCAATTCCATGTACCACTCTTTGGTGGGGACCGTGGCATTGCCATTTTTTACGGAGTAAGTGAACAAAAATTCAGTAGCAGAACCTTAAACGTGCCTTGTAGCCGGGATTAAGAGGACGCTATTTAGAAGCGAGCCTTCTAAACAAGGGCATGTGCGGCACTGCAGGGATTGACCTCGGCTGCCTTATTGTTCTATTGTCTACTAGTAATCAATAACTTTGTTGCCCTAACGTGCAGGGGTGAAATTCCTACAAGGCAGGTATGATGCGCAGAGAACCAGAAATTTTAAAAAGATATGATTCTCGTGCACTTCCAAGAGCGATGAGAGATATGGATGTAACTGTAGACCATGAATGGTGGTCCAAGAGTGGATTCCCCACTGAAGACGGCCCATCGTTCCAACGACAGGATAGGTGGAGAGCCCTTGACACGGACGGGTTATAATTACCTAACATCGAAGGTGAAGGGTTCATCAGTGGAGGCGAACGCCGGGCATGTGCGGAGGCATAACCACCGCAATGTCCGTCGCGGCCCAGCCCAGGAGGATAAAACTTTCACAATACCAGTTCGTCGGGTATATGTCAAGAATCCATATTAATTTGTATTTTTTCTTTTCCTTTTTCTTTTTGTCAGGCTCAGCAGGAATTAAGCAGAAAATGCATCAGGCATCAGAGGATATGGAAGTTCATAGTAACCTTATTAATGCGACCATTCCCTTGGACTCAAGGACTGGGCCAGAAGCCCTTCAAGCAATCACATGGGCCCTTATTAGCCAGGGAAGAATTCTTATATCCCTAAAATTACATAACTAGCCTATCGCATTGCCTGTGCCAAGCGAGGAATCACCAAATGATTGATCTTGTAAAAGTCAACCACGTAAGTTCCATACTAATGGCGTAGGGGCCCCTCAGCCCATCTATGGTTCGATAATCTTATTCCATGGCTGTCATCCTGGTTATTGAAATCAATTAATCTACCCCCAAACAAACAATAGGTCAGCCAAAAACGTCAGGAACATTTAACTTATGGAGCACAGAGGCTAACTTACCTTTTGTCTCTCTGAAGAGATCACCATCACATGTGCGTTTCCTACTAGAAGAAGTCAAATACGAGGTTTGAACTTTGTTATGCGAAGAAATCTAGCCTCGTGGGTGCTGATCGGAGATCCAGACTAAGCAACAGGATCCTGACTTGGTCCTGTCTAAGATCGGCACGATGAGTTTATGACTGCAAACAAGCAAATTTGTCTAAGTTACTAGTAAGTGCTAGCCACGGAGGAGCATTTTCCTATCATTTGGATATGCATACGGAAGCCTAGTGGTTCACCACTTCCTGCCCCTTTTCAGCCTCCTGCGCGTCAATCGCTATCACTAAGTCTGCGTGAGGATCAATAGTATTCTTGACTATTCCGCAAACCTAAACCTTCTCTCCAGGGTGCCGCCTCTTTACTGTTCACTAGTCACTTACTTTGTCTTTACTCTAATGAACCCTGTTGTATACTATCGACCGTGTTTTTACATAGATACAACCATCTCTCCTTCACACACACACACACTGTCTGGCAAATTGCATTTGTTACAGAGTACTACTATTCCTCAAACTCGGTACGAGGCAATGGGTTACATTCCACGTATTCATAGCTGGGGGTCTACCGAGCTGGGCGTCATCACTTAGCCCTAAGTTGGTAGAGCCCGGATCCCACCCCACTGTTAGTGGCATTCAATTATCCATAGCAATTAATCTGCTTTGCCGATGTAGTGGGTAATTATAGTTAGCACGTTTCTTTGCCAGTCTCAAAGCTGTGTTTTTCTTTAAACTACAGGACCAAATAAGAGCAAGGATATGGTGCTGCCAATTCGTTATCTCCGCATGCTATACCGTTGACTCCCATGCCCTAACCGGTTGTCTATATGTGTGTCTTGCCATGTCCAGATCCACGCACAAGCCATACCAAATCTCTATTCCGAAGCCACCGGATCAAGACACGCCATGGAGCAGCACGATCTAGATCCTAGTACAAGCCTATCACCATTCATTTTCAATTCTGTAGCGGCTTGTTCATCGATCAAGCTGCATATCACTTATGCTATTTAGGGAAAATTTAGTTGCAAATCCACTGCAGGGAACGGCTTCTGTTTCCCCCCCTTTCCTTAGCTTAGCTTCTCCCACCTACCGTTCAAGTACCGCAGCGGGGAGGTGATTTCATTTGGGTACTTTTCCGCGGGAAAAATAATGTTTTGGAGCAAGATTGCCATGTCAATCGTCCTTCGCATGCCCATCCAAACCCAATATGTAGCTAATGCCGTCATCCAGATTCAAACTATCACTAGGGCATCGACTGAGCCTAACCTTATCCTGGAGGATAGAGCCGTCTTTCGGTATTCTATTCGGCAATGTGTCCGGAGACCTGCGGAGTCCGCTGGTGGGATTTAGACTTAGCTTGCTTTAGACGGTGCACGATTTTTAGTGGGTGTTTCAGGCTATCTCACTTTGATACGGGCTTTGTATCGCGATCTTTGTCGATATGTGTAAGGCTTGAGATCTGTCTATTGTGCTCGGTAGTTATCCGCTATTTTTCCTCCACTGTAGGACGTCATGGGCTAGGGGCACCACATGAGCTATTTTTGATTGAAAGAAAATGGATATCGGATTGTCTATGTGAAACGATGACAGGGTTTACTAGATAGATTATCTTGTCCCCCGTATCGCTGGCCATCTCATGCAGCTAACCTATCCGGGATTCTCTCGTGAGGAGAAAAGATCGCCTCCAGTCTGTCTGTCAAGCTAAAGTCATACTGACATATGCTGTATGAAACTCATCTAAAGTCCGGACACTTTTTGGGGTCTAGCGGTTGCTTTGTTTGATACTATCTTTCAGCTGACCCTATGGAGACGTCTCAGTCGTACAAAGAAAGATGTAGAGCCCAGACGCTTAAGTGATTCTTATCGAAGTATATCGGCCGACCGATTGCCTGTACTGCCGCTACTTAGGGAAAGCAAGAATAATCCCAAATAAGTAACAAAATTTACAGTCTATGGTTACTCTGAAGGCATAGAGGTATGTTCTTCAGTCGGTTTTCACTTCGCCCCTAAAACTCCGCTCAATGTCTATCACCAATGTATATTTCACTCGTCCAAACACAGATGTAGCTCGCTGACGCTGCCTCTTTGCCTACTTACATGATGAACTTTGCTGACCGATTCGCTGGAGCCAATTGACGTAGAAACCATGCATGATATCAATCTAGTCAAACAGCTATTTTTTTTTTTTTTTTTTTTTTTTAGGGATCAAACCACTTATCTAGAAACCCCAAGCACTATAGACTTACCTCAGATCGATAGAATTGACGGACAATGAAAGGCGGTGAGATACTGGCGTAATATTAGTTGCTTTTAGATGTCTAGTGCTACCCAGGTAGATTGGAGCTATGTTCAACTAATTGTACATACCCTGCAGTCGGTATCAGAACATGCTGGCTTTGCAGGCGCTTTACATTCCACATAGGTAGCAGTGTAGTTGACTGATGTGGCCTTCAACGTACCAGAAATATAGATCAATTGCCATATGGTATCCTTGTTTGAAAGAGAGGTAAATTGTAATTATGGCTTTGTCTAGTTGTGAAGGCGATCTATAAAGTCAAAGATAGGTTGTGGCAGAAACGAACGTCCGAGATAATAAATATAGTTTGTGAGCTCTTTCTGAAGTAACTGTATCCTGAATAGAGGTCCTGCTCGCTTCTGAGATCAGGTATGTATAGTCACCTATATACACGCTTAAGAGCATCATGCGATGAATTATTATGCACTAGAAATGTGATGTGATGAAAACATTCAACGCTAATCTAAAGCTTCAGATTTACCACTTGGCCTCAGGTTGCTCCTGGAACTTCTGCAGAATGGAAACGATGTTCTCCAGAGCCTGGACCTCGCGGGTAAGCTTCTCCTGGATCTTCTTCTTGTCCTCTTCCGGGACAGAGCCACCGGCAGGGACGTAGGCAAGCGACCTGTAGAAGCTCTCATTGTCTGGAGCAGCACCCATGGCAAAGCCGAAGGCTTTGCCCATAGCCCAGGAGTGGTGCTTGCTGAGGGAGGTACCGTAGGCTCCACGGAAGGAGTCGGAGAGCTTCTCGGCGGGGTTATCGATGTGGCGGCGAAGGGATTGGACAGTGAACTCAAGACCCCTATTTGATTCAATATAGTTAGCCAGTTGCACAATTACAATCATGCCGTATATTCGAAACATCTAAAGTGGAGTCGTTTTGAACCCCTAAAAGCCCCCCGGGAAGAATTGTCCGCAACAATCAGTCCATACCTAACAAGCCAGAGCAGACCCTCAGAGGCAGTGTGTTTCTTGGTCTTCAATTCGTTCACAGAGAGAGCCTGGACAGTCTCAGACTCAGCAGGGGCAGCCAGCTGCCGGTCTCTGAGTTTCTATAACACAATTAGCTTTTGAGGTCGTTAAACGCGGGGTAAATGTTTCCGGACCTTGACATTGCCCAAGAGATCGCTCTTGACGGGAGTGAAAGCCTTGGAGCCGAGGACATCTAGTAATAGTCAGAATTGAACACTTTCCAAGGTAAAGGAGGTTCATTCACGTACCGAACAGAGTAGCCAAGGATTCGGAGGCTTCGAGGAACTCGGTGGTAGAGATGGCGTTGCCTTCACCAACGGGAACGTCAGCGAAGGATCTCTTGAGGGTATCAAACCAGGTCTTGGACATCTTGAATGGTAGGATTTGAAGATGGAATGAATGGAGAAAGGAGAAAAGAAAACAAAAAAGCGAAACGACAAAGTAGAAAGGAGAAGTATTGAGGGGCAGGCACCAACTGTTATGTTTTAGCTGTCACACCGCCGTTAGCGGGACAATGGCCACGCAAGCATCCAGGCCAATCAGCGGGTCCAGACTCAATACCCCTGATGCGCGCGCAAACAGCATAAACCGCACAAACAGAGCAAACAAAGCAGTCTTGAGCTGAAGAACAACGACGTCATCGCCTGAAACCAACTCCAAGAGCCAGGGCTGAATGGGCGACGATCAATCGGTTCCTGATTGCACATCCCCTTTGGTGGATCTTTATCGGTCCCGGGATTGTATAAAAAAGTTTGCTGGTGCTATATAGGAGCCCAATCTCCTTATCTCCTCGTTTATTTATTATCAAAACGTGCAATGAGCACTCATCACCCCTGGAACTAGCATGACAGCGAGACAATGGAGACTGATCTGCGCACTACATTCCATGACCACTACCATGGCTTGGAACCGGAATTTTACACAACTGAGAAGCTGGTAAGGGTCCCATGGCCTCATAGACTGTCGGAAACACTAATAAGTGCCAAAGCGTTATGCTTCTGCCAATCATGTACATGTAACGAGCAGAAGGTTCTTCATTGGGCCAATTCCCAAGGGCTGGCTGCAAAACCACCGTAAATCCTGGTATAGGTCGAGACTCAGATTCAGAAATTACTCCTCCAAAACAGTCACTTTCTCGGCGGAAACCGATGTTGCGCCGTACACGCAGGACCTGGAGCAAGACGAGGCCCCATCCTCAGGAGGGGCGAGAAACAATGAACCCGGAGAAACTATAGAGGGCGAACAAGGAGTTACCACAGAGGAGGGGAGAGAAGGTGCTACGGGGACTGAACAAAAAGATGACGACTTTAGTGAGCCGGGAGTCAGTCACAATAAAACCTTGAGGACTCTAAGTGAGCCATTAGTGGAAGCCACTGAAGGGCCCCCTTCCCCTATTTCTGACACACGTCGCCCCTCAACACCTGCTCCGGACAGGCCTACTCAAACTCCAATGAGTACAGCAACAGATACGCAATCTTATATGACAGCAAGGGAGATCCCCCCAAGCACAGGTAGCACAAATCAGGCCTCGAGCGGTCAGAGTAGCGGGGAAACCATAAGACCACGGAGCAGACCAGTATCAAAGACCACGACTCAGTATGAGGCCAGCCAGCCTAGCCCCATTGCATCTCAAAGTGAAATTGAATCCACGACCCCGTTGCTAAGATCTAGGTCACAACTGAAAGGTAAAGGACGGCTTTCTAGAGCTTCCTCAACACCAGACCTCGAGCCACAGGATTTTGAAAGTGGTGGAGGAGAAGAGTCTCTTGACGATGAACGGCGGAGCTCGTTAAATTCCATGCTCCGTTTTCACAAGCGAGCCATCAAATACAACGATAACCTTTTGGATAGACAACAAAGAATGCGGTCTCGGATATCAAGGACTCATGATATGGTCTCAGGAACTTTGTCTCGTCGACAAAAGGTACAAGCAGGCGAGATTGTCAAAGCAGAAAGGATGCTTGTCCGAATCGAAGAAACGTCGCACGAACTCCCTGAAGACTTTGCTGAAAATGATAGTTGGAGGATGGAAACTAGAGTTGCAGACAATTGGCGCGAGTTCTTGGTGGTCTGTCGGGCGACATCCGACGATGCTGCACCGTTTACACTTCAGATGTACAAGACAAGGGTTATACCTGAGATACAGAGACAGAACACCAGGGTGTCTCCTTACCATGAAATCTCTTTAGTTCGCAAGAGGACAAGAGTGAATCTGTACTCTTCTCTGGATAAAACCATTGTCGTCTGGCGTCCTTCCAAGCGTGGGACCAAGGTTTATATCATACGACCTAAATCCACGGCACATGCTGTCGAATGGTACACCTCTCTGGGTTACGCTATAGGAAGACAACGACAATCTTCACTTCCAATAAACGTTCCAGACCTTGGAGTGTCGCTCACATTCAAGAATCCGTTCGACCAGATGGAGCCCCATCTTAAGCCGAAAGAACAGAGAAGTGGAATACTTGCTCGTGCTGCAACACAGAAAGAAGTCGCAGCGGAAATTATTATACGGGGTTGCCTTGAAATGTTGGATAAGCGACCTGAATGGACAGAGGTGTTAGAAACGTGGTCTAAAACTGAAAGAATGGGTCTTGCTTGGAAGCGATACGACCGATTGGAATGGATTCATGGTATCAACGAAGAAAATATGTACGGGTCTCTGGCAATGCAAGCCACTCATGAGCTTGAGCTACGACCCAGACAACACTACCGTACACATGTGCATAACGACGACAAGAAAGAGGAAGAGCCGGAGCCAGTGGAGGGCTTTCTAATTCGCCTTACATCACAAAGAGGTGTACATCAGCGTATGAACAAAATGTTTTTCAAGCGCCTTTACTGTTTCACCCAAGACCATTACTTGTTTTTCTGCAGGCCAGCGAAGTCCTTGCCACCTGCGCCCCCGAGACTTTGCGCCAATGGCTCTCATATACCTTCAGCGCAAGAGATTCTGGATGAGATGCCACTTTCATACGACGTTAATCCATTTCCAGTTCAGGATGGGGAGATAACATGGCTCTCAAGTGGCAACAAGGAACACATCAAGAGACATGATGAGGAGGCATACGCACAATTACGTAGGAACCTCCATAACCTGACCAATGCTGACGGCTATATCGATCTCTGCCGTGTGCGAGAAGTGCGACCTGTGCAACGTGGCAGTTGCCCTGCTGACCCAAATATCCGGCAAGGACCAGATGTTGATTTTCATCCTGAACCGAGAGATACTCATCGGGATGATGGTGCGACCCAGAAGTTTGACGACGATAAAACTTTTGAATTACTTCTAGACAATGACCTTGTTGTTCGTTTTCAAGCGTATGATGATGCCACCAAGGTCGAATGGATAAAGAGACTTGACGCCCTGGTGAAATACTGGAAAGCACGATCTGCTGCCGACATGGCGGAGCTCAGAGCTTTGCGGCAGCGCAATCTGGAGATTTTAGACATCGACGAAGAATTGGAGTCTGTGATAGGACAATTCGCCAAAAAGTGGGAGGTCAAGAGGGCAGAAGCGTCGCCGTTATTACACAATATGTGTGTTTTGTCCGGGTGTCGGGCTATCAAGGTAAGCCACATATATTCTTGTTTGCCAAAGACGGTGCTAATTGACCCTCCAGATGTCCGGCCAGCTATTTCGAAAACCACGTCGGCACTCAACCTTCAAACGATGTGGTGTCGTACTTACTGATGGGAAACTGTTGATTTTCCAGAGCTCATTGAGGAAGCGTAACGGCGTCGAAATACCCCATGTTCATTCTAGCCTTGAAGCAACTATAGACCTGAGCGATTGCTACATTTACTCTGGTCTGTTGACCGAGTCCGATTTGCTATACACCAACCAAACCTTCGACAGCAATCGCCCAAGCCATCGCACCCTCCCCCGAGCTTATCTTTCTACTGACCCCTATACGAGTAGTGATGAGGACACGGCTATTACTTTCGTGGTTTGGCAGCCTTTGCGCAAGAATTTTTTTCGAGCACGTTTGAAAGGAGAGAAGGGCGAAACAAAGCAGACATTGAAACAAGTTTCCAAGCTGGGTGTCCATGGACGAACTGTAGTGTTCAAAGCTCGGAGCCGGGTAGATAAAGATCGCTGGGTTATGAGCATTTCATCTGAGATTGATCGACTGCAAGAAAGCAAGCCGGAAGATGTTCGAGTAATCTCACAACACGGAGGATAGCCTAGTCATGACGATACTTGAGTTTACTGGATGAACTCGACCTCTAACCCTATATATCAGGCCAGTTGCTTTTTTCCCATTATGTGCTTGCTATACCTATAGCGCTTGTCGTTCTTGTCTCTACATATTATACATGCATCTTTATGTTAATAATAATACAAAACCTCTATGTACAGTTCGAATACTGGTAATGGCCGCAACCATGGAGGCCCTTAATCAAAAGTAGGCCGCTCCAACTTAACTGCCTCCTTCAACACACGATCCCTTACCTCCTGCCGATAATGATCTCCAAACCTGCGCTCATCATCACCTTCGACAACCCCCTTCTCCCACTCCGACCACTGAAGCCACCTCAACCGCGGCCACAGCACAGCCATCACCCTCCCCGTGATAAGACTAATACTTACAGGCCCGTAAGTATTACTATCAAGCGACCTCTTCGGATCCTGCGCATCTCCCTCCAACCAAACATGATTAAACGGCACAATTTGCGACGTTTTCATACAGGGATCGCGAGTCGTAATTCGATCCCCAGGGAGCCCAACAACACGTTTGATAGCGACATGAGCCGGGTTAGCCGGCGATCTACCCATCGACAGTCAGTAACAACGCTCCTCTACAACCAGGGTTAGAAGAAGAGACATACCGAAACGTAACAAGCATCCCCCTCTCCAACCTCCTCTTCCGTTCCCAGGGCCACCCAGCCCCACCCCACGGCCACATATTCACAAGTACCATATCGCTCTTCGTATGCATCTGCTCGTAATCTTCATTCAGGTAGGGCGTCATCGACGGCCCCCGCACCCACATGACCTGTAGAACATGTTCAGAGAAGAAGAGGCCAATGGGCACGATGGGGGCTAATATGCGGAGGACGCGGAAGCTTCTTCGAACGCCGACGGGGAGCGTTGCATAGCGACTTCGGAATTGGGAGAATATGGAGAAGGGTTTGGCATTTGGCGTTGGGTGTGGTTTGGGGGTCGGGTGTGCGGAGGATGGAGATGGGCCCGATGAGGGTGGTTGTGCGAAGCTTGATCGCGCTTTTGCGTCTTCGGGTGTGAGGACCTGGTATTTGGGGCCAGGGGGCTTTTGGGATGAGCTAGAGTTTGCTGGCATCAGGGCGGCGTGGTTTTTGGTGTCGCGTGTCGAGGTTATGGGGTTATGGAGGTTGTGGGGGTGGCTGGATGAGTCTGCGTGTGGTTGAGGTGTTTGCTGCGGTTATGTAGAGGTATAGTGTCTTGTTCAATGCGTAATTGGTGTAAATTCCGACAGCATTCCATGGGCTTGAGGTTGGCATATAAATTGATCTTGCTCCATCTTCATAAATGCGGTGATTATCGGAGGTGAGCTTCTGTTTGCAGTGTTTGCACTGATTTGCATCTAGCCCTATCAACCAAAAGCCAACCAATACTTGGGAATCAATTAGTGGCTGGTTAACGTATTAGAAGTATAATAGTTGTTCTTTCTTTGCAGGATTTGATAACCATAGATAATAAGAACAATAAGCAACCTATTTTTCCTGCAGATTCTCGGCGCCGACTAGCACATGTATATTACATTACACACGGTAGCCAAGCTACTACTTCTCACGCCTGCATATCGCTTTCTTAACGCGCAATTTCAATCAGAAGACATTCTGTATACTTTTACTGATCTAGGCCATACTCTTTTATGGTCTTCTCCGCACAGGTCATGCCAGTCACGTACGCCACAGACTGCGTATGGGCATTGGGAAGAATAGGGACAACACTCATATCCGCGATCCGCAGCCCGTTCAAGCTGATTACGCGAAAATCCAGATCTACTACAGCGTCAGGGTCAGTATGACTTCCCATTTTTGCGGTTCTCGTCATGTGCCAAGTCGACTGCGTGGTTTGTTTCCATAATATTCCAGCAAGTCGTCATCGGAATCAGATTTGGGCGATTACACCGATAGTATCTTTTGCAAACTCAGGATGCTTGGTCACCTTTCGCAAATCTCGTAGTTCCTCGATAGCCACCCATCGATCAAAGTCATGGGACAAGAATCTTGGGTTGAATCTTAGCGGTACCTGTGGATCGGATGATCGCAGGGTAACCTCCCCACTGTTCTGTCCGTTTAGTAGGAAGCAGTTGAGCGCGGCATAGCAAAGATGTTCATCCGGAAAATTGGGCACAGACCAGTGGGCTGGGAAGTGTGCTATGAACTCATAGTGTGGGGTTGCGTCTTCCTGGAAATACTGCTGTATTTCCAAAGGGAGTGCCTGAAACTCCGCGGAGCCAGTTATACGCTCCGTTTTGAAGAATCCAATCCCCAATGTGCAGGAGAACTTGGACCAATTCCCTGTCCTGTTGATGTTCCATTGATCGAGGGCCAAGTTCATGGCTTCTTTGCTGCCGTAGAATACTGCGCGGTCATTGCTACCTTATGCGCGAGCGAAAACCGTTGGTACGAAACAATGGTCTCGAAGTCCCTTACCGACTGGGCAAACTTTCAAAAGAGGGATGCCGTACTTGCTCAATTGTTCCACTGTTCCGATTCCTGAGTGCTTGAGAATATGGGGCGTATTTAGGGATCCTGCTGCAAGAATGACCTCCTTTGTGGCGCGATCTAGAGAATATAAGTTTGACACTCTCGTTCTCCCCTCGGGCACAGCATTCTCTTACATTGTGTCCCAGAAGCCTCCACACCGACGACGTTTGTTCCCTCTATTAACAGTCTATCCACCACGGCGTCTAAGACAATTGTAAGGTTGTCCGGGGCTGATGTCAAAAGGTCAGCAGCCGTAGAGCGCAAGCCGCGATGCGCAGTCGAAATAGCAATAGATATTCCAAGCGGATCTCCTGGGTTATGGTCCGGATTCGATGGAAACCCAGCTTGTTCAAAGACATCCAACAGCGGTACAAGATCCCTCTCCCATTCCAGGGCGTATCCCACATGTAAAGGGCCGTGGCTACCATGGTTAGATATCACGGGTCTAGCGTATTTGACATCCTGAGGGCACTTGTTGTGAAAGGTCTCCAAGTTTTTGAAGCGTCGGTGCATGTTATCCTAGCTATAGGCCTCATTGCCGACGATCTGAGCCCATTCGTCGTAATCGCCCTTCGATCCAATCGTAAAAAACAACAAAATTAATCGCGCTTGAGCCGCCCAAGCATCTACCCCTTGCATAGTCAATTTGACGATCTATACAATTTTCCTGAGGTTCGGTCATATAGCCCCAGTTCCTCTGTTCTTGCTGAAAAGTCATCCATCTTTTCCCGTCGATGCGCAAGTTCGGATCGTCATTTCGCGATCCGGCTTCCAGCAACAACACTTGGGGTCGCTGGGCGCTTTGCGATAACTCAGCAGCTAAGGCACTTCCAGAGGGTCCACCTTGCGTGCATGTCAGAAACTGGATGAGAGTCACGTCATATCAGCCCTAGTAGCTTACTGCCAGCGATGATAAAGTCGTACTGTATGGACATATTGGAAAGACAAATTGTTAGCACCACTATACCTTTTGTAGAAATCCGTGCAACAAGTATACGAACAAGTATACTTGTCTGCTGAGGAGGTGGGAAAGATAGGTTTATGTTCATATCCGCAGTTGTAGCATCAAGACAGAGATCGGCTCGTGTCAGTAGTCACATAACTGGCAGACTAAATCCGTTTGCAGGAATTGAATGCGAATATGAATGACTAAAAATGAATTAGCTTCGATTCAATATCCGTACCGTGATAGATGCCCCACGGGAGGCAGTCTGAGCCAGTTGTTCTAGAACACTGACGACATCAAATACGAGGGATCTGATTGAGACCTCAATCACCGGCAACGTACTACATTCATTGTTTGATATTGTATTCTCGACTTTATCGTGTATTTGATTGCTTATCCAATGATTGTGCGCAGAAAGGTTGTAGTGCTTGGCTGGGCGTATTTCTATATGGTCCGAAAGGCTATACGCGTTTGAATCAGGAGAAGAAATTCAAATTGAAGAGATACGATAGCATGATACAGGATAGTACAATGTGCCCTCTAGGCTAGACATATTTCGGAAGAAAGTTCTCTGGGACCATGACCGGTTTGAGAAAGACTTGAATGCACAGGGACACATGTATATCACAATAGACTGGGCCCATTTCCCCCCCTCCTTACTGTACTTGCAGTAACTCGAGAATAGAATGAATACCCTCGCATGGGCCCAGAGACCCCTCCAACTCACGGACAAGACGGTGTGCTTAATCCATCAGAGAATCCAGGTTGTCCCGGCAATATTTGAAAGTTCCCGTAGACTCCATATACCGAACGGCATAGGCCTTGACAGCCTCATCTTCACTGCGTTGCTTAAGAATACTAATCAGAGTCGTATCGCCAGGGGCAGTGTTAATACTATGAATGATCGGAAACGAAAATTTCCCCTCAGTCAGGTCCTTCATCGCTCCTTTTTTCTCAGCATAAAGGCCGCCCTTGAGATTCATGTATTCATCTCGGATCTGGAAGATGACCCCTAAGAGGTTGATAAGCCTAGATAAGTCCCTATACATCAGATACTCTGCTGCTTTTACAAGGAACGGCTGGGGGTGATTTGTACATTTTCACTTGGCTCTGGATTTGCATCAATCCTACTGCTAGTCGAAACAGACCACCGGTCTTGTGCGTCATCATCTGGATATACTCTTCCTCCGTTGGACACTATAATGTGTCTCGCCAGTACAAATCCATACCCTGGCCTCTGTGGAGGATGAGGACTTCTCGGGTAAAGATAGCAAAGGCCTGCGGATCTGGTAGCTTATCTAGCTTTCCTTGAGGGAGGAAATAGGCATAGTTCGTAGAATTGATCGTCTGAGGAACACCCCAGATGCTATGAGCGACCGGATGGCCACGACGTAGCCGTGATGAATCCTGGATATCATCAATCGTTTTCGATGGATCAGCAATTGTGTCTCTATCTGGGAAGCTTCGCGAAGGAGAAGAAACTCTATAACCTTACAGTAAAGAAGCAATATGAAATAGTTCAATGATGACTTTGACGACATCCAGCTTTTCGGCAGGAAGATGGAACCACTCATTCAAGGTAGAGATCAATCTACCCCGAGCATCCTTCCCAGGGATTGAAAGGAGATAATCCAAAGGACCTCGAATAATCTAACATGATACCCCGTCAGTGCAAGTTTTTGTCATAGAGTGTGGTTCTGCGTAGGTTAGGAGCGAGCGAAAGAAAATAAATGAACCTTCTCATATTGCTCTTCTATCCCGTTTAGTGCTTCATCAGCGTCACCTTCAGGGCTACTAGAGCGTGTTGTAGCAGTGGCCATACCATGTACATTCCGGAACCTGCTCGCATCCAGGACCCTATACCGGGTCGTTGGAGCCGTGCCTGGGCCGCTGAAGAAGAAAACAGGCATCGGATATCCAGGAGTCTCTTGTACTGCTCCTGAAGCCATAAGAGCCATCATTGTTCCACACAGTAGCGATCTTACGAGTAATGGTCACCTCATTCGTTATATACACCCCTTGCACAAGTAGAGTCCTCTTCGGCGCAACTGTCGGATATACGTGCGATGCCTGTTGCTTTCACTCCACTACAACCCTTCGTATCCTCTCTGCTACATGTTCGGAAACACCCTCCTTTAGCCGTCGTACATACGAAGAGATAGTGCAACAGGTTTCTCGTATGGTATGTACAGCGAGTAACTCACACGCCCATATCTCTGCTGAAATCACAAGATCTCACCTCACATGAACGTGTTGAACATGGTACACCCAGCATAAGTAGAGCAGTTCCGGAGAGACCCTACTAGAATTGGGAACATGAGGCGAGCACGCATGCGGTATGTTCAGTCAGCCAGAAGCGGTTTAGAATGCATGAAGATTTAAAGTTTGTCATTTGAAATAGCAGAGTCATCTGATAGACTCTGAATTGTCCTTTTAGAATCAGCTGTGGAAGCGCATGGGCATTCTTTTGTCTTTTTTCTTTGCGTTCTTTTCCTTATTCCTTTGATATGTGTGATGTGTCTTGTTTCTCCGGTGATATCAGGCTCTTCAGTGGCTAGGTCTCTGGTAGCTCAGTAATAGAGCTCTTTCTACATCACGTGGCTACACCCTATATCAGAGCTCCAAATAGCGACAATCTATAACCCCATTAGGAAAGTTGAGGGTCCTGGCTCCGACTGGGGCTATCCTTGGTTCTCGGATGAGGCACTTAGATGCGGAGCTGGTCAGGAGGAAAGAAGGCTGACAGAAGTGAACCTGAGATATGCATGATTGGATGAAAGCAGGGCGCATAGGGAAGCTGAGGATGGTGAATGAAACACGAGACCCTGATGCAAAGTGAAGAAAAGGCTATCCCTGCCACATGGCGGCAACTATCTGGTATTTCCAACTGATACGACATCAATCCTGGGAAAAGGCAAAGGAAGCAAAAGAAAAGAAACAAGGAGGGTGTGTAGTACATACTAACTGTGGAGAAGGAGGACAAAGAGCCGCTCGTGCTTGCGGGATATCGATCCAACCTCTAGGGATGAGTGAGGGATTTCCATCGCTGACTTGCAGTTGTGCTTTTCCGAGCTGACTCGCGTGGATGCGTAACATTGAAGTTTCCATAGCTCTATCTTGCCTGACTAGTATCCGCAGTGCTACTGCTTACTCCGTCGATGCATCGGTTGCTTTCAATTTCCATTTGGGTTGGTGAATGGGTCACGAGAACCTACAGAGGCGGATGCTAGTCCAGCTTGCTAGCGACATCTGCGCAAGATGATCCTGGATAATTGGGCCTGAGTTATCCGATGTTGCCGGACCTTCTCTGTAGGGTTCTACAGCTGGAAGTCTTTTGGCCGAGGAAACACAGACCGTGGTGCGGCCAACAGGTGGATGTTGGCTGATACACACGCCATAGCTGTGTTGGAGGCTATCACTGTATATCCATGCACATAGCTTTGTAGTCTATAAGCCAAAATCATGGCTGACAACCAATCGGCTGTTTAGCTAAAATCTACGTACCGCGCTGGGAAGAAGACTTGTAAGCGAAAAACTACTCATTTGATAGAGAGTTGTACAGATTGCATAGATTAACAGAATTAATCTATTAAATACCGTTGAAGCATGATCACAGGGACATCTTAAATATCTATTATGATACTTCATGTTTCTTGTAACCTAGCCCAACTCCAGAGGGCGTGAAATACAAGACCAAATGCAACCTTGACTGCACCTACCCAGCCATAGCTGTTCCCTCGATTTTTGTCCCATCCTTTCCCACCTCATTCTGGTAAAGGGAGTAATTCTAACAGATATCCGCTGGCAATCGCTTTGGAGGCTATATCTGCGGGCAGATTCCCAGAGAATGGTGCGTAATATCGACCAAATAGGGTATTCACAAGACCATCTCGAGCCATGAATCGAGCGACAAACCGGGAGGTACGATATACGGAGTCGGCATGATGGTATCTAATGTCACGATAACGGTATAGTAGAGTCTCGATCTACTTATTTGTCGGGAGACTTGAGCCCGTGCTGCTTAAGTAGATTGTTTAACAGAGTTGTCAAAACCGCTGCGTCTTCGATGGCCATGTTGACCACCTTGCCCAAATTTCGGAGCCATCCGCGTGTAAAGTGTGAGAACGCAGAGCCTACAATGAGAAATGTAGCTGGAACTATACCCTGTGCGCAATATCACCTAGTAAATCCATGCGCCCAAGGTGCCAAGTTTTGATATTGTTTTCTTTCAAGATCGTCATAGAAGTAGATTCCACTGAGTCCCATACTTGCCCAAAAGTGATATCTTGGTAGAAGCGTACGTCTTCTAAGTTATTCCTGTATGACAAACTAATACACGTGGCCACCTTTTTCGTGGATGGTAAGGATGGTGAGCCCGTCGAAGAATGCCCGCTCTCAACCCCCTTTGATGGGTGACGAGATTCCAAAGATGCAACTATGCTCGGCTTTTAAGTCTGCAACGGTTCTCAGTATGGGCCATTGTATGATGTTCGGAGAATTATACTGTGTTTGAGACTCACTAGTTCTCTCATGGGCTGTGACCGAACCCGGGTCTGCCTTTTCTGCAGCCCTCCACATCTCCGAACAGACTCGACTGTGGACACCATCGGCCCCTATAACAAGATGGCCTCGGTAGATCTTTCCATTGGCCATAGTAACACTAACACCATTCTCGGAATGCTTAATTGCCGTCACTTTCTCAGAAAGTCGAATCATGTCATTATTCTGGGTAGTTCTGGTAAAGGCTTTCAACCAGTTTCTGCCTGTCTAGGAAGGCAATTAGGAACCCAAACCTATACAGCCAGAGGAACACAATCAGAGATAATGATCAACGGCAGGGGAGACTTGGGCCCAAATAACCTACCCGCTGATTACCTTTGGGTATGAGCTTCTGAAGCTAAACCCATCTTGATAGATGTTATTGGCTGCTTCAAAGAGGCTCAATGTGACTCTCAACCCCTTTATACAGTCGATTTGATCCATCACTCGGGCACCATTTGGCATGATACCAATTGAAGCTCCTATCTGGAGTGCTGGATCGCCTTCTTTCTCCAGAACAACATGCTTGATATTAGCACGTTGTAGGCAATGAGCCGGTGCCAAGCCGGCGATCGACCCTCCCACAATAACCACTGTAAACTCTTCCTTGGTCATTTGCTGCCGATGTTTCTTAGGTAGGATGGAAGCTCATATCAGAACAAACCGGATCTGATCGGCGGTTTCCGAAGTAAAGCCGCCTTAGTTGAGCAAATCTGAGGCTTCGCGGGGCGAATGAAGATAATATGATAACCAAAATCTTTACAAGTGCGCTGACACGGGCATCGGGCGGCTAGGATACCCTGCCTTCCTGGACCATGGTCTAGCATATCTTTTGCAAGGTGTCTCCTCGGAGAATAACAGGCAGTATCTTGGCTGACGGTTACACCGCATATGTTTCAATGACGCGAAATATTCGGGCGAGAAAGCAATTTCAATGGCAGCAGCAAGCACTTGTTAACATCATATTCTAGTGCATTTCAAACCCAATTAGAACTAAGCGGCATGATAATCTCGCAGTACTATTATCCGAGGGCTGTTGAAACAGCCTGCATGAGCAATCAGCCGTGTTTTCCATGAAGGTGGAGTGGAGTGTGACACTTAGCTATCTGGTTTGGCAACTATTATCATCATGTATGATCAGGCAATTCTATAATGTCGCCATTCACTACTCAGCTCGCCTCCGATGCGTTTGCATGAACCTGCATGAATGCCCTACAGCACTCTGAGCAAGAAGGCTCTACTGAATCAGAAAGGGATAACAGATTTCGAGGCAACATGCAACGGAGAAACACTACGTTTATTCCGGTAGCGCAAAACCCGGCAGAGGCTTCCAACCCCGAGGAGAGGCTTACATACCTCGCATCCAGAATCAAATGATATGCAGTGGAGCAGCCAATAAGGTACAAGCAGAATGCGAGAGGAAGTTTCTGCTATGATGCCATATCTTCGAAAAGGAAGTACTTTTGTCTGCCCTACATGGTCTAGCGCCCACACAACCGCCATCTCTTCTAGCCTCAGATAGCAGCGATCCCATACAGTGTTCCAGTTCTAGCATGTCCTTCTATCAATGTGGTGTTCTCTACAACTAAGTTCTTGGATCTACATCCGTTTGTCCGGCCTCCATAGTTAAGGCTATCGGGCAGTCTAGATAACACTAACAGCTCTTGATTGCCATCATACGGAGATTGAGACTATGGATAGTGATCTAATGCTCCGCAAAGCAATAGTCTTCAATTTTCAGGCACTGTTAGTGAAGGGTACTCGACTTCAGAGGATAAAACTGCAATTACCTAATGTTCTTCCGTAGTTCGTCACCGTTTCACCAGAAAAGGAAAAGGACATGCGGTGTAAAAGGGGTGTGAACAACGGTGTTAACAACGCCGAGAATGAGGGGACATGTGAAGCATTTCCAATTGCCATATCAACTTTAGGGTAAGCTGAAAGCATCTTACGATCCGGCCGATCCTGAGGGACTATGCCTTGTTCACTTTCATCCGAAACCACGGTAGGGTCACCCAACTCGTGGGTTATACAATCAGGAGTGATCACAGTAATCAAGGCATATCAAACGCCACGTTCGTATATGGTACACCCCGTACTTATCAACTCCTGGCGTTACAGTTGTGCTCAGACACACAACAACCGGGACTGGGCTAGTTGCCTTGAAAATTGAACTGCAATTGAACCTATGTCATATGGTAGAACTCATGTATGACCATTTCTAGGGTCCTAATGCCAAGCATGCTCAAATTGCGCAAGCCCTCTATAGTCTCGTAGAGACTTGATCACACGCTGAGGAATGACTTCGAATCCCTATTTCTCTAAATCCCAGTGGCCATCAAAAGTGTGGAGCTGAGCTCAGGGATGCCTCTGAATGACCGCAAAGCGATGTTCAACCGGATCTGAAACTAAGGATCGTACAGGTAACTCTTGAGCAGGATGCGGCAATTGGTAGAGTGTACAGGGGAACTTGATTTGATCCCACAGAAGAATTGAACAGTCATTGGTGGTCTCTCAAGGTGAAGTACATGCATTGGCTGGCCGGCTGGAGCTGTGAGTTATCGAGATAAAACTACTGCGCGGGTGTTTGTTTGTGTTAAGTACTAGGGCTTTCCTTTTTCATATGCAAAACCACTCCAGGCTTGAGTGAAAATCATTATTCAAATACCTCCTGCCACAATAGTTCTTTTCCAAGCCATGTCAGGTTACGTGCATCAATTTGCCAGCTCAGTGCTAGGTCCAGTAACAATTGTTATCTTCTTCTATGTCTTGGTTGATCTCTTTCCCATGCCTCGGTGGCTATCGAAGAAAGCCCAGTTGATCGGGCAGAGGAACCCTGAGAGCATCACCTCTCTCGAGTGCCCATATAGCTATATTCACCAGATTTATGGGAAGTACTACTGGGCTCCTTTTGTCCACAAACTATCGCCCACTCTAAAGGATAATGACCAGATTAAATATAAGTTGGTGCTGGAGACCATGGATGCCATTCATCTGTGTTTGATCCTGGTTGATGATGTATGTATCGATCATTGTCCCTCCGGCCACATCTCTCGCGAAGCCGTACGAGTTGCCATATATGTGTGCGCTAATGCATCCAGATATCTGATGGAAGTGATTTTCGCAAGGGACAACCCGCAGCTCAAAAGATCTACGGCCCATCAGAAACTGCCAATCGCGCATATTATCGAGTCACTCAAATTCTAAACAAAGTAACCAAAGACTTTCCAACGCTCTCACCATGGCTGATGCAAGACCTCGAGGAAATACTTGAGGGCCAGGACTTGTCACTAGTTTGGCGGAGAGATGGGCTCGGCAACTTTCCACTCGCCGCAGTAGACCGTATAGCAGCGTACCGGCGAATGGTTTCTCTCAAAACGGGTGCACTGTTTCGACTACTAGATCACTTGGTGTTGGAGAACAGGTCAATGGATAACGCCATGACTCTTGTTGCGTATGTCACTCTCCTTGTCCTCCTTGTCTATGGGTTGATTGGCTTACATTCCTCATACTTTCTTCCACATAGCTGGTACTCACAACTACCAAATGACTGCAAGAATTTGTATTCCTCTGAATATGCGAGACTGAAAGGTTCCATTGGCGAGGACCTACGCAACTGCGAGTTGACGTACCATATAGTGTTGGGACTTGATGCCCCCGACGGCTACTGGGTGGTTAAAGCCCTGACGTCTCCTTCGCCTCGGAATGTCCGCAACGCCTTGAAGGTGATTAGAAATGACGCGGTCCGAGCAAAGTGTTTGGCGGAGCTTACCCAGTCCGGCTCTACTATCACAGATTGGCTTGAATTGTGGGGTAGGAAAGAGAAACTTGATCTGAAGGATTAAGAGATTTTGGCTGCTAGCTCTTTGGAGTTATGGTGATTCTCAGCATTAAATGGAAATGAGAACAGGCGTCGTAAATGAACTGCTGGGGAATCTTTGGATCATGACAAACTTTCAATAGTATGCTTGAGAGTGGTATTTGCGATAGCTTCATTGGAATAAAGTTAAGTAGAGGAACATGTGCCAAATATGTAGTATAATTGAAGCTGCTAGATTACCGGAAGCAGCATAGAGTATAAGCACCATCAGCTGTGCCATTTCTACATAGTTTGTATCTGCCACAACTCCCTTGTACTTCAAGAATAGCATTCGATGTGAAGAAGTGATCCCTGAGCAGGAGACCGGGGGAAACACAAGGCCTCCTAAAGTTGAAGCTGAAATTGGCCTGCGCAGATCAATCGCTACAGACCACACCATATTTATTTAGTTTTCAAATACGGGAGATGAGTCAATTGGAATGATCTTATCTTCACGGAGAACATATTTGAGCACTTCCGTATAGTCAGGCCGAACCCGAAACTCATACTCCAGTGGGGAATGACACACGATGGCTTACATCTCGAAGGCAGCAAAGAATCAGGACCGGCATTCGTGCATAGCCCACAAAACATGTTCCTCAAGCCAGTGCTCACAAGATCTGAAGTGGGCTTATCTGTTTCACAGGGCTCAGGGCGTTAGGCACGTCAAGGTCTCCAATGCTTTTCGGGTCCCGCGCGGTCAGACCTGCGGCCAATTTGTGTTCCCACACGAAGCTACTATCAGGCGTCATGTAAGGAGTCTACCAAGTCGCTAAACTCGTGCGATAGATGGTAGCGAGAGACTAGCTGACAACTAGCTGGGATATTGATAATACAATACAGGACTCATCTTAACTCCTTGGGTTAAATGCTAGCCCGCTCTCCGGTGGAAGCGGAACTAGCATAGTCATAAGATTTTCGGTAGGAAGGTAGCAGATTCCTCATTGCTGAGGGATTTGTAATACCCAGCTAGACAGTCAGCGCCATGAAAAAGTTCATGGACCCCTATTGCCTAGGATCACCGCAGACGCATAATCGTTACGAACAGCAGCGACCAAAATATGATAGTCACGCATTACGATCTGATGCTGACGCTAAATTCACTAGAATCCTGTATAGAGCTACAAGTAACGATACGATGTTCATATGATCCTCTTTCTTTTTTTGTATCTTGTGTAGTCCGGATGGGAAGGTATGCATGCGGGTCTTCCACCGCTATAGCAAAGAATGTATTTTGGAACGTACCGATTATGTATATCTCCCAGTTTAGACAGAAATAGGATTAACTTTCTCTTCTTCATGGATTATGGCTTTGTTTGTTTCTTTCTCAGATTGCGCGCTAGGTCTACCTGACTTGGTAGAGCAACCAATACGGGGTTTTAAATCTTGCCTAGCTAGGTTTCCTTGTTTTGCCTGGGGAATGACTACCTGTGCAGTTTGACAAGAAAAGAAAAACGAGGAAGAAACCGAATCGAAGCCTATCAAAGGGTGAAGGGGAAGAGGAATAGATAGTGGAGACAGTTTCTGCAAAAATAGTAGAGTCGGGGAGTTTTCTATTCCCTGGCTGCTCTTCACGAATACGATCAAAATGTATACTCTCATGCAGTTCCCTTCATGTAATGTTTTATTCGTAATTCTTCTCATATTGATAACCAACCTTGTCTACCCACGTCCATGTTACTTAATCTCTGATCTTATCTCTTGCCTCTCTTGGCTGCATACGAGGCTTTCTCCACCCTCCAGCCAGCAAGCACCTTTCAATATGGGCTGCTAAGCGCACCACCAATGGGATTATTTCAAATTCGCGTATTTTCTAGCTACATCGGTATTGGAAGCCTGGGGGCTATGAAGAACACGATTAACTGCGGGACCGGGCAGGGAGCTGAGATCCATTAGAGGCGGCTGCGAACCCGATGGCCAGGGATAGAAGGGCTTTTGAACAGGGTTAAGCTCGATAGTAGGATGACTCTTCCGGTACTCGTGGAAGCCCCTCGAGAGCGGTCAGGATCCGGACTCTCAATATGAGCGATAACAGTAGTATAAAAGAGCAAGCCGAACAGTCTTTCGACATCCGAGAACCTTTCGTGCTTCTGTTGATAATCAGTATTAGCATTTCAATTACAATCTTTGGTGGCTCTCACTTTTACAAGCCGCATATCTTCAGCTACAATCCACTAATGGATGGCTTCGATCTTTTCAAGAACCCCCCGGATTTCCAGGCATGGGGCACAACAAGCATTCTCTTGAACTTCTACACGAATACCACCTGGCCAATCGTCTACTTCGGCTTGGTATACAGATCAATCAAGGACAAATCCTATGGAATGTCCCTTATACCCCAGTGCCTTGACATAGCATGGGAGATAACGTATGGTGCCATATTCTCACCCAGCGATTTTCTGGTAAAGCTTTTCTTCAAATTCGCATTTCTCAGCAACGGTGCGGTTCTGTACACAACAATCAAACATGGCTCAAGGGAGTGGGACAATGCACCCCTTGTCAAGCACAATCTTGCATTATTCTACCTTGTCGGAATCATGACTTCAATACTCGGGCATGTGTATATTGCAGAAGAGATCGGACCCACAATGGGTTGCTTCTTGAGTGCTATAGCATGCCAAGCCATCCTAAGCGTGGGATGCCTTGGCCAACTCCTGACTCGGGGAAGCACACGCGGTTTCTCTTTTGCACTCTGGTTTGTGATTCATTCTTTCAGCATGGATATGCCGTGGCTAATGGTACGCGGGTTTCTTCGTTTTACGGGGTCTCTAACCTTGGTCCCTGAGTTTTATCTCCGAGCGAAATACTGGCCCGAGGTTTTTGGTTGGCTGGGAAAACAATTGTGCTGTGGTGTGCCGCCATTTACCTCGGTTTTGATCTCTTCTATGGTGTTTGCTTCTGGTATATACGACAGGGTGAACTACAGCTTCAGATGGCCAAAGAGCAGAAAGGGAAGTGAGTATGATGTCGATTGCTTGCGTAGAAGATCAGTACCCCCCGTCAGTGTCATAGAGGTTGGGGCATCTGGTCTAAATGAGTTGACTAAAGCTTGCGTCTTACAAGATAGGTGCTTTTTGAATGTCTGATTCGGGTATCGTATTTAGTTTGATAAGGTTGTGACAGGAATTCGAATAATGGAACCATCTAATATGGAACAAATATCAAGGTTTCCCAATGTAGTATTAAGGCCTGGTTCTGAAGTAATACCCTTTCATGTTTTGGCTCAATGAGACAGCAATTTCTGGTCATTGCAATGTGAAGATCATCACATAGTAGTCGAAAGTGATACACAGAACCATAGGCTGAGATACTTCCATTGATAGAGAGACTGCCACTGATAAAAGGAAGATATTAACTAAAAGAGTCCAATACCAATTATCTAATCTTACTTCTGAAACCAAGTTTGTTCTAAAGCGTACTGTATAATATAGTGATGCTATCTTCCCGCGGCGGGAGGAAACCCCCGCGGCCAAATCCGGGGGATTCTACTACCAGTCTATTGTCATCCCAAGCTACATATATATGGGGTAACATAAGTCCGGGCTATTTGCAAAGTATACCGCGGACGATTGTACAAGATGGATACCACTTTAGGGGCTTGGGGCAACGACAGCCCTAGAGAGCAAGACATCGAGCAGAATGATCATAGATGTAAGGTAAAGAGTCAATTATTAACTTCAACTACACCTCCTGCCTACTCATCTCTTTGAGATATACTAATGTACTCTCCTTAATGACACAAGTAGGGTTGGAGAGCTCCGGATCCTATCCCGATGTCGCAGCTGCCCATTTGGCAGATAAGTATGGCAGCGTACAAAGAGGACTAAAAGCTCGACATGTGCAGTTGCGCAGAAATATCCGCCGTGTGCAGCTTGATTCAATTCTGGGATGGCGGCCGTGATATAGATATTGCCGTGTGGATATGCGTATTGATTATGTTGCTTCAGGCCCTCAGTCTCTTCGGCCCTGCTGCCTATGAGTCTAGCCATTAGTGTCTTCTGTCTGAGTGATGGTTCAAGTCTTCTGAGTTCGGGTTGATCAGGGGATGCACAATCCCCTTTGGGTCATTGCCATCAACCTGGCAGGCATCAAAGTCCTTCCCTCTATCGTCAACGTTGTTATCATTCCTTCAGCAGCCTCGGCCGGAAACGCATATGTTTACTCTAGCTCCCGCGATTTCTACACCCTGGCTCAGAACGGACAAGTTCCCAAGCCCTTTCTCCGTTGTACTCATAAGGGTGTCCTGGTCTATGCTGTGTTGGTCACAACGTCCTTTTCTCTCTTGACCTTCATGTCAATGTCATCAACTCTCTAATGTCTTCCTTCTTTCCTGAACAGATTCCTCTGGATATCGGTCTGTATTGCGTAAATTCGCTTCCACGCGGCTCTAAAAGCACACGACATCGATCGATCAACACTCGCATATTCTGCCCCTCTCCAATCATATCTAACATACTTCGCACTGGCATCCTTCTGCATTATAGTCTTCTTCAGCGGCTACGATTCCATTGCGGGAGGATGGGTCTATCGGTTTTTCCTCACTCCATACATTGGCTTCCCGCCTTTCCTAGGCTTTTTTGCGTTTCGGAAGGTAGCCAAGAAAAGAAAAAGTGTAAAGCGCCGTAAGAAGCTGATATATTCACGGGAAGAGCGGAACTGGACGCCATGGAGTGGCCACGGAGTGTGCCTAGGAACTGGGTGGAGCGGATATGGTTTTGGATTGCTTGACTTGGCTTTTCGTTCGGTTATGATCTATATAGCAATGCGTTTGGCTGCGTTCTTTTTCTATCTCTATCTCTCCCTCCCCCCTTATCATAATGTTTCTTGTATAGCGTTATGAACCATAATGAGCATACTTATGATGTATTCTGGGCTTGTTGCATGCTGTGTATATACTTGTGAAACACCCATTCGTTTATGCTTGACAAATCGGAAAGGAAGGCTTTCGTTATTATCTTTAATCAAGTTTAACATCCATATAGAGCCTTTGGCTATGACAGACACGAAAGGCTTTCGTTGCTAACTAGACGAGAATATCATCTCGTCCTATTGCCAAATTGACCACCCATATCTTTGAAGAAACCGACCTAGGCTTTGGGAATGGCACCAATTCGGTCGATCTAGCTCCGAGAAGAGTTCTAACGAGTGTACGCATGTAGCCAACCATATATAAAGAAAAGAACAAATGAGCGGACATTCACGGGGCTTGCCTACTACGTCCTACGCTAACATACAACTATAAGATCTTTGTTTGAATTTTGAAAATATTTATTTTCCAATTTGCTTGATGAAGCCATCATAAAGCCGCTTCCCTAGCTCGTTAAAAAGACAAGCGTGTGCATAAAACCCTCAAGGATTCAAACCCTCTTACATCAGATCATGCAGTCTTCGAATTGAGAACATAACCAAAAGCCTCGTCCAGAATCCGAAGGCCTTCTTCAATCTCATCAGCAGTGACAGTAACAGGCGGTGCCAGGCGAAACACGCCGCCCATACCAGGGAGGTTAACAACATTGCATGAAAGACCATACGCCATAGCCCGATCAGAAACCACTTGTCCGATATCAGGCCCGGGAGCCTTAGTTTCAGCATCCGAGATGATTTCGATACCCTGCAAGAGTCCACGGCCACGGACGTCACCAATGCACCAGTACTTCTCCTGAAGCTTGAGTAGGCCCTCTCGTAGTTGTGCGCCACGCTCTGCAGCACGCTGACAAATCCCATCACGCTCAACGATCTCGAGTACCTTATTGCCCACGGCAGCGGTAAGAGGGTCGTTAAGGTGGGTAGTAAGCCATAAGAAACCGGCTTCTTTGCACCCACGTTCGATTTCAGCAGTAGTACTGACGGAGGCGAGGGGCAGACCGCATCCAAGGGTCTTGGACAGAGCAAGAATATCAGGAACAATACCATCCTGTTCAAAAGCGAACATCAGACCAGTGCGGCCAAAGCCAGTTTGGGCCTCGTCCATGATCATCAGCATGCCTCGCTTCTTGCACTCCAAGCTCATGCGCTGGAGATATCCTTTAGGAAGCTCAAGAAATACCGCCAGTAGACAAGATAGGTTCCAAGATGAAAGCAGCTAGGGAGCCAACGCTCTGCCGGTCGATCATTGACCAACCGAAGTCCATCTCTGTCCCCCAGTCGTATGAGCCATCGAGCTTCCGGAAAGGCGAGCGATAGGCGTATGGGGCTGGGAAGGCCAACTGGCCTGGCATGCAGGGGCCTCCGCTTCTTCGGCTGGCTGAGTATGTCGCGGAGCCTGAGCCCTGAGTCAGGCCATGGTAGCTCGCAGCGAACGCAACGACTTCAAATTTCCCGGTATAGCACTTGGCTACCTTGATGGCTGCTTCTGTAGACTCAGAACCGGTGTTTAGGAAGAAGGACTTTTCTAACGGCGTAGGGAGGAAGCGGGCGAGGCGCTTGGCAAGGTCGATGACCGGGTAGGTGATCATGTTGCTTAGGAGTTGATCCAGCTCCGCGACATACTTCTGGACTACCTCGACAATCTCCGGGTGGGAATGGGCCAAGAGGGAGCTCATTTGGCCGGAGGTGAAGTCGAGGATTTGTCTGTTGTCGGCATCATATAGTCTAGTGCCTTTGGGTTTGGTGATAACGACAGGAGAAAATGGAACACCTGTTTTCATAAGGTACTTTCCCGCCGTAGCGAAGAATCTTGTCGTTGTATCTGTGGAGCCCATTTTGTGTATAGGTGAATGGAAATTAACTTAGGCCGTCAGGAGGAGTTAGGAGACGGGGGTTGGAAATTGAATATGATAGTAGAAAGACACTTGCAGTAGACGACAAGTGAGAGGGAGGGATAAGTGACTGAATAGTTTTCCATGGACCACATTCTGGATCTTATCACTTTAAATAAGTGCTTCTACTATGTTGGTTGATTACTCCCGCGGCCAATTGGTCCGCGGCAAGTTGGGGCTATTCTTATGCTCTACTCCGTAGACGAGATTGGTTGTTTGCCGCGGGGTTTGCCGAGCACAATCAGATATCATCTTGTTCGCCGTAGGCGTTGTTGCTGCGGGACCAACACCAACAACCCTCGATGAATGCATGCAAAGATTAGTGATCAATCAATATGGAGAAACAATCAAATTCCCGTACCAACAGAGACGGGGGCGAAGTCAGACCATACCGGTCTCATCTGTGCCCGGCCTGTCTGCTCTGCAGAAAGCGCAAGTCTCGCTGCAGAACTAGAGACTCGTCCGGCATATGCATGATGTGCCAGGCTCACGGGACCAATTGTATCTACCCACAGCCAGATGATAGCTTCCAACGGAGGTCCATAGCTTCGCCGCGGAAGTTGGCGGCCAAGTCGAGACAGGCTCCGAGATCCGCAGCACCACAGTGCAGGAATCCCTCGAATACAGGTTCGCATCCAAGCCCACAAACAATTCCTCCATTAGCCAACCCAGATAGTACACCAAGAGACATAGACCAGCGACTAGCCCGTAGACTACCAGCAAGTCTGGAGGCGTCGTCGTACCCTCCTAATAATGAGGATTATAACAGAGAGGAGACGCTTCCCAACCTAGTGGGTCTCGTTGCTGAGGTTGGCGACAATAGCTCTCATATTGTCAGTCCAGCAGTTGCCGAGGATAATGAAATTTTGGAAACCTATCTGTCCACCATCCCAGATGCTCGGCGGAGGTACATAGTTCGAACAAATCCGAACTCGAGTCGGCCTGTACGACCGGTGCTGTTCAACACTGTGCCTAGGCGGCCGTTGGGTGTTTCCGCGAACCAATCTCTCCAGGCTATGGCTCTACCGATCGCTGAGTGTCATATAGGTTTTTTCTCCATGCCAATATATGCTTCCCTATATTCGATGAAGTATCCTTTCGGAATGCTTATGTTACGCACAAGAAGAATATTTCACCGGCTCTTCTCTGCAATTTGTATGCCAACTCTCTCGTCTACTGGGGGAACTCGCCCAGATTACGTTCCGGTCGCTGCCCGGATATCCGCTTTATCTGGAATTTGGCGAACGAAGCTCTCTACTCGGAACTGTTTCTGTCTCCCGGGATATCGACAGTGATGGCAATTATTCTGAACGTTTGCGGCAGACCGAGTATCTCGATATTTGGCAATGGGGAATGGTTGGGACTGCTGTCGCCCTGTCCAATGCCCTCGGTTTAAATCGAGACCCTTCCAGTTGGAACATTCGTCCGATGGAAAAAAGGTTCAGAGTCCGGATCTGGTGGCGAGTGGTTGTACATGACTCTTGGTATGAAGGTTCTCTTGAGCTCACTCTTCGACGTGTATATACTAACTCGTCCAATACAGGTGCAGTTTGGCATACGGAACCCCCCTCCAAATCCACCGTGCGCAGTACCACGTACCCTTTCCGACCTTGGACGATCTTTGTTCCCCTGGCGCTTCCAATTTACAAATAGCGGCTTCCTCGGTCTTGATTGCTTTGACAACGTTAACCGAAGTACTAGGCCGTTATCTAGAGCACGTCTACGAAGTCTCCCGGTGCACCGCGTATCCGCCAGAAACATCCGCAGTAGATCTTGAGCGCCTTCTCACCGAATGGGAACAATCTTTAAGCGACGATATACGTCGAGTTGTCCTCCGTGGAACACACTTGAGTGCTCCAGGGGCTGCCAATTTCCGACTGGCCTACTTAGCGGTAAAGCTTCTACTAAGGCGCATCCAGCTCGACCTCGACACAGCTAGCATGCAACTTAACGGTGACATCGTATCCCCATTCTATACCCAGGCGCAGCGTGCAGCGGAGGAAATCGTTCATCTGGTAGAGGAGTTAGATGAGTCATACTTCTGCGGGTTTTGGATTCCTGTTCATGCCTTTTCATTGACATCTGCCACCACCTTCTTGCTTCGATCCGGTCTTCTGAGGAGAAACTTGAACGGCAACGCTCCCCTCAAGCTAGCCAAAGATATGATCAGTACGCTCCGATCTCACCGTGACAATTTCAACTGGGATCTTGCAGATAATTGTTTGGCGAATTGCAGCGATCTGGTCGAGAAGATCGATTCTGCCGAGACCGAGGGCGATTCTTTGATGTCTGCTGTTCCTGACTTCCAGGAACATCTCGATACTATGAACCCAAGTATACTGGATGAGTTGCTCATTGGGTTTCCGGCGCTCGCGGATATGATTGAGATTTAATACGGAACCCGACTAAGCAGGATCTTATGTCCAGTCTTTGCGTGTTAGTATGCAATTTTGGGGGGTTTTAATAGGCCTGATATGACTTGCTCGACGACTAACGCTGCGCACTGTTCAATAGGATTATACTCAGCCAGCCTAAGTGCAGATTCAGTATCTAAATCAATTAAGTTCACAACCCGAGCGAGCCCCCTCAATTCCAAGTAAAAAATAAATCCTTCCCAAAAGCCCCGACGACGCCCAGAACAATCCGAAACCCTAGAATCACCCGAGACCAACAACACTCCACTAAACAATGCCATCCTGATTATCTATTATATTCCAAACTTCTACGGTATATATGAATCATTATATAGGATAGGGTTAACAAAAAGTACATGTATCTTGGACTTAATATAAAAAGAGTACATTCGTCCAAGCATCCAGATCGTGCAAAAAAGAAATATTCAGCTTGTAACTCCGATACGGGGAATCGAACCCCGAGCTGCCGCGGAACTTGCTTTCATGTTTGAAGACTGAAAGGCGGCGATGTTAGCCGTTACACCATATCGGATGTGATTGTTAGTTTCTGATATCAACACTTAATAATATAACCCTGTTTCAATAACGAGCCTACTCCAAGAAGCTCGAAATCTGCTCCATGGTATATCGATATGGCATGAGAGGTATGGAGATTCCGCTCATACCCGGGAATCTATGCCTTAGCCTAGCCTAGCCTTGGGTCGGTGGGCCGATTCCTATGTAGGCCCTGGGTGGCAGGTTAGAATTTTAATGTGATATTTCTCTTAAGATGTCAGGCTAGCTTGCAAACGGGTCCGTCCAATTCGAATGGGAAAAAATGGAAGAAGATAGAAGATAGAAGGCATGAAGGCATGAGAGTTAAAACGCGAAATAGATAGACTTATCGTGAGCAGTCTCTAGTAGTTACCTACGGTAAATTTCAGATCGTGACTCTAATTTATGTTAAGATCCATTATTGAATGTCACGACTACTTGTATGTATAGAGAACATCGACCTGTATTTAGGCGCCCCAACGATGCCCGTCAAACTGGGAAGCTCGTTGTATTTAGAAGCTCGTAGTGGTAGCCGTGGCAAAGCTGTAAGAACTAAAGCCCCTGCGATGTGTTAGTTCGCAACACTGCCCCCGCAAAATATCTACCCACCATAACAGCAAAACTGTATATAACAGGATCTCTGCCATCGCCACCGCAGCAATAGCCCCACAACGCACTGCCAAATTAAACAATCTATCATTACCCAGTACACTCGAGGGTCTCAATGTTGTTGCATAAATACAAATATACGCATAGCAATCCGACCTTCATAGCCACACATCCTTGTCACCACCAAAAAGTTTCACTTGTGGCAATTAGGCTTGAATTTTCATGGCGTTCGACTCATAATTGGTTTATATAGACAAAAAGGGATCGATTCTCTCATCAAGTCCGATATGGTGTAACGGCTAACATCGCCGCCTTTCAGCAAATGAAAGCAAGCCCGCGGCAGCTCGGGGTTCGATTCCCCGTATCGGAGTTACAAGTTTACTTTTTCATTCGCTATTTATATATTTTACATTTTTTTTTTGGGCGTCCAGTCAGCGAGATTGTTAGTTAGCATGCCTGGTTCCACCGCTTTCTTTCTGTGCTTGAATTTGTCTTCCTTGATATAAGAATACCACCATCGAAAGAGATGACAAAATTGGGAAGAAAAATCCTCTATACCAAGTACCTTGCATAGGTAGTTGCCGAGTCTTACCATGCTACGAGCTTTTATGGTTACTAGTCTGGTCCCCATTCCCACATCCGAACTAGATTTAAAATAGCACCATCGTAGCGGCCGTACGCTTGCTTATACTCATAAATTAAAGCGCTAATCAAAAGCGACACAGGCTCAACTTTTCCCATCCCAATATTCACCAAAAACCCATGAACATCATTATATCTAACGTACTGTACTTATTTCGCCTCAATCGTTTCCCTGACTACACCCTTATCCCCAGCACCAACATGCTCTACGGATTCCTGCTCCTCTTCATCCCGAGCCTCAGGCGCATGTTCATCGTGCTCAATAGGAACATGATCGCAAACAACCAACCAGGTCGGGAATACCGCGAGACCTTGATAAACGCATTCTATTCAGCCTTCGCTCATTCATCCCATATCCCAAAGCAACAAAGAAGAGGGGTAAAAAAGGGGGAATGATAAGCAACATACCCAGAAGAATCGTATTCACAGCAAGAGGAACTCTCCCTCCATACCAGTTACGGGTATTGATTCCGTACGAAACAGCCTGGGAAAAACTCTCCTGTCCACGGAGGATACCGGAGTACCGAGCTAGCAAGATCTGTCAGTGTTTTGTGTACATTAGCCCCGGAATTTAGAGCCCACGTACCGAGTTCTGAGATGTTGTCTGTCATTGTGGAAACGAGGTAGTAGAGCCAGTTTTGGAGAGCTTGTTGGGAGAATTCTGTATTGAGTTTAGTTAGCGGTGTGTCGCAGATTTTTGGTAATATAGATTTGTTGAGGGAGGAGAGGTGGTATTTACCCCAGAGAAGGAGGACGAAGAGGCCCTCCGTGAAGCCCTTGTCTGACCAGTCGTAGGATGGTGGGCTTGCGGTGTATTTCTCTTGAATCACCCAGGCGTAGACCCAGGTGGCGATGTGTATGAGGACGACGTAGTAAAAGCTAGAAACACGGGTTAGTTGTACTCTGATGATGATTTATGCTCGGTGACTGGCTGTCATACCTATAGACGATTCTGTTTTTGATCGAGACGCCCCTGTAATCCAGGAACCGACTAATCATACCAGAGGATAAGAGTCTCGCGAAGTTGCCTTGGTCAAAGTTAGACACGGCACAGGGTTATAGAGTTTAATACCCAGGGCTGGTGACAAGGGATGTAGACGTACTGACGAATCCAATCAGGGCACGCGCTCTAACACCGAAGTAATATGTTTGGAAGTCTACTCACGAAGTCAGTGATCTCGTGCGCTAGTTATGGATAAAAGGGAAAACCATACTTCCGTTATATTGATTAAAGTAGGCTGCCCAGAAGATCGGCAACAACAAGAGAACCTAAGCCAAAGTCAGAAAAGGCAAACGCACACTGGAAGCAAGCAACTTACCTTTTTCCGGCATGACAACTTCCAAAGCTGCAGCATCTCAGCACGCCATGAGTCCTGCAGAACAATCCGTACTTTGCTGCCGTCACTACGTTGGACCTTTTCAGGCGGCGAGAGAAAAATTGCCAGAGGGACAGCAAGACATTGCAATGCGACGAAAATGAGATAAGTCTCTGTACAGGGTAATTAACAAGAAATAAAGCAGAGATGGAAGAGTTGTCATCTGGCTGGACATACGCGAACCAACTTTGCCCTTACTCTTTGCCTCAGAAGAGCTATAATTTGGTAAGCGAATGCATATGGATCTGCATTTCCCAGGAGGTTACTAACTGGTTAAGCCCGAGAACAATAGCGCCGCCGAGTAGAGGGCCACCTGTACGGAACCAGAGCCAGATGCTGCTTGTAGTCAGTCACAGAGTACCAAGAAGAAAGCATCCTTCATATCTAGAAAAAACTCACTTCATGTATCTGCCTCGTTTCGTCGGCTCCGGGTAGCCCAGCGCGACGGCACCTTCAGAAGCCCAGAAAAGACCCGCCCTGGATATCTGTGTGAGACGCTGGATATACTTCAAACAGGGAATGCCATACTTACGACAAACCACATGCTACCGATCCAAGCAGCACAAACCAAACGTTACCCTAGTTGTATCATCAGCATCCCACCCCCGATCCATGTACAGAGCCTGGCACTCACATAGCGGTTGTTTGTATACAGCGCGGCCCTAGAGAATCGACCAGTGAGCCACAGTTCCCTAGAAATTGAACACCAGCACAAAAGATAACACATACGAGTAAATCGGATATCCAACAGCACCCAAAAGCAGCGTCCAATTCAGACCGATCCGGTTCGCAATCGGACCACCAAAGAGACACAGAAAGCCCACTAAATGGCACACAGATATTAGCACCATCCTTCCTAAAAAAGACAAAAAGAAAACCATAGAAGATCCCATACTAAGCCCGAACACCAACGCATTGGCAGCGTTAATCAGAAACGGCGACTGCGCGCCACCAGCACCCAAAGAATTCATCGCATTCCACAACCCCGGGGCCATAAAGCCCACTCCGCCGATGATAAAGGCATTGAAAAGGGTTGAGTGATACCATGTTCGCTTTTCTTTATGTACCGTTATGTCGTCAGACGACACCGACTCAGATGGTTGCTGAACCATGGTGTAGATTGTAAGTCCCGTCAAACTCGAGTTTCCGGCTGGGACAGAGGTAGATAACTACATGATGGATATTTATTGATTTCTGCTTTTGCCCCCATTTTCTCCTCCGCTGTTTGTTGAGAGGAGTCCTCATCTTGAAAGAGAATTGCGTGCTCTTGTAAATCTCGTGATAGCGTGCCATTTCTTGCTACTAATGCTACTTGGTGTACAGACCCAAGACTGCAACATGGGGATAGGGGCCAATCAGTTGAGTGACGGTGGAGAAGAGCTCTGATGAGATTCGGCTTGGGCCGCTTTCTTTTTAAGGTTGCCAAGGGAGCTAAGTCGTCGTGCACTAGTTAATTAAATTAAACGTGAGTATTGTTGGTGGTAGTCCTGCAAGTCATGCAGACTCATGCAGCCTTAACACGCATTCATCGATAGATGAAGGAGAGAAAGGGCTTTTACCCGGGAGGATGCCTGAATGATCTTCACACACTTAACGATTACCATCGACTTGGGTCTACATACTCTTTCCCCTTACGAGAGCACTTATTCTCTTTTGTCAATAACTGACCCTGCGCTATGAAACGCAAAATCGGCCATAAACAAGTGGAAAACTAAGTGTACCGGACTAAATCTACTTCATGCGCTATATCGATGTCATTGAATATTGATAGCTAAGAGAATGAACGCCTGTACATACATGGCCAGATGCTGTACACCGAAGGATTGAAACATGGAAGTCGCTCTGGCTGAAGATGATCGACCCAGTCCGGTCAAATGAAAACCGTTGCTTCAAGAGAAAAAGTAGCCCGGGTTCATGACGTCCAATACACAGTGTAAAAATTGATTTCTCATTTTCATCAGCGTGTGTGGCGGCTGTAAGGAGTGGATAAGAACGTAAACAGAGAAGATCGAGTAAAACAGAGTAAAGACCTCAAAAAAAAGAAGGAGGTAATAAAGATGCTGGTGTGTTGTCAAACACAGCCACAGGAAGAAAAAAACATTAGAAGCCCAGATTCCACTATCACATGAAAAAAGTATCCATTCCGAGCCAGAGTGAAGAGCTGAACCTGTCCAGATACAAAGAGAGAAAGAAAGGGGAAAGAACAAAATCATCCAAGTGTGCACATCCGTTACGTCTCAGTCACATTATTTACGATGTTCGCATTACATGATCGGGGTCTTGCGCTTTTCAGCGCTTGAGAGCACAAGCATTGGGGTCTTGCGCCTTTCCGGACCCTGAGATGCTGTCTTCTGGCCAGCGACGACAGCAGCCACCGAAGGGGTTCCAGCGGGTGAAGGGACCTGATCCGTACGAACATCCGTAAATTTTCCGCCGAAGAAGCCACCGTCTTCACTGATCGGAGTGGTCGTGTATGGGCTATCCTGCGACCGCCGTTCTCGAGAGGATCTCTCCTTCCTCTCGGAGCCAATAGCGCCATTGGCGACGGCCCGAAGGCTTCCCAAACTGGGTTTGCTAGAGAGACTGCCACTGCGAACGGTAGCATCATCGTCGGAGAATGTGAATTCCTTCTCACTCGCCGGGGTATTGGTCCCACCGCTACTATGGCAACCGAAGCTCCGGCTGTCTCCGCGACGCTCGAGTCCTGCACGCACAAGATTGTGGACGGCACGACGGCGCTGGCGGGTTGCAAAGTTCTTGCTCCCTTCATGGTTCGAAGTGGGCTTGGCGATGAGTTCTTCCAACGAAGGTGGGCCCCGAGGTTGCCGGACAGGGTGCTCTCCTGCACGATTTTGACCGGGTCCGAAAGTTCCTGTGGCTGGTGTCTGAGGCAGGGCGGCAGTTTTGGGAGCGGCAGGAGTTATGGTTGAGTTTGCCTTGGCCGTGTCGATGGGAAATCTAGGTGCGGGGCTGAAAGAAGAGCTCTTCTTGTGGCCTCTGCGAAACGCATTGATCGAGGGAGGAGGCAATGGAGCAGTCTCCTGAGACGGCGGAGGACTGGCACTTGGAGGAGAGGATGGCTGCGACAACTGCTTCGTCTCCGGAGGAGGGGATACCTCAGCCCGGAACGCTGGGACCTGCATGGCGAAAGACAGAGCCTCCTCTTCCTGGTAGGGGGAAGAGCTTTCTTGCTGGAAGGAGTTGTCGTAAATGTAATTCTGCTGACCAGTGAGGGGGTTGTAGACCGAGAACAGCCCCGGCTGACCAGGAACCGGCTGCACTACCGGCTGGACACCTTGCTGGAGCTGCTGTTGATAGAAGCCCATGCCCGGAGCCGCGAAGGAAGGCATTTCCTGCTGCTGATGGCCCATCGGCATACCAAGGTTGAGACCCTGGAACTGCTGAGCCGCTGCAGTGACGCTGAGCAGCTGCTGCTGTAAACGCTGTTGCTGAGCTGCCAGGAAAAGGTTTGTTGACATCAATTCCGCGTACATACTCTCGTCAATTGGTATATCGCCAGCGATGTCAAGGGCCGGAGGTGCGAGCACCTGCTCCGGCAGAGTGTACATGGGACGACCGGTGTTCATATCCAGACCCTGGTTGAGGGCCAACGAGTGTCGAGGGAATCCAGTTCCCATCGCAGTTTGCGGAACGCGTTCGGCGGTGCGGCTAGACAGGTTCCCATATCGATCGCCCTCCACGCCCAGGTGCTGCTGGCGGAGGGAAGCCGAAGGTACCGTAGCTGACTTCGGAGCGGTCCTCAACCCTGCCAGAAGATGCGAACGGCTGGTGCGTGGGGTGGGAGTGGGTGCCGATGGCTGAGCCTCATCGATGGTAGAGATGTGCGGAGGCACACTCAACCGCTTGACATTGGGGCTTTTTCTCCGAGACCCGAAGCCGGAGCCCGGGGCTCCAAGCGAGCTTCCGTTATTGAAAGATGGATTGTAAGTCATCTGAGCAAGACCGCCAGTGTCCATACTCGTAACTGGTATAATAGAGAAAAGACTCGGGGATAGTATGTGCAACAGGTAGAAAATATGAGTCGTAGTGTACTAGGGACACTATATAGTCGACCGAATCGAGAAACCCTGCGTATTAAATTATTACAAGGAGGTTTAGGTAAGAATGAAACACCCGGGGAAATCGTTTTGACACGAGTAGTGTCTATTATGCAAAGCGCGGAGACAGCTGTCGTGGGTCCTATAACTTGATCAGAGTCAGTGAATGTTGACAGCGATGGGCACGGAAACGGCATACCTAAGTACTATGCGACGGAAATAAGTGAGCTTCGAAAGGGAAGCTAGCAAAGACAATGAACGATTAACAACCAGGTGTTCAGAGAATGATGGGACCTGGGGTGTCGGGGCAGAGCGTGCGTTGCAGCTGCCTAAAGTAGTTCCGAAGGTGTAGTTATGGACGACAGACGCGACCGGACGTCAAAAGAAAAACAGAGCCGAGGAAGTCGAGAGACAAATGTCTCTGTAATTAAAGACGATGATAATAAAAATGGGTGGGGAGATGCTCTGCAGCTCCCGACCGGAAGGATACTTGACACGAAGAAAAATGCAGAAGGGAAGAGACTCGAGAAGATTAACCGTCGAAGACAGACAACGGAAAAAAAAGAGTACAAGAGCCGCTCAGTTGATGGAAGTAAGGGATAGTCGAATGGACTTCTATTTATTCTCTCGCTTTTTCATCGACGTTCTTTTTTTGAATTTCCTTTTTCTTTTCCCCTCTGGCGTTGTGCCGTATTTTTGATTGAATTCCTCCTTGAGTTACCGGAAATTGATCGTGTAGAAGGGGAGAGGAAGAAGAGTGAAAGAGAAGCGATGATAGGTGATGAAATGGTCCGTTCGGCTGTCGGCGCGTGTTGGGTTGCCTTTTTCTTTTTCTCGTTTTTTTCTTCCTCGCGCTCTTTTCCCTCTTCTAGTACCCGCTTGGACCGTCAAAAGTCAGGCCAGAGGGAGACCCAAAAGAACTTCTATTCACTTTTGCGGATTAATATAACTTTTGTTCCAAGGTCAAAAGGCAAAAGGACAACCAGTCTGCAGTGAAATGAAGGGACTGCAGATGGAAAAGAAGGCAAAACTCGAATCAAGAGTAATTAAGTTGTTGGAAGGGAACACAAAAGGGGGACGAGGAGAAGAATAGGTGAGTAGAAGCGAATATGGGACTTGAGGGAAGATTGAGGAGAAAAGGAACTGGAGGGGAGGAAAAGAAAAGAGTGGGTTGAAGAGGAGGAAAAGGAAGAGAGAGAAAGATGGAGAAGGGGAGAAAAAGGGTACTAAAATGAGAGAGTGAACTATGATTGTTTTTCTGCTACTAAGAAAGAAAGAATTAAGGTGCTATAATACAAGAAGGTAAATCCACCACCACCCCCCGGCCATTACAGAGTATTATTTCATTCAACATTCAATTCCCATCATGATCGCAGATGCTGAGACACTGAATGGTTGGCCACTCGGACACCTGTACCCTGACTGGTTCGCTTGAAGGTAGACTAGCTCTAGAGAGGCTAGACTGTGGAGAAAGTGGTGATGAATGATAGCCATTGTTTGGTGAGGCGTCGATCGAATTGGGGATAGCCATCCGGACTTGGTGCCTGAAATAGTAGCCAATAGATCTCAGGCAACAGAGAAGAGATTGTGATAGTCCTGAGGCCCTCCATCGAATCATCTGCCCTATCCAATATCCGATCTATTCATTGATTTTCGGGTATGAGGTACCGAGAGCCTGTAAGGAAGGTATCAGGTCATCCTTTATCACCACTAATAAATTGCATCGGGAAGGAAACTCCAAGGACTAACAATAACTGTCAGTAATTATTGTATTGTAGGCAATCGCATAGTGCCGTCCCCCGGTCAATCCACTATATGGAACACAGACATCGCATCAGCCGCTATGGCCAGCCAATTCGCCCCCAGAATCATCTCTGCAGCCTGACACTGACACCCCATGGCCCCAACCCCCATTGGTCCAGCACTGACTCCTTAACCCACCCATCCCTGGATCATCCCGGCTTAGTCCCTTCAACGTGGCCTCCTTCGCCGCCAGCCAACCGCTTCCGTTGCAAGCGGATTCGACCGTCAACCGCCCATCTACTGCCCCTGACTGGCTGCTCCTCAGGTGTGTCCCTACCACCGATTCAGTATACACTATGGGCTATCGGGCGATCGAGCCAATTGGTTCTGGAGGATCGAGGGTTGAGGAAGCACAGATCCCGTGCTCACGCACGAAGGTCTGCACAGAAGGGAGCCAGGTTCACTTTGTTGGGTCATTAAGCTAGTCGATTCATTGTCAATTCGTGTCTAATAACAATCTAATACTTCTAAGTGGGGGTAGTAATATAATGCATATCCTGTTATCTATCTATCCACCTATCTCCGGAGTACAGAGTACATGCTCCATACTTTAGTTAAATGATTCGTTTCGAAGTACCGATCACCTATGCCGGGTTAGAATAATTATATATTTATCCCAACGCATTGATTTCATGAATATATATATGTACATCAACTATTCCATGCAATGCCCTCTGCCACAAAGGTCGAGCTCTCTGGTTGATTTCTTGATTGTTTGGTTTGTCATAAGGCCATGTCGGAACAATCAGTGCACTGGTCGTGCATCAGAGAAAGTCTCAACGCAATAAACACATCAGATGCCTCCAAGGAAATAAACAATTGGGTATCTGCTGGCCAGATAGAAACTCATAGTCGCCGCCAGAAGTGAAATGAGAACAAAAAAAAGTCAAAAAAAGAAAAAATGGAGCGAAATCCAAATCGTAAGGAGCGGCATATCCTTGTAGGTGAATAATAAACATGGCAGAGACATAAAGAGAACCGTCAAGCCTCTGCAAAATTAGAAACTGCGTGGTAACATCATACCAAGCTTTAGTCAATACAGTACAGCTAAAACACATACGCTCACAACCAAATCGAGGAAAACTTTGATTATTGGAGAATTATTTCAACGAGCTTCAGGCGTCGACAGACACTTGAGCTCCAGGGAGAGGAAAAGTCGCTGACTCCTGGTGGTCTGGTTCTGGTGACTCAGCCCCTGCACCTTTTCCATTCATTCGGTCAAATTCCAGAGTCTCTGCCAGTTCACCAGCCATGGGGTCTAGTTCTTCTTCTTTCAGCCCGGTAGCAAGTGCCACGAGCTTCCGATGAACATCAAACTTGGTGCTTACGCCTGCATCTGCTGTTTGCTGGGCAAGATCTTTGACAGAGGCACGTCGTGCTTTTTGCACCGAGCACAGTTGGCGGGCCAACTGGTAGACAGTAAGCAATTTGTTCTGGTCGGTCGACGGTGAGTTTGGGTTATCGGTTGGCAATGTCGCTGATGCGATGCGCTCCCGTAGGCGAGCTTGTTGAATCTGTTCCAAAAGCGATTCGTAGCTGTCTCTCAACCGTTCATACCGTTCCAGGTGTGCGTCAATGTGTTCTTCTTTGACTTCCTTCGCTGCCAAGTCTGCCGTTTGTTTTTTGATCTTTTGGCGATCGAGCTCTAACTGTTCGTATAGTGCTTCCGGATTCGCCACATCGTCTGGACCTTGCTGATTGGCCCTCGAGCTCCCGTAGCCAATTGTGAGTTTTCGGTTGGCCTCGGCCATGATCACACCGATCTTAGCGAGTAGTGCCGAGATGGAGGGGGGTGATTCTTGTGGTGGTACAACGGATTGGCGATCAGTCTTGTTGGGGCCAGCAACTTCACCGTCAACGTGGTCATTTCCCATCGTAATAGACGAAGGGGGTGGCGGAATATCTCGCTCATGTTGACTCGCTCGCTGAGTGATACTGGCAGCTGTTTCACCTTTCTTATTCACCAAGTCCCCGGCTCGCGAGCAGTGCGTGAGGAGCAAGTGTACCAAGCGAAATGCACCGTTTCGAGCAGCAACCAAAGCAGACGTGTCTCCGTTTGAGTCTTGACAGGATAACAGCAAGTCGATTTCCTCGGGCGTACAAGCGATGCGAAGTTTGTCTAGCAACACTTCACAATAGTATCGAGAGCTCTTCCATTTTCCTTTGCTCCTGGTGGTTTCCGCTATGTGATGAAATATGGTGGCACCGAACCAGTCTCTGAAGGATACTGTATCCAAAAGTAGATCCAACAGCAACGGAAATGTCCTCTTCTCATAATTGTTTGTAAATAGCACAGCGCGCACAAGCGGCGTTTCTTCATGTATTGAGAGTGTCTTCGTATCTGCTCCCCTCCGCAGCAAGTCTTTTACGATCTCCAAATCACCCATCGCACAAGCCCAGTGAAGGGCAGTATTCCCTGAATCATCGATGGGACGATCCACCTGAAAATTGGCCGGAGGTTCCGGCGGAGGTATTCTTGTTGCTTCTGGAGCATCCCCTACGGTCATGAAGTAGTCCAGAAGCTGGTCTCCGTACAGTATATGTTCCTGTTCACTGATCGACATCGCCGTTACCTCATTCAAACCATGCTTTCGCTTTCGTGAATAGTTGCCATTTGGAGGAATGTGCATCATCTCCTCATCTGCGACCATCGAGGAGGATTCGAGAGTTGCCTGTTCGATCGATTCGTCCTCGTCAAAGCCAGGTTTCATTTCATACTGCTCGTGTGGAAAGCTCGGTGGTGCCATGCTGCGATGTGGCTTAACTGCACTGAAAACCTCCTCATGTACCTGTGCGGCTTTTTTAGCAGCTGCATTTTTCTGAGCTCTTGGCCTCGATGCAGCCGACGTATGTTTCGGCGCAGGCGGCGGAGTGCGATCTCCAGCAACGTAGTCGAAAATCGGTCTTAGCTTATCGATAATGTTGTTGCGCTCGGCGAGCATCCGGCCTTCAGGCAGTGGAATCCAAGTCCCTGGTTCTGACTTAGCAAGTTGATCATTGTGAGCACATTGCTAACGAATGGACTGTCCTTACCTTGATATTTACCATATCCACCTTGTACTTTCTCATGAACCCCTTTCTGCACTTCACGCTCGAGAATTCGTGTTCTGGCCGGCTTGTCAAACCCAGCGACTTTGAGGATATGTGTAGCATTGATCCAATCATCACCCCGTCTTCGCATAACACTGTCATTGTCGAGTTTCATCTCATAGACTGGAACCTAATCAACGACATTAGAGAGGTCATCTAGCGGTCAAGCTTTTCACAAGCGTAAATCGTGAGGAAGAGTGGGAGCAGAGGGTAAAATAAAAAACTTACACTGCTATAGGTAGCAGAGTAGATCTTTGAAAAGTCCACCCCCGCCATGATGTGCGTCACTGTAAGCCGGCTTGATTCAATAATGGGCAACTGGGCTTGATTCAACGCGGTCACTTTACACGGGAATCCAAGGGCCTGAATTCACCTTCTCTCAGACATAAAGTACGGTACACAAGCCTTAAATCCGACACATCCCATATAACATAAAATTGAAGTTACCAAGATACCGTATCAGCCACTGGTGGCTCGTCCTAGGCGCTGTAACATCACAAAAACGCGGTGGTTTGCTTCATAAGACGCGCTCGGGTCGGCAGAACCGCGTAAAGTGGAATCGGACCCGCTATACCTATTTGAGAACAATACGCACGTGATATCACATGACCCCATATCCGGAAGGAACAGCACTTCGGGATAGCTGCAAACCTCACTGCTCCGTCGACTATCTCCAAGAGAACCCCAATCCGAACCGCTTTCTCCTTACAAAATGACTGTTGTCGAGTCGGTTAAGAGTGCCGTTGGGCTGGCGGATACTCCCGGTATGTTTTAAATGCCATTGGCCTCTGATTTCACGCGCAAAATCAATATATCATCACCGCCTCAGCCAGCACTGACACCCTATATCAGCTACCCGCCAGGAGATGTCCGATGCTCGCCTCCCTATTCAGTACCGGGACACTTGTGCGCACCTTCTGATCCCATTGAACCGATGCCGGCAACAGGAGTACTACCTTCCTTGGAAGTGCGAGGTATGGCTTTGCCCTCCGCTTCTCAAATTATTGTGCCTGCGTCTACACTTGTGAGGTTCGCGATTGAACGCATGTGACTAATATTCCTTGTCTGTGCTAGGATGAGAGACACAGCTACGAGAAGTGCCAGTATGATGAGTTCAAGAAGCGCGTTGCCAAGATGGACGAACTGCGAGCTGCTAAGGACGGTGCCCGGAGCAATTGATACCAAACATATCGGTTTATGCATTTGATACGGACGAAGCAGCAGGTTATGTACATAGAGTTCTGAGATTGATTGATCATGCACCGACATTGGCGTTTGGATTGAGATGAAGCTTGCCGATATCATACTTTTGTATCACGGGACTCTTAGGACTACCTAGTGGGTCGTCCGTCTTGCCTGTAATTCACGAGACGGTTCTATCTCGGTGTGGATGTGGATCGAACGACTACCCTGCCGTGTATGCAAGGAAATGCATAGGAAATGCGCAAGCGGGGAGTGTAAATTTGTCGCTGGCTGGCTTTGAACAGTCTTGAGGTCGTATTTGCTGGCCAACTACCGCTGCTGATTGAATGAGTTCTCGTATATCTTACTTCGGTTGGAACTCCCCTGGATATAAACGTGGACGATCATCCGCTGCTAGCCGTCAATGGGCAATGGTACTAGGTAGATGCTCGAAGAACTACTGGCATTTATCAGCACGTCTGACTCTGTTTATCCTTACTCGACAAGTCGTTAATAGTTTAGGCCTATACGCTATGTATAAGCTAAGTCAGCTGTGGTATATCTGTTACATATTAGATTCCTTTGTTCCATTGAAACTTGTGAAATTTGGAACCAGATCCATGCTTAGGGCTCGTAATACTTCCTAGTATGAAATTGTTATACCTTAGTAGTGGATATGATTAATGGGTTACGTCCTGGCGACGTAATCACATGACCTCCCTCCGCGCCCGCGAGAGAATGTGGGATTTTTGCTTAGAAATCAATGGATTACCCTTCACTCTCATTCCGCAGCGTTAACGGCGTTATCAGCGATAATGGAATGCGATGCCCCGCTTGGGGACCAGAAGATGACCCCCACTACCGACAAAAGTTCATTCTCTGATCCAATCACCGCTCACAGTCAATCACGGTCTCCGAGACGCCGCCGAGAAAATCAGCATTAAAGAGCGACAATACCAATTTGACTATGACTTTCCCCCCTCTTTTCCTCCGCCGTCTCTCCCTACAATCGTTCATAATACTCTGAGGAGCCAGTTCAGTCTGGCATTAGTTTTCTTTCATTTTGTCTATCGCTTTCTGAGCATGCGAACTTCTGGCGCATAATCTCCGACCGAAACCTCATCTCCGCGGGGTTTTCAGATCGCCTGATCCGCAGCTCTGTCTTACTCCATAAGACTGATTCTCTCATTATTGAATTCGTGTACACTGGTGTTGAGAGCGTGATTATGACATCATGGGTCTGCTGTATGCTGAGATCCCTCTACTCAGCTTATTAAGAAGCCCCAAAAACCTAACATAAAATGTTTTTCCAGAGCATTGGGAACAGCACTCGATTGGCCGGAAGCGAAGAAGAGAGCCGATCAGGTGCGCAAATGGGGTATTGAGGTATGGCTCAGCTTGTTACATCAGCTAATAGTTTCGCCAGCTGACATTACCAGCAATTGCTCGCCAATTGGCGCCGAGCGAAAGGAAAGGAGCGCGATGCTCTCCTTTGGGGTGACGAGGTAAGACTTCTGTGTCAACAACATCCCGGGATCTAGTACTAATTGCTGAACCCTTGGTCAGGTTGAGTACCTCGTTGTAGCCGTCGACGATGAGGCGAAAAAGGCCCGGTTATCTCTTGCGCAAGCCGAGATTCTCAAGTCCCTGGCCGAGGACGAAGCCAATTGGAAAGCTGAAGGCGCTACTAGTGCACCGGACAACGAGCAGTGAGTTACCCAGTCTATCGTGCCGAGTCTGAGGGACGTTCTTAACTGTGATCAGTGATGGAGAGAATCCGCCTCACTTTCATCCGGAATTCGGGCGATTCATGCTGGAGGCTACCCCAGGAAGTCCATGGGGTATTGGTTTCAAGGATCTGCTGAAGGTTGAATCAAACATGAAGTGGAGGTATGTTCTTTCTGGCTAATGGATGCTGTTCGACCCTAACCCTGGCCCCTCAGACGAGAGGTTGCCAAGACTCACATGGCACCAAACGAATATCCTATTACTCTTACGACATTCCCCCGTTTGGGAACGAAAGACGATTATATTCAGCCTTACTATCCTCCATCGGGGCCTGCACTTCGATCACAGTTCGTTCCCGATGAGATCGCAAACCCCCACATTAGATTCCCGACGCTGGCTGGTAATATACGGTCAAGACGAGGCCGAAAGGTTGAGCTGAATGTGCCAGTCTATAAAGACACAAACACGCCGGAGCCTTTCCATGACCCCACTGTGAACTACGATCTTCACAAATGGCCTGAAGATGATGATGTCAGGAACGGGGCAGCTAAGGAAGGGCACGTCTATATGGACGCCATGGCATTTGGTATGGGCAGTTGTTGTCTTCAGATTACGTTTCAGGCAAAGAATATCACAGAAGGAAGAAGGTTGTACGACCAACTAAGTCCGTTGGGACCCATCCTTCTTGCCCTCACAGCCGCGACCCCAATATACAAGGGCTTCCTCGTCGACACCGACGTTCGGTGGAACCAAATTGGCAACGCTGTAGATGACAGGACTCGCGAAGAACTCGGTGAAGCTGTGAGTTGTCTCTCCAGATATTACTAGTCCAAAACTAACATATAAATAGCCCCTTGAGAACGACAGGTGGAGGATTCCTAAATCCAGATATGCCTCAAACTCGACGTACATCTCCCAAGACCCTAGACTGCGAAAGGAGTATCTGGACCCTGATTTGATTGTGGACGAGGACATCAAAAAGCGCTTGATGGAAGGCGGTATGGATGAGCTTTTGGCTACACATTTCGCGCACCTGTTCATACGGGATCCGTTAGTCATATTCTCGGAGGACCTCGAAGAGTTAGATCTCAACAAGGCAGACCACTTCGAGAACCTGCAATCGACGAATTGGCAACACATGCGCTTCAAACCACCACCGCCTGATAAAGATGACATCGGCTGGCGAGTTGAGTTCCGCTCGATGGAAATTCAAATGACAGATTTTGAGAATGCTGCATTCAGTATCTTTATCGTGCTAGTCACTCGAGCGATCCTGAGTTTTGACCTGAACTTCTATATCCCCATTCAGCGAACGACCGAGAACATGGAGACAGCGCATGCGCGAAACGCGGTCTTGGACCGAAAATTCTACTTCCGCAAGAACCCTTTCTCTCCACGTACTCGCAGATCACACCTACAGTCCTCTAATGCCAGCGAACAGTCATCTGCCACATCATCTGCAGTTAATACACCACCTCCGTCACCTCCGCTTGGCCCAGCCGAGTCGGAATATGAACTTATGTCGATTTCAGACATCGTCAACGGCTCGGTTGACGGGTCGTTCCCTGGACTGATTCCACTTGTTGAATCCTATTTGAACAGTGTTAATGTGGACGTTGAGACGCGTTGCTTCTTGGCAAGCTATCTGGATCTTATACGGAAACGGGCGAACGGAACGCTTTGGACCGGAGCTCGGTGGATCCGTGAGTTCGTTGCTTCACATCCTGCGTACAAGCATGATAGCGCTGTCTCCGAAGAAATATGCTACGACCTCGTGAGGGCGGTTGAGGAAATGTCCGTGAAAGAAGGGAAAAATGGGAGTGTTGGATGGGAGCTTCTTAGAGGCAAGAAGTAAAAAAGGCAAAATGTTTGGCCACATATAGACATGGAAGAAATAATCCGGAAGTAGATAGCATTGTTACATTTTATGTCTTGATTCACGACTGACTGAGCATTTACACTTTTTTTTCCCACGCATTCACATTGCATTGAGCCTCCAGTTTTTTGTCCATTTTGCTCCTTTCAATTCTCAAATGAAATTCCCAATTCACAACTATATTTAGGACTAAACAAGAAGTCCATGACTTATAGCAACAAATACTTCTCCTCTTCAGTCGGCCATCGACATGAATCAGCTAATCCGGTCACCTTCCATTCTCCATTGAGCTTATGGAGCACGAAAAGCTCGACGCCCACATGGTTCACAACGCCGTTGATCTTTGACCTAAATGGCGCCCATACAGCGGCAAAGTTGCCGGATTCATACACCTTCACCTCAGGATCCCATATTCGCTCGTCGATCTCGTCTTGTACCTTGGCAATCTGCTCCACAAAGGCACCAATCGTACAGAAACGGGGCCGCGTGGGTGCTGGTGGCCACAATGACATCCCTCCTGCTCGAATGCAGTATTTCTCAAACTCAACCGGTGACTTTGCGCTCAGCGCGGCTAGGAAGCCTTGCGTAACGGCGATAATAGCGTCTATCTCGTTCGACGACGGTGACGATAAGATCGGCGCTGAGGGGAGAGGCGGAGGTGATAACCACCACATTTTCCTGGCACGGTTGAACAACGAAAATATGATACGAGGATAAACGCACGAAGAATCGTATCCGCTTTTTGGCTCGATTGTCTGGACTGCGGGAAACCGACAGTCGCATAATTGATTCGCAAATCGCTTGTGTAGGATGCGTGGTGTCGGTGACTCTGATCCGTGTGCAGTGGCAGGTTTTAATCCATTGGAGTCCCGTGCAATCCGGGGTCTTCTTGCATTTATGCTGCGCTAGAAGACGTGGTCAAATAAGAATGTGTACCTTGTCTAATGGTACGAGCTGCCAGCCTTTTATTGGTGATCCCGTTGAAACAGGTTTTGCTTGAAGAGATGGCCCCTCGAGCCGGTTTGTCAGGGAGTGCTACAACACTATGGATTAGTATGACTCTGCTTCACCGGAACGTCTCTCACAGCCGATGCAAGCAAGGGCCACATGAGAGTTGCGTGTGGATATGAGAAGGCTGGACGGTTGCTTGTGCCACACACGCACCGAAGTCGAAAGGTTATCAGGGGATTAAACTCTATAATGTCTCGAACAGTTGGGGGGACGACATATCATAAGAGGCGGATTGTATGCGTCAGGGTCTAGATTTGCATCGACCTCTTATTCCCCGTCTATTCCACGGGTTGTACATCCATAATTGTCTAGATAAAGTTCAGTGCTTGATATCCTGTGAAACTCCCAGGCACAAACCTTCTGTTGTATGGCCGGCTCTCGTTATTGAATCCCGTGTGACAAGCCAACTTAGTCAGGAGTCTCTCGCTATAGCAGCATGTGACGGTTTGTCTCAATAAGCGTATGTTAGCATGTTTCAGACTCAGAAATGTGGCTGAATAGCTCATTTCCTATTTAATTAGATACGAGCTGTGTCTTAGCAGCATAGTTTCTGCACTGTATTCTCTGGAGAAGGGCTACCTGAATCATATGCTAACCCTAAGAAGGAACATGCACGTGCAAGGAAACTCAACCTCAATTCTACATTGAACTCAATTTCTTATTCAACCAACATGCTCTCCACGACATTTTCGGATAAAGACCGCCCTAAATAGTGATGACATTCTCTGTAATCCCCAATCCATCCCGCTCAGCCCGCTATATCTAATGGATTAATGCAGTCTCGAACCTCACATAGTCGAACACTTACCCCCTCCCCCCACGGTCTCACCAAAGCCAACCAAATTATCTGCAGTCACAGAAGCAAATGGCGAAAGAAAAATAAAAAACAACTAAGCCATTGAGCTATGCCGGCTAAGTCCACCAAGCAAGAATTCGAACACCGCCGGCAAATCTCCGGAACATATCTCAATCAAAGTTCAACCAGTGACAAGCCCACCAACCGAAGCCCCACGATCCATTCCCTCCGCAACTCATTCGGAAGCCGATAATCTTCCCTAAAAGCGGGAAAGCTATACAACTAGTTATCGACTAAATGCCCCCGCATTTCCAACTCCGGATCACTGCGGCATGGGACTCCACCCCCACAGAATGTCTTATGCATGACGAATTCGGGCCTTGACTCTTCTCCGCTTAATATCAGCGTCGTTCAATGTTGCAAGGAACTAAGAAAGGCCCCATATGGGGCTCCCATTCCCCGCAGGTGATGCCTCTTCGTATAAGAGGCGTGTAGTGATCTCGCGGTTTTTCGGCACAGTTATGTAGACCTCTGTTCCTGAAAGCATGTTGAAGATGCTCAAGACACTTGTCAGTTTGCTTGCACTATGCGCTGCTGGGGATGCCGCTCCAAGTGCCGTAACAGGTCCAACAGCCCTCGTCCGCAATGGTACGTACGTCGGAGTCAAGAATGATCACTATCAGCAGGACTTCTTCCTGGGTATGCCGTATGCACAGCAGCCTGTTGATGATCTGCGGTTCACGGTACCTCAAACATTGAACGAAAGCTGGGATGGAGTGCGTGATGCGAAGGCATATTCCGATATTTGTGTGGGCTACGGTGTAAGTGATGATATATTCTATTTTCGATGACGAAGGTTAGCCAATTAACAAATCATACAGACAGATTCAATCTGGTATCCAATGTCCGAAGCGTGTCTTACCTTAAACGTGATTCGAGGCTCATCCGCGAATGCAGGGTCTAATCTCCCAGTGGGAGTGTGGATACACGGTGGCGGATTCTATATGGGCTCTGGATCTGACGAGAGGTATAACATGTCTGCTATTGTGGCGAACGCATACAGAATCGGTAAGTTCGCTTGCGGCCAAATAGCGTCAAACAGACACTAAAGACATGCAGGCAAACCATTCATCGCCGTGTCTTTGAACTATCGCCTCTCTGCATGGGGCTTCCTGAGTTCCAATGAAGTCAACACTAGCGGAAACACCAACCTCGGTCTCCGAGACCAGAGACTGGCGTTACAGTGGATACAAGAAAACATCGGTGCCTTCGGTGGCGATCCGGACAAGGTCACGATATGGGGTGAATCAGCAGGAGCAATGTCTGTTGGATCTCACCTCACCGCATACGGTGGCAGAGATGACGGGCTTTTCCGGGGAGCGATCATGGAATCGGGAGGATCGGTAACAGCCAGTCCGATGAATACTACGGGCTATCAGGCTATGTATGATAAGGTGGTGGCGAAAGCCAGTTGCTCCAATGCCGATGATACCCTGCAGTGTCTGCGTGAGGTTCCGTTCAAGGAACTGAATGCCATTTTCAATGGCACTGGTGGTAATCCGGCATACTCATTCCGGCCGACTGTCGACCACGATCTAGTGACGGACTGGGGAAGCGTGCAGCTGGACAAGCATGCGTTCGTCAAGGTGCCTATACTGGCAGGAACCAATACAGACGAGGGGGCGAGTTTCGGGCCCACGGGGATTAACACGACTGAGCAATTCTACGCATATCTCACAGGTCGGTATTTTTCAACTTCTACTCGCCTTTTCAAGCCATACATGCTAATTTAACCGATCAACCCCTACTAGACGGAACGTCCGGCTTTAAACTCGCGCCCTCAGTAGCAAACCAAATCCTCGCCCTCTATCCAGATGACCCATCCCAGGGCATCCCCGAATTCCTCGGCAACCAACGAGTCCCCTCAAAGGGCTACCAATGGCGCCGCACATGCGCCTACGCAGGGGACTACTCAATGCACGCCAACCGGCGACGCCAATGCGAAGCCTGGACGGAAATCGACACCCCAGCCTACTGCTACCGATTTAACATGCGAGGGGCCGATGTCCCGTATATTTCCGGCGCGGCGCACTTCGAAGAAGTAGCTTTTGTATTCAATAACCTCGAGGGACTTGGGTATCACTACGGCAAGCCGTTCGCAGGGATGCCCGAGTCGTACGGGCAGCTGAGCACCCTGATGGCGAGTATGTGGGCATCGTTCATCCACGACTTGGACCCGAATTCGGGCATCAAGGATGGGGAGGTTCGTTGGCAGGCGTACGGGGCGAATCGGCCGGTTGATCTGGTGTTTGATGCGAATGTTACGAGCTATATGGAACCGGACACGTGGCGGAAGGAGGGGATCGACTATATCAATTCGGTCGCGAGGTCTTATTGGCGATGAATGTGCGTATGTACTCAGTAGGGTAGTAGGTATAGCGGGTTAACTACATACCTTATCCGATCGCTCATCTAGTAGGGATCTCCAGTATGAACATGAACAATCAGTTAGTCAAGCTTCGCTAAGTACAACAAACCAACCCAATGAACAATCACGCTCTCTCAAAAAAAAAAAAAAAAAACCTCCCCTACTACTCTCCTTAAAAGACCTTAAAAGAATAAAATAAAATGACAATAATTACTATAACAATAATAACAATAACTATAATATTACAAACAGTAATAATAGCGGAAACATTAGTTTTAAACATACCAAAGATGCAATAGAAATGAAATAAAAAAATCCAAATGCCGAAATACCATTCCCGAGCCCCCCGCCAAAAATAGCACATTAAATTAAAGCAATTTAACCCACTCACTAGAAATGATAGTAATCGACGGTCACCAACCACAAAAAAAATCAACACTCCGTCCCTGTCAAATAGATGCCCCAGTCCCCGAAATCAATAGTTCGAAGAAACAATAAAAGAGATCCCCGGGCCCCAACCTATAGTAATTTCTCCATCCAGAGGCGAAAATGGGGAGAGGGGGCGGTCCCTCTCCTGTCAGGGCATCTCCCGAGCTACTGTTTGACGACGAGTGGGAACAGAGGGGAAATTAGAGAATAAAGAATAAAAAAATAAAAAAAAAAAAAAGGAAAGGAAAGGAAAGAAAATCGCAGGCCGAATCTAATGAAAATTAAAAAAACAAGGGCGAGCGAATAATGGAGGGGGGGAACCCATTGCGTCAGGATCTTCACCTTCAACTTCCCTCTTTACTTTATCGAACCTATCAGCGAGGATATGGAAAATATAAACGGAAAAGGTACTCTACTCTTTAAAAGGGTGTGTGTGAGTAACGTCTGGAAATGATGCAAGAATAGTCTTTTGTCGTCAGGGTATCCCAAAGGCAAAAATTAAGAAAAATTAAAAGCAGCAGCCAAACCAAGGATTGACAACCCAACCATGGCGTTTTGGACCCAAGTCCTCGGTATGCCTGAAGAATATCCATTGTCAAAGAACAACACCACCTAACCATGGTACATGGGCGCCATCCAACCCCGGAACAAAAGGTCAAACTAGAACTCTACTCGGAAATGTCAAGCGAGAAAATGGCATAGATCTTCCTCCCTCTCCCTGGTTGAGTCCCTCGTAACTAGAATTAAAGAAGTAATTAGAGAAGGCATCAACCGTGGTCGAGCGAATCTGTGGCTGCGTTTGCTTTGAGAGATGTTGATCAGGTGGGCGGTGGACTATCGGGGACCTCGTTTGGGGTTCCAAATATTTACTTTGTGTTTCGCGGTTGGTTCCCAGTGTTCTCTCTACTAGCCCCTTTTTGTGAGTTGCACTTTTCCTATTCTTGACCCAACAATGCTATTGTAGGGGCGGATCTTCCCTTTACGTGGTGGTGATTCTTGGCTCGCTCGTGTCATCGTATGGGGGCTGCGCATTCTAGAAGGTGAGGTTCCATGGGACTGGGAGGTGGGCTTGTATTTTGCTAATTTGTATTGGGTTGTTTTGTATGTTGTAATGCGGGTGAATACTGTCTGATACAATTCTTTTCTTTTCTTTGACTGCGTTTTGCAATTACGTTGATTTAACGTGCCTCGAAATGGAATATGGTGTGTAGAGGATGATTTCATGTTGACTTGGCATCGTCGATAGCTTATCTTCAACCACGATTTATGCAGAGTTAGTCTAAGCTGCATGTCATGGTAAGATTTACTGATGAAAGGTAGAAAAATGATAATTAATTTTTAAAAAAGACTAATTGGGCATATCATCCTCAACCGAGGTATATCCAGTCTGCTGAGAACAACCCTCGACATAAGACCAACTGGTACATACCCTTCTTGCACACACTTGTGCCAGGCATCTACGTCAACAAGCATAATATGATAAATGATCGAACCTATCTAGTCTAGACACACTTCCCCAAGTCTAAACAAGTACCTTCAGATCGTACGTAAAATATAGTCGAATCGATGTGCTAAATGCCTAAAACGTAAATATCCGCCCTAACCACAATTATATATATACATATATCAACACATGCACTGCACAGTCAACCACCATCACAATCAAACCACCCAAACACACATCAAATCCGAAAAAAATCTGCATCCCACCAGATCCAGCAAGCCATGCCCCAAAGTCTCCCCCGAGAATCGTCTCCATTAGGCAAGTTGCAGCCTGCAGAATTCCCAGCTTAGCATCCGCGGAACTTAAAGCTGCATACTATGCAGCCAGGGGAATTTCTTAGAAAATCAAAAAATCAAAAGAAAAAAATAACAAAATAAAAACACCCATAGGCGGTTAAAATCACATCACCCAACAATCTGGAAACCTGATCGTATCCGCTGCATAGTCACTGCATGATCTTTTTCCTGCTTCCTTGCATCTAGACTTACTGGAGTACATACGTACGTAGGTGCTGGGGTGGGGTAGGTATAATAGCTTATATTATGAGTATGGATGTATAGTATGAGGGGTGCGGTGATAACTCGGTCATCGATCAACATATAGTTTTTAATATAACTATTCATTGATTGGTTTTCTTTCGTCCTTTTTTTGCCTTTCCTGATTTTTGTGGCGGAGCAACATACAGTGACAGAGCGGACATGCAAGCAACGTGGTATGCGTAAGTACTTCCAAACAACCTCATCCCGATAAACATACCGTGTCCCGAACAGAAATCAATAGATTTGGGAAGAAAGGGAAATTAAAGAAAAAAAAACCACGAGGCCCTACCATCAGATCACGATTTGACAACCTGGGTGGTGGGACAAAGGTTTGATAAAACCCAGGGCTAAGACCATTCCAGTCATCATCTCCGGTGTTTATATATTCCCTTCCTCGAGGAAGAGATACCACAGTTGTGGCTATACTCCGGAGGCCTGGGCAAATATATTGCGAACGCACGGGTCATGGCTGAACCAGGACCTGTTAATTTATTCTGCACTGGTTTTCTGGAAAACGGATCGGAGAAGGAACATCCACTTTTGTTGTACCCACCTACGGACGGCATGGGGCCCGGATCCGAGATTAACTGGTGAGCTTCTGTTCTCCAACACCAAGGAGAGAGGGACAGATGTGAGAGAGAAAAAGCGGGTAGAATTAAGGAATGAAAAGAAGTCAAAAAGTGTAGGTCTTAAACGATGGGTGTTTTTACTCGAAGGATTTACTTTAAACGCTAGATATATCATGCAACTGAGGGAGGAGAAGCAAACAGAGTTAAGTTGACAGGTCCCTCTTACATTAGTAGACACCTTTTAGGTACATAGTGAAGTGAGTCTATCTATCGACCTGGCAAAAACAGGCACAGCAAATAAACAACCTTAGTAGTGACACCGCCACTTGCAACTCAACCTAGCTACCTACCTACCTATAGTGGATCAAAAACAAACCCCCCACTCCCGGTCTCCATCAGAGGAAAAATAAGGGAAAGAAAATATAGCTCAAAAAGATACTCTACAGTAGCCTACACAATTTAGCCAACGAACTAAACCAGCTACCCACCTTATTCAGTTAAGCTAGTTCTAGTCAGTTCAGTCAGACAAGATAGCTGAGATAAATAAAACCCAGTGGAGATCCCAATATTCGCAAATCTCAACGGTCTCTGCGAGGCAAGAAATTTCCTCCCCGAAAGGATAGCCACGAGTCCAAACAATAGACTAAAGAGCTAGTCAAACCTGTTCCGCTTCCCGAACGTTGAAGATTCCCAAACGGGCAATATTTAATTTAAATCATTTTGGAGCTTTTAGTCAATCGAGAGATGCATCGACGGGACTATCGACGTTACACCGCGATCTTGAGATGGCCAAGTATCAGGAATTTTATTTTTATATTTTATTTTAATTTTTTGGCGGACTTCCCCCCAAAGCCTCTCTCCTTTTGCTAGGTACGGGTGTATTTTGTTCCCTTTCTTTCTATTTATTTTAATTTGTAGAGGATTTTTTCTTTCTTTTTTTTTTTTTCCTAAGCAAGTTCGCTAGAAACAGGCTGGGCCGTAGGTCGGTAAGCTCAGTGTTCTTCCCATCCCGCCGTTGAAAGGTCAAATTACCTAGTTAACAAGTACTTTGCTCCTAAAAGAAGATCTATCGAGTGGACGGGGTGTAGAGGCCTGTTTTTTCTGGTGCTAGGTGATTGGAATCTAGAGTATTTCTGTCAGGAGGATTTTAGTTTGTTCGGTGGAGAGTTAATTTGATCTGGGACGTTGGACAACCTGGTGGTGGGTTTTCTTTTCTTTGCCAATAAAAGCTTACGATATTATCTCATCGTAATCGACAAAGAGTATCTACTCCATTCGTATAAATTTAAACATTGTAGATAAAGTACTACGTAAACCCTGCTGCTGGATTCCCCTTAACTGAGTCAGTTACCCGTTCCGGATGACATGACTCGAGGATTATTCTCCGAGGCAAAATCTTGGTACGCCAAAAGCGGGAGGAATGGGGACGAAAAGGAAAGTCAAGAGACAAAGGAGAAAGGATTGATAGAATGACGATAGACTTCACGTGTCGGTCTACAGGAGTGGGAACTTGGAAAAAAAAAAAAAAAAAAAAAAAAAAAAAAAAAAAAAAAAAAAAAAAAAAAAAAAAAATGATGATGATGAATAATACCAAAAAAAATAATAATAACATTCATTCAAAGTTAAAAAACAAAAAGAAAGAAAGAAGATTGACTTGAGAAACGGCGGGAGGTGGGCCGCTAGTCTCCTTTCTTTGGGTGGGCACATCCCTGCTAGTATCCCGTTATTTATACCCATACGGGAGTAACGTACGATCCCTAGTATCTGGGTAAGGTAGGGCAGGTGTAATCCATCCGGCCGAAAGGAAACCTGGAAAGAGCAAGTGATGAGAAAGTCATGTAGTACGCAGAGCTGGAAAGGGGTGGCTGGAGGCACCCGTTATGGCTAAGAATAATAAATACACTTAGGGAGGTATGGATGTATGTACATACATTGGATACCTTAGGGATATTTGTACTGTACTACTGTGTATTTCATTTCATATACATACCCCAAGATTGTATAGGTACATCTTTGCTGGTTCATCGTTAAAATGTTAATAACATCAAAGCACTATAACCATTCCTCCCTCCTGTACGTAAGCCCATGATCATCAAGAGGAACACCAACTTTACCTTAACTCTGATCACTGCTTGATCCAGTAACTGTAATTAATTGACTTTCTGGTCAGCGCACAAAGTGAGGCTAACCCGGTCCATGGCGGATGGAAAGCATTCTGATTAGCTAACCGACCCCAGTCCCCAATCGGGCGGGTTGCAGCACGCGAAAGTCTAGTGCGTTCGAAGCTAAACCGTTTTCTAGGAACCCAAGCTGTCAACTTTCTTTTTCAAGTCAAGACGGTCGGAGAGTTTATCGGGACAAGGTTCCACCGATCCTGTTCCTCTGGGTCAAATTGTGATGCTGCCATTCATATTAACTTTCGTTTCCATTGGTGGGTCTTCATCCTTCCTGGGCCTTTCATTGGCCAGAGCTAGGAGGAGGTGGCCTGCCGGATATATCAGGTCTTCTACGGCGTAGTATTATTGTGGAACCATATCCATGGCAGATGGAGCCCTGGACCTCGTAGTGACCTCCTTTGCCATGTGTCAGCACGGTATATGGATGGCCTCCAAACGGTACGCCTCCCTGCAGAGACGGGCCCCCGGGGAAGAACAACTGATAGGTGGATGACAAATTCAGATCGCTATCCAAATTTTGAGGCCGATCACACAGGGAATACGGAATCTAGCCCCAGTGTCCAGCCTCAATTGGTAAGATATTTGCGTTCACCCTGGTACGTTGAGTTGACTTGTTGGAAAATTGCGATCGCGTTTTGAGCCCTTTCCACATTAGGCAACGCGCTGCCACTCCTTTCCTTTCATGGTCTGGGTACCTTTCTGATCGTCAGTGGGCGATCATAAAGGAGAAGAAAAAAGAATTTAATAAGAATCAACAATTCGGTCCCACTACCTATCCGTGTTGTCGTCTTTCTTCCTACCCTGCTAGTAAAAAACATGAAGAACACGATTTTAGCGAAGGCAACTTTTCCAACGGTTTTGTGGTCCATCGGTCTATCTTGTCTGGTGCTGTCGATCTCTTCCGCCCGGTCCACTGTCTGCCAACTCCATGATCTATCGCCTGCTGTCCTCGTCTGCAAACTCGATGATAAAGCTTTCTAGGGTTCCATCCTGGGGAACGTACCATTGTTGGACGCCGAACTAGCTCGACTTCCTAAGTCTCTGACTGGATATTGATCCTCCATACTAGCAATTTAGCTCCGTCATGTAGGCAGTTGGACCTTGGGTTCCCGTCGCCATTATGCTTTTATTGCGCGGCCAGAGAACCAACGAGGAACAAGAGTGACATCTCCCTTTCCCTTTCAAGATTCTGTCAGGTCGAACGGGTGGCTGGAGACGTTAATCCGCCACATGCCGTGAAAACTACTCCTTTCTGTTGACTTTTCTCAGAGATCCATGGAATCGGGGCCCAAGAACCTGTCTCTTCAGAGTAAGTAGATCCGTTTTAACGGTCTGAGCAGATACCCCACTCTTGGAGACAAAATCGTAGCACAAACCGTATGCTGCATACGCTAGTCATGGAGCTCTCCGGACTCCTGACGCTTGTGATCCGCCGAGTAGCTCGTATTATCTTGTTAAAGCGCGGCTGGGGCATGATATGTCGGTGTATATAATGCGAAGTTGGTCTCCACGTCGTAATGGGTCGTCCATCTCCTTCGTTGCATAGCGATTGGCTTCCGATCCATTTCGCGCAAGTAGACTGTCTTGACCATGAATCAGGACATGAATCACGTTCAGGAAAGTTATCTAACGGCACCTAAAATGTTAGCGTCAGAGATACTCCGTACATGGCAATGTTGTCGTCCGGTTTTTGGCGGCAAAAATTGAAGGGCCCGTCGCCCTTCAACGAGCTTCTATGCTTTTCAAGGTACTTCTTCCTGTCAGTTGCTGGTTTTGAGAGAAACCTGGTACAGATTGATCATCGTATACATGATGGGCTAGGTTGAACGGAGGACCTGTTCAAAAAGTTCAGACTTTGTGTGCGGCGAACCCCCATCGATGATGTAGCCTTGAAACCGTACCTCCTCGCTTGGAGGAAGTACCATTCTCCATATTGTTTTGTATATACTCCGTACATAAGTACGTTCCGGTTTGCCGTTCCCATCACAGGTTGGCTGCTTAGCGTCAAATAGCTGGAGACAATGATGTCGGTTGGACCCGGCGTGATGCATATTTCCCATATCGGATAAGCAGCTATCTGGTTAATGCGTTGCACAGGTTCATTGTCAATTCGGGAACTCGACTCTCAAACGCCAAATCTCGGGATTTGCTTTCCTTAGCTCAATCCAACAGTCCTCACATTAGTCCTCAATGATTTTAAGCGGAACCCACACCACAAGGCCTGGCATTGAGCCAGGAGACTATGAAAAAAGTTTTTCTTTAAAAAAAAATATTCTTAATATTCTTTTAATTTTTAATATTTTAATATTTTATTTTTTTTTTTGAAAAAGGAGGAGAGAAAGAGAGAGGCAATTGTGTATCCAGTGATCCACGGTTTTTGTGGATTTTGCGGGCTGCAAAGACTGATATGATCGTCTGGATAGGATAGAAAAGTGAAACTAAAATGATGGACCAACGGTCGCATGAACGAGTCAATGAATTATGCAATGTGCGTTATCCATTAACTTCATCGGCAGATTTTGACAGACAACGGTCCCCAGGTTGTTACAAGTCTGATTGGAGGAGTCGAGTTTCGCGCGACCGTTAGATCCATCACTGGTTGCCGTGATAGTCGGTGCATATAATCCAAGCTCCAGGTGAAAATATGGTCTCCTCGGAGATGGCACTTACTCAATGGATGATCCAAGAAGGAGAAAGCCCAGAACAAAGAGAGAAAGGACATCGCTGCAAAGCTAGTCAGTCACGGTACATACATAAAACATAACAGAAAGCATAGCATAACAGTCACATGTTCAAGTTCTGCGTAACGGGACCTCAACCAATCAATCCTCAACCCGAAGGCTACAATATATATATATATATAAAATATAATAAAAAACAAATGATATATAGAGAGAAAAAGATATCCACTAGGTTTGGCAAAGATCGGATCGCTGATCGTATCGGTGCCATCTGCAGCAGGGAAAAGGTTTCTTCACCCTAACAAGGACAGACCGAGTCCACTGGGGAGTCGTGGACAAAAAGACACTTCGACCGGAATCAAGGATGCTGCAGTCCGTAGAGCAAGATCTTGCAGGGCCAACGGGTACGATGTGACACACCTCCTCTCTTTCTCTCTGCGTGCATGGGGCGGGCGTCTGTACGGTACATACTATGCAGCTGTGTAAGGAAAGTAAGGTAAGTTCTATGTAAACCGGAGATGGGCTGCAGCGGAGTCACAAGCCACAAGACAGCCATCAGTCCATTACGCTGGTATTCCAGGAAAGGAAGCCTGCAGATTGAGTTAATCTCCATGGTCACGCCGGTGAATGAGCGTGTTCGGCGCATGAGCCCCTGCCGACGCCTCTCAGGGTCAATGGACCTCTCTCTCCACAAATAGACTGGAAACAATCGAGTAGTCTTTTAGATAAATGTTTCAATATTCTGCTTGGGCTTGTTGAATGGTTGAGCTTTGCTGAAGTAGCATTGAACAATTTGATACTGCTCCCCGTATAGTACAATACAATTATATGACATCCACTGGACCTCGTTACGAGCATCAACGAGGAGAAAAGACAGGGCACAGGCAGGGAGGGTTAGGGGAAAAGAAAAGTAGTGGAAAATGGATGTGCCGGTAAACTCGAGGGTAGGAGCAAAAGATTTCAGTGGTACTAATACCTATTGTCTAGAGTAATGAATCAGGGCCGTTGAGCTGATAGGTCACAACTTCCTGTGATATGAGTTCATCGCCCATAATGATGATGATCGGCTCTTATGTCATTAAGCGCGTTCGCCACTTGGTTCGACAATCGAGTATGAATTCAAGAAGCATTGGAAAAGGGAAACAAGTAAAATAAAAGAAGATAAAAAATTTTCCTATACTTACCTGCCTGTATTCTAAGTACATACATACGACAGATGTCTGTCTGTACTACCTTTCATACTAGTACTGAGTAGGTAGTGGATGCATGCTTGCTTGCCGGAAGCTCCGCATGCAGCCGGAAGAGGTAACGGTCGATGTCCGACCAACTGTTAACTAAAGCGAATCTAGTATTAGTCAGGCCACCTGCATTGAAGGGATCATACTGGGGAAAACAAGGAATCCTGTGTGCTCTTTCTGTCTTGATTCTCGGGGGATACGCCCAAACAGGATGCGAGAAGAAAAAGCAAACAGGTTCTAGACTACTAAAGGAAACCCGATATCTATAAGATTTAAATAAAACAGCATAGAAGCGAGGGAGTACAGAGACACAAAAAATGATAAATGAATATCTTATTAGAGAGAATAAAAATAATACTAAGAGAAAGGAAACGAAAAAATAGGTACGTCCTTTTTATCGTTATAAATTTTTTTTTCTTTTTTTTCTTTTTTTTTTTTAAAAAAAAGGAAAAAAACAAATAGTATATCCCACCACGCTGGACTCTTACGTCAATGAATGAGGACCAACCAAGTCGCTTGAAGTTAATCGGACGGGGAGAAAAAGAGGTCATGTCATCACCCGTTAGATATCTCCCAATCATGTGGTCCGGATCTCGGTTCAGAGTTAGATCGACCACTCAAACATCCACAACGTGCATGAGTACTAGTTCAGATTCATTTAATTAATCCAAAAAGAATAGTTTCTCTACGAAGGAAGAGGGATGGGATGCAGAGGATATCTTCGGTACGGTTGGGCATGGGTGGGTGTGCGTACTAGCGCATGGTTCAAGATTAGTGATGTTATTTTTAACTCCTAACTCGGCCAGAGCTTCGACAAGTTGACAGTTGTCGAGTCCCGTTGGAACTATTTGAGGTTGGGTGTTTAGGAGAATATAAACTAGCGGGGGGAGGGGAGGCGTTGATGCGACAAACCATGCGACACTATGGCTTCTTTGGGGAAATCATCCGACCCATGACTACTGATAACGCCCGTAATCAATGGACGTAGTGGTGTGATATAGATTGAGCAAAGCACACTAGGCGACTCCAGGGTAAAAAACTCAATCGATCGGAGTGTGGATGCATTGGACTCTTGTACGGAGGTCAAGTACCTAGTCCGTTTATAATATATTAGATGTATTAAGTAGTGGGTGTTCGAAAGACAGGGAGAGAAAAAAAAAAGGACCCAGTTATAGAAGAAATTGTTATACCCGGACTGTATATACCATCTCCCTAGGCGCATTCTTGGAACATACTATATTCAATAGTCTGCTCTATTAATATCGATTAGAATCGTCAGACTTCCCTTCAAGGACAAAAAAGCAAAAATAGGAAAACCCACCTTTTTCTCAGCCCGAGGAAGAGGATCGTGAATGACGACAATGGTGCCACCCACCCACGGCTATGCCCGAGATCTTGAGCAAGGGAGAGCGGGGGAGCGTGGTACGGGGTACCATGGAACAAACCACTCAGGCACAAGGGGGGTAGTAGGGTTGATGTAATAACTTCTCCTCGTGATTTGATTTGATACTACTTTATGCCTCCCCTTTCTTTTTTCGCCCAGTCCCTATTCGCCCTTCCCAATATGTCTTAAAGAATCCCATTATAATTTCCTTCATTATGATCAATTCTAGGTTCTCAGTGAAATTCAATACTCAACCCCCAATCAGTTCTTGCAGGAAGGGGATCTGACCATGGCTGCAGCCAAGTTTTAGATACTTGTGCCGCATTCACAAATGGGCGGTTGGATCTCATTGCGATTTGAACAATGCAAGTGATTTTTCCTTTCCTTTCCTTTCCTTTGTTTCCCCCCTCCCTTCCGTCTCTCTCTCTCTCTCTTTTTTTTTTTTTTTTTTTTTCCCCTAGGAGGGAAACACTAAGCTGCAGGGTGCGGAAGGGTGTTAAACATGTAGTTTATGTGTCCTGTTGATGTGCGATCCAATTTCCCCACTCTGATCGTTTCCAGATCTGGGCCGAGACACCACTGCAGCAACTCCTCCCCCTCACACATGAATTCTCCAATCCGACTCTTTCTTGCGTCTTCATTCTTCTGCTTGCATTACCCAGACCCCGAATAGTGCCCTAGTGCTTTTTGCAGATTTGTAACCGCAACCGATTGAGAATGAAGCCACGGGACATGATATGCAGCATTGTCCCGCGTTTAACGAAATATGCAACCGATGTCAGAGAACTCCTCGCATCGTATATGCACTAGATCTAAATCTTATCATTCTTCATCCTAGTGTCGTTGCCTTGTATGGGTTGCCTGGATCGCAAAGATCGATCTGTGCGCTGGAGGAAACCTCCTGGACAGAGGCAGAGAAAAAAGACACACCTCGTGATAAGATGTCTGTCGACTTTCTCTAAGAAAGTGAGAGTAAATTGCAAACATACGCACTCTGTGGGTACACCGTAGCCACACCCAATGTGCTGGTCATTAGGTACGGTCCAGCAATCACGGCAACACAACTATTATATATATTCGATTTGCTGTCACTCCGGTTGTATTTCCCGTGGAATCTTCTTCCGCACATTCGATTGACGGGTTTTCTTGCCGTGGATTCCATAACGAACCTTGAAAGATGGCAAATCTCAACTTCTCCGATCTACTTCTAAGACTCATAAAGCTGCATGTCATGGACATGCCATTGATGTAAGGTTGTTTGGTATTTAGGTAGGGGGTTGGAGAGAAGAATAGAAGAAGACAAGTCTTGCAAGTAGCTTGCTGAATGGGGTCTTGGAATCCTCTCTCTAGTTCTCTCTCTCTTGTCCCTTCTTTTTTATTTTATTTATTTATTTATTTATTTATTATTATTATTATTATTATTATTATTATATTTTTGATGTCAAGAAAAAAAGAAGAAGAAGAAGTACAAGAAGAAAAATAGTAAAAATAATATTAGAATAAGAAACAATAACAACAGAATCCTTTCCCTTATTCCCTTGATCGCCCGTGGGCTTGGATTTGGGAAACGTTAGTCATTCCCGTCTTAGTCTCCTTCCTTCTCCTTCTATCTTCTTTTATTTAATTAAAGTCGGTCGGCCGTTCCCCTAATTCGTGTAGCGTGCGATCTATGGATCTCGATGCTTCCTCTGCCCCATCACTGGAGGTGATGCGGACCACTTATCGTACTATTTGGCTCCAACAACCCTAACCCCTCTTTCCTTTTCCTCCCATACGCTAAATAACATACCTACACCGTACTACGAAGCATTTAGTCAATCTGTGCACTAACGGCTAGCGGTAATGTTCAATTTAGTTTAATTACCCATGTCCCGTGGCATCCTCCCCCCTGTGGCTCAGGATGTTACCTAGTAACCCGCCAAGTTGGATCTTACCAACTATGGACTATCGTGTGCTCTGATTAGCACTGGTGTTACTAATAGGGCTGTGACCATTTAGACTCATTCTGTAGGATGTCTCATAGAGTGACAAATCGAGAGGACCTACACTAGGGATCACAGAGACTTTTTTTTTCTTATAATCATTTCTGTTTTTACCTCTTCTCAGTTTTGCCTTTAGATACGTAAAGTAGGCTGTATTGACTGTATTGGTGTTAATTACGCTGCGTATGAAATACCACGGACGAAAGAAAACTACTGCTAATTACTTGTTCTCCGTTATTTTATTTTATAGTTTTAATTAGTTTTAATAATTTAATTTAATTTATTATTTTTATTTTTATTTTTACTTTTTGATTTTTGGTCAGGGACAACCTCTTTTCCTCCCCCCTGGTAAGGCTCCATCGCTCTCCACTCCGATATCCGCACATCGCCAATATGATCCCAACTCACTCCACACTTTGTCGAAGATCCGCAGTTCGCAGCCCGTAAAGCTTCTGTAATTCGCCGTAACTCTAAACCGGTCGCGACGGCAAGTGTGATTCGACGATCTCGTAGTCCCGTTATGGCCTTTTTTGATTGTATTTTAATTTTCCAGGTCTGAGCTCATCTGTCCTGGGCCGACGTAGTTTCCTTAGTAGCTGCTCTTTGGACCCTCCCTCCCATATCTCTGTCTCTCTCGTGGGTGTGTGTATGTGCGGGACTATGTGTGGCGGTCTTTCAGGCTAGTCTTGAGGTACTGTAGGCCTTAAGTGACTTTTTTTTCCTGCTGAGTTACTAGTATAATTATTTGATTATTATTATTTTCTGTTTTTCATGATTTGGATTTATTTAATCTATGATCACTTCTCGTTATGATTTATTTTCCCTTCTGGTAGCCTTCGATATAAGTAATTATTATACCTTATACTTTTTCTTCTCTCTTCTCCCTCTCTCTTTTCTTCCTCTAACTGCGAATCTACCTTCCACCTTCCCCTACCCCTCCCTCAACACTTCTCTCTTGACTTTCTGCAACTCATCTATTGGAGTCACTTACATTCCAAAAGAAGAAGAAGACAACAAATAAAATAAAAAAGAACAGATTCTCTCCTTCTCGAGAGCATTATCTTTTGACTCCATCACTTAGTCTATAAATCTTTACTCACTAATCTCGTCCTCTAACTTGCCTCAACCCTCTTCCTCGATCACCTCTTTCACTCTCCACACGTTCCCTACAACTTGTTAGACAGGACGCATACCAAGTGTCTTGTCGGAAGCAAGGAAGAAACAAAAAAATCCGTCTCCCTTCCACGCGACGCTCTCATCTCTCGCTGTTATCCCTTGCGTTCACTGCGCCTCCGCCGCTGGACACCCGCTCGCCAAACTTAAAACATTGTCGAGTCTATCTTAGAATTCGAAATCTGGCTGTTGATTTCTACCGTGCGAGTTTGGTTTTGGACAGATGATACTTCCAGACGCAGGAAGGGCCGTTCCGATCTGATCTGTTCGCTGCGCACTACGGGTGCGTGCCGTACTTTTGTTATCGAATTAATTGCTTTTGAATTGCGGGTGTTCTAATCACGATCGCATCGCCTGCAGACTTGCCTGATCTTCACTCCTCTTCCCCCCCCCCCCAACGCCACTTTCTATTTTATTTTATTATTATTATTTATTCCTTTTGCACTCGGAGTCGAGTTGTTGCTCTCTATTTCAACCATTCCTCTCTGGGATTAACTGACGGAGCCAACGGCCTTTTCCTTCCTTGGGACCTTCTTACGTCCGCATCTCGCCCGACTTAATCTCTCTTCCTTTCCTGAAACCCCCCCCCCCCCCACACACAACCGCCACCACCACCCCGGACAACAACTCTGGTTCAAGTGAAAAAAGGTGGCATGATCTTGTCTAATCTTTCTTTGCCTTGATCGGAATTCCAAAGAAAAAAAGATTAATCATAATCAATCTAATCGGAAGGTGACGCGCATCTAAAGGGCGGGAGTCGCTTATCGGAAATCTTACTTTCCATCCCTTCGCCTCAGTCTCGGCCGGTCGCTGTCGCCGTTGAAGCTCATCCACTCTACCTTTTTTATTTTTCTTAGTTTACGACACAACTTGGTACCCTTTACCACGGTACACTATTACACTATAGCCGAGGCGACTGATGGTGTATGAGGTCAAGGACGGATTCGCGAAGATATAATTCGGACCACTGGCGTGATGGGGTCATTGGAAGCCAGTCATCGGCATAGGTTAGTACCTTATATTAAACTCTCTACATTTGCCCGTCGTGGCCTTTTACTTCCCTTGTCGCAAGAGTCAAAGCTGGTCTGGAAGCATACAAACTGATCTTCATCTGAACTAGGGATCATTTGCCAGCTCTTGGTTTTTTAGGAAAAGACGGATCTGTTTACCCTCCCAAACACATTGCTGTCGCACCAGGCCCTACCAGCTCCCCGGGACCTCTTCTCAGCCCAACGAGCATGTATTCGGGTCAACCATTACCATACTCCTACTCAACCTCGTCTGCGGGCGCAGGTTCGGTGCAGCCCGGATATATTTCGCCTCCAGATTCGCGGCGCGCGCCGGAAGAGGAAAAAGAGAAACAACATCCACAAAGGCAATCCCTCCCGTCTATTCACGAGGCTTTAGGAAATGACAACCCCCTACCGTATCCTGCGCCTACTTCGGCGGCTCCTCAGCCGACTCCCAGTGCACCACACTCACACCTCTCTTCCAACGTTATCGGGCGCCCGACTGGGGAAGCACCGTCGGGGCCGCCGAATCCGTTTTCAAATGGAACATCGTCAGGGTCTTATATGAGGGACCCTACGTACTCTCAACCCCAGCTACAAGCGGAAGCATCTCGAGCAAGTCTAGTATCAGTAAACACGCAAGAATCGAGAAACCCCTCGATCCAATCGCTCAGTTCGGTGAAGTCACCCACACAGAGTGCCAAAACGGGGATCACTTCAATCTCGGGCTCTCAGACGGGATCTGGCTATGAATACAGTGCTCCTACTTCGGCTGGAAGCATCGCTTCTCCCAATGGCTATGGCGCGTTTCCACAGAGTTTCCCATTTCAATCGCAGCCCCCGCCAAATGCGCCAACGTATCCTGTTTCATATGACTCTCGACCATACGGCGCAGCTTGGAAATCTGGTGTACCCGAAACCGCCCGTGTGGACGAAGTGAAGGGCGGACTTGCGGGTCGTACTATTGCGGGACAGATCCCGGGCGATTCTGTCAAACGGCATCTAGATGTCTATGATGTGGAGACATCGCTCAATGAGGTATGTGATCACCTTAATTGGTTAAGAGTGGTTCTTCGGGGACCACTCGATTCTGTTCTTGGTTGGCTAATTTGGACAGATTGCCGAGATGAGCACCCGCACATTGGATTTTTCACGACACTACGCTGCCAGGGCGCACCAGACCCAGCGTTCCGGACCTATTATTGGGACTTTGCCCTCTCTACAGGAAGTGGAAGAGATGCTTAGTGTGCAGCGCCGGAACCAGGATGCCCTGCTACGTATACGAGCCGCGGTTGTGAGCCAAGAGCATGCATTGGCAGAGCAAATGGCCCAAAGAAAGGCTTTCAAAACTGGTGGAGTCCGCGACGATGACCACATGGCAATGTACCCAGACGAATATAAGGGTAGTGGCGGCTTTGCCGGTCCAGATCCGAAGAAGCGACGAGGGGTACGTTCGACCACCAACCCTTTTCTTTTCTTTCCCCCCCCCCTTTTTTTTTTCTCCATTTCTATTTCCCTGTTTTTTATGGGGTCTCCTTTGTGGATGATTGGATCCTATTTTGTCTTAACATTACCATGACTATCCGTTTACCCACCCCTTCCCATTCGCTGTCACTAACAGGTACAATAGAAGGCAGCCCCTCCCGGTCGTTGCCACAGTTGCAACCGAGCCGAAACACCAGAATGGCGCCGTGGCCCAGACGGTGCCCGGACTCTGTGTAACGCTTGTGGCTTGCACTACGCCAAGCTGACGCGCAAGATGGGTGCTAAGCAGGCGTCGTCCTTGGGCTCCAATCTCAAACCCAAGACCATCGGTTCCGCATCACCAACCGGCCGTTGATATACCAACCCTTCTTTACGTGGCGTTGAAATTTTAAAAAAGGATTTGGGATTAGATGTGTCAGGCGTTCTGTACCCCCTATTTCCACGTTAATCATAAACTCTTTGATACCTCCCTTGACATGATACAGTTCGATTTGTTTTGGGCTATGGGATTTCTTTTCTTTTTGATTTCAGTGTGGTTATGAAATGTTCCAAGCATGTTGGACTTTCTGTGTTCTCGTCCGATTGGTTGTTGGAGTTAGTTTTTTAATACCCCTGCACGTTGTGGGAAAAAGGAATCTGGATAGACTTTCGTTTCTTGTTATGTGTTGTTTCTGTGGCACAAGCATGTTTACAGTCGACTTTCTTTTTTTCCCTTGCCTTTGTCTCCGGCTTCCCTACTTTTGTTGGCCTTTAATCTCTTTTACCTGTTACAATTATACCCCAGTTTTCTGCCCCCTACTTGATTTGCCTTGCATAGGCGAATATCACTCCCAGTGTGCCAAATGATGATTTTCATGCACTAATGTCCTTTTATTGGGAACTTAAGAAGATTACTTGATGCAGCGATTTCTGTAACCTTACCACTTCGATCATTCCATTTGATAAGGAAAATGTTTCACTAGTAGCGAATAATTCTATACATACATATACACACCACTTAACATAAGCATGCATATGCGGGCCCTTTGGATACCAAGGTAGCTGTCGACATATACACACTGCCTTCTCTGAGTGTTCAGGAACCATCGTATCTCAGTACATCGGCCCGCGGTGGCGGATATCACACGCCGGCCTCGGCTTTAGGTGGCATGATCAAGATGGCGATGTTCTGCTCGAGTCCTGGATCAAGAGGTAAGCGAGGGGGCAACATAATATTGTCACACCTAGAATCTTCTTCCATAGATCGGTCTATCTTGGGTTTTATAAATTAGCTACCGTCGTCATTAGCGTTGGCCTTCAGGGAGTGGGCTCCTACCAAGTTGTTGCCTCTATAATTATTATTATCACCATCATTATTATTATCACGGATTCAAAGGTAGGATCGATCTCGACCGCTACCATAACCTATCCTATCTAGGTACAAGATGGTTTGATCGGTATAGTGCCACATGAATCTCAACACCACCCGATCTGTTTACCTTCCTTTGCACATGCATACATAAATCACATCTTTCCATCAAATCTTGAGACGCCACACATGTGAATAAGCATCCAACCAGTATCTATGCCGAATAAGCCATAAAAAAAATTCCAGCATTCGAATATAAAACCTCGTCCGTTTGCCATCCGTAAATCTCGTCCAGCACTGCCCTCGGGCTACAGCACTTGCCCAAATCAGTATAGCATATACAATTTACATAATCACCCAGGGCAGCCTCAGCAGCGGCGTATGATTGGCCCGTTGCTCATAGCGATAAACGCCAAGACAGCACCAGAACAGAATAGAACCATCCGTGACCCCACCGGCTCGAGTCGAATACAGCATGATAGGCCTCTAGGATTTTCTCCCCTTCTGGGTTGACTTTCTATTACATATTGTCCGCGGAGAAAGCGCATGTCGGTTCTATGTTGAATGTGAAGTTGTTGAGAAGTTAAGGTTTGATAAGATAAAAAATTTTTTAGCATTGATTATTTGCATGGAGCGTATATGCTGTTCATGTCCACAGTGTGTTGATTCCTATTCTAATAGAGTTTAATTGGCGCGAACAGGATTATCGAAAAATCGATCGGAATCTGATCTCATCTCAATCTCAATCTCATCGTATCTCATCTTGCATGAGTCCGCTTTAACCGATATTCTCGAACGCCACCAGATGGTGGCACTTGTTATTGCCATTGTTTTATTATTATTATTTATTACTATTTGTTATTTATTTATCTATTTTCTGGATGACTTTTTGGAAGAATGTCTGACCGCAGATTTTTGGGTCTGTTTTATCTATGATCTATACTTTGTTTTATGTGTGTCGATGGAGTTAAGTGTTGTTTGGGGTCTTTGTTTTGGGCTTTTTGCAATTCTCCGTCTAGCCATTATGTAACGCATGTAAGTACAGTACCATAGGAATAATAATATGACCAGAAGCCCAAATTGTAAATTACACATCTTCTGAAGTAAGGGGGGAAAAATATTAAGACAGATCCATCCCTTTAACGGACTTTTTATTTGATAAGTAGCGAGGCTTCGATTAGGTACACATATATGGTACCTAATCTAACCTACCTAGCTAGGTATGAGTACAGAACCTCCAGTAAATTCAATACATATACAAAATAGAAAAAAGTAGCTGTACAAGCCTTACCACAAAGAATACATACCGCTACTTCTCTTGATTCAGACTAGGTACTCCATATTTTACTACTCTTAATACCAGCCAGTATTTGGAATTAACGTGCCGTGCGCATCCGTGCCTCACTATCAAATGATTTCAAATCAAATCATAATCATGCCACTCACTCTCCCTCTAGCCTAGATTAGGACTAAAATGCTAAAATCTTTCACACATCCGAGGAACTGCCCTATTAGGCAGCTCGTTGTATTCAGTTGGTATGGTATCCGCGGCTAACCTTGTCACATGAATTGTAACCAGTGGTTTAGGTTTGGCCGGTTCCAGCGATTCGAATGGATACCCCTTCGATGGGAATCTCCGAGACCGAGGACCGAGACCCGGCCGGTCGGGTCCTTGATGTCTTACTAATTTTGGCCTGTTGGAGAAGTCACTATTGTTTCGTCATAATCCGAAGCTGAGGCGAGGTAAATTTGGGTGTTTTCTTCTGGAAGAGTTGTATTAATTAGGGTGTGAGTTTTGTGGGCTAATTTGTGTACTGTCTTGAGTACACCTTCTTTGATACCTACATATGTATGGAAATTACCTACCACGCATATAGTACGTACTTAGCATCTTGATACTTATGATCATTACACCCACCGGGCCAGTCTCAACCTCATTTTTCGAGCCTTCAACTCTACCCCGGAGGCCATTGTTTCAGCAGAGATAGAATATTAGTCAAATCTAGGGATAGAACAAAGTGATCTCTTTCACAATTCTCAAACTGTACCCCTTCTGGCAAGGTGGATCTGCACACTACACCAAGCTTAACTGATAACCCAATCAAGAAAGCGACCCGGGGTACTAGCTACCAGGCTTCCTGATCCTTCTCACCTATGGACTCGAAAGGTCATGTGGGGTTTGTACCTTGTACGCATCTGCAAAGCGAATAAGTACTGAACCATCGCAGCTGAACTCCCCCTAAGCAACCAGTAATAACCGCGACACTCATTGTGGCTGTGTACATATCTGCAATGCATCCACACACACACACACACACATGTAGGACATGCATGCGTACATGCATGGCGTGTACTCTGTTAGTAGATCCATAACTGCCATAATACTATATATAACTAGCCCCAACGGAGGTCCGCCCCATCCTCGTTCCGAGATGCATCCCAATCTGATATCTGATTGACTGGTGTTTTCTGCCGTGTGTTGTTGTATGGGGCTGAGTTTGACTAAGGGAAGGGTAGATCGAAGAAATGGTTCGTTCCATCTAAACATAGCCATTTAGTTCCTTCCCCTCAATGCTTCCTTTCTGACTAACTGGACCCAAGATACGCAGATACAATGGATGGGTTTTGTTCTGATTTTTTCGGCTCCATGGGAGATCTCGGGTCGTGGGCTCTCGGGGAGGTTACTTCCCTTGAGACATGATCTCGGGGTTCAATAGATCCATTTTAGATGCTATGTGGATCTGGGTTGAGTCTGATATTGGTTCGGGCTTTAGCCTTGTTTGATCGGGTTGGGGATTTTAGGGACGGTTAGGAGGTTTCCCGGGATTTCTCGCGCTTTATTTTCTTTTTCAATTTTTTATTTTTATTTTTCTTAGTTTGTTTCTGTTGGAGATGTGGTATTTTTCTTTGAGGCTTGGATTGGTTTGCTATACCGATGACCAAACATTTATCTGTACTGTAAGGAGAACTTATGGTTTGTACATATTTCCATACATACAATGGTCCTATTGTTATTGTTTGTATGAATGCATGGCTCACTAAGTGCTGTACATATGCTGTGAAACATGACAGCTGAGAAGAATGGGATATCATTGATACCTTATGGCTTCTCCCATCAGATCGCAGGGATTATCGTTACACGGATACTATATCTCATGTCTATTATGCAGAACCTAAATATGTACAGTACTTTATCGTTTCTTATCTCGGTTTAGTATAGATTTGAGAGATTTGCTTTTCCCTTAGTGAATGTTCTTTTGCAAAACTCGTACATACGATATGTATGTATGTATATACATACAGGATTACCTGGTGGTGACTTATATGTACATACGTATGTAAGAACAAATGTATGGATTCAACGGTCCCACCAAGACTATTGAAGTTGATCTCGAACTTAGACTTGTCCTAGCGCCGGAACGATCGGTAGCCACCATCGATCACTACGATAATGGAACTACAACAGCGCAGCCCCTGAGTTCCGGTTCCATGGGTGATGAACACGAGGGGAGGAAAAAAAATATATGGATATTAGAAAAAAAAGCCTTTTTTTAAATCATTCCAATGGGGGCCTGCATAATGCCAACAGTTTCTTAGCGCATGTATTTTTTCAAAAGTGGCTGCTGTGGAATGCTATAGGGCCAAAGGGGAAAAAATTAAGGGCGCCATTAACTTTTGACACGAACCCTAGAGTTAGAACAAGTGGACTTCTTCAGCTCCAACTATTTTATTTGATCCAAAGCAAAAAAAGCTCCATAATAATAGTACACCACTATATGTGCCCCAACCAATATCCTAACGTATTAAATATTTAATCTATATCCCAGACCGTTAATATCGCCAACCACCCGCTTTCTCCATCCGGAACTAACTAATTTCGTTAAGACAATCCATTCCTTTCAGCTGGATCCCCAACGAAAAAACCTCCAGACCATATGCACAATTGCAAAACTGTTCATGCACTTACGGGATTTGGAACGAACCCCCACCCCCCCTCCCCTGATTCACTCCACCTGCAAATCCCACTATGGGACTAAGATTTAGTATCCCTTTCTTTGAGTTGGATCGGTTGTAAGTGGGGACGTCTGCTTATCGCTCTTTGGGTGGAAGACAGAGCCGCGATCGCCGGGTGAGAGATCCCCATCTTGAATCCGGATCGATATGGGTCTTTAGGTTGGGGCGGGACTCTTTTGGCTTTTTTTATACGTATTATAGAAAGAGAGTTTCAGGGGCAATGATAGATATTGCTTGAGAGATAACGAATAAACTCTGGTATGTGGAAAGTGAATTCTGTGTTCATTTTGAAGCCGGGGGGGGTTTGTTTTGTTTTGGGATTGGATTTGACTTCCTGAAGGATTTGTGTGTCTGCAAGAGTGGAAGAAAAGAAATGGGTTTATTCATGGTTCCACTCACTAGAGGTCGCTGATTGTTTTTAGTGGGAAACTCTGATGGAGCTAGTCTTGGACTTCTTTTTCTTTTTTTCTCTTTCCAACATATTTTTTTAGTTGACTTTTTTTCTGTTTTTCTATGGACTCAGTAAACTGCTATGTCTTTGTTGCTGATGGTCCTTCTCATCTCTATACGAGAAACTAAATAATAGTCACAGTATTAGTTCTGCCCTCTCCCAAGCTGTTGGGAGAATTTTGGATTCTATGTCGGTGAAGGTGGTGGTCATTTCAGAGCATATGCAGGCACACACCTTCCTATGATTAGGATTGTCCTACGCAAGGGATACGATGACAGCTGTCACTGATAAGAGCTATCGATTCATCACAACGGACTGAGAAAAAGAAAAAAAGAACGAAAGAAAGGTGGCGCTCAAGGCAAAAAAAAAAGGCAACGGCAATTGCACCACTAGTAATACATACAATACTGGCCGTCAAATCGGACATTAACAGATAAAATCTGTGGGGCATATCGAGATCTTGACCGGCTCATACCTGTTTGGGTTATCATAAGGAAGAAAAGCAAATAAACCTATGTAGTCGATAGGTATCTTGCGTATCATATCCAGAACTAATAGCTGAATGTAGCGTGATGTGGCGATATATACGTATCATTGTTTCCATTTATTACAGAATCCTACGACATGAGAAATGCGTTATCGGTAGGCCTTTGCTGGAATTGTTTGACTGTTGACGTTCCATTGTGGAGATCTCATGCTTCTCCTGGTACATCCGTTATTCGTCATTGGGTGCGTTGAGGATGATATCACATATCTGGTGTTGCTTTGATGTCATCTACTGTGTGACTGCAAGGAGTTTATGTGCCCTTGAGATTGAACAGTCGGCGCTTAATAAAAGGAGATCGATCAAGAACTGATCAGGAGTTTACCAGAAAACGATTGAAATTGATCAGGTCTGATCACAATCGATCCAAGAAGGTATCTTCTCCTGGTAGGACAAATCGAGGTGTATGTTGTGCCAAATCGACGGCTCTCCTGCAAGATCGATGGATGAATCGGCCAATCGAGCAACCGCCGATACGGTTGTTAAGTATCAAGTGCTTGCCTCACAGAGTGCAGATGGAGTCACTCGAAGGGACTTATGACTAGTTTTCAAAAAGCGAGGGATAAACGGCTGCAGAGCACAAAGAGACTTTTCGTTGGTAGGAGAGATGACCAAGAGAACGTGTATTTCGCCAGTCGAGGGGAGATCATAGCGGTTAGTAGGAGATAGGTCAATGATGCACCTTGAAAGGATCAGACAGCTAGACGAACAGCGACCGAGATCAATGAACAGACTAATTCTATGGACCGTGTCGGTCAATGACATAGGACTTGCGGTTCAGGCCTCAGACTCCTACGCCTGTCGGTAGCGCTGCACTGCGGAAAGTTCTCAGAGTCTTTGTGGAATAACCTACTCCAGCCATCGCCCATGATCCCGACAGGTGTTGAGGTTGAAATTCCACTCGATATATTAATGATCAGGCCAGCCGGTCAGCGGTTCCATTGACGCTTAAAGCCAAGATTGTAGACGGTCATGGTGCCAACCGACGATTCATCTGAAACTTCTAATGGAGGTTGTGCAGCTCACGAGGAAGCTTCCATAGTTTTAATGCAGTGTCTGAGCTACTTTAGTAGCTGATAGCCCGTATATTCCGTATATTGTAGCGTTGCAGAACATTGGTTGCATTTCCGATCACCAGTTTGAGATAAGATAATGCCGTTCCCTTATCGATAACGTGAATCATGTGCTATCACGTGTGGGGAAGCTCCCCCACCACCAGCGTCAAACAGCTCTTTTGGAAACTCTTCTTATCCCAACGATCTTATCTCACCTTTGTTTGTTCAATGGTTGACTTGCTCCTCAGACGAAGCTATCAAGTGTGCCGACAAGGATCAATACCCACTATCTCAACTAGCCCGCCCACACGGGAGACGCCCTTATCTCTCCAGCGGAGGTCACTCACCTTGGAGCCTAGCAGGATCCATTAATTCGATTGCAAAATGGCGCCCCCATTCGTCCCAATCACAGAAATTCCCACCGTTTCTTTGTTATACAAACTGGGTCGCTTGATCCCAGTATCCTATCCTCTCAAACAGCCATCAAAAGCATTCAACGACACGATCTCCCTTATCCGCAATGACATCACGAAACTGCAAGACGTCGATTGCATTGTCAACGCAGCAAACGAATCCCTCCTTGGAGGCGGCGGTGTCGACGGTGCAATTCATCGTGCAGCCGGCCCCGGCTTGCTGCAGGAGTGTCGGACTCTGAAGGGCTGCGAAACCGGCGACGCCAAGATAACTTCAGCCTACAACCTCCCCTGCAAGCGAGTCATCCATACTGTTGGGCCTATCTACAACTACGAATTACGCGCGGGGCAAGATCGACCAGAAGCTTTGCTACGGAGCTGCTACCGACGTAGCTTGGAGCTTGCCGTGGAAAATGATATGAAGAGCATTGCCTTCTCGGCTATCAGCACCGGCGTGTACGGATATCCTAGTGGTGAAGCTGCTCGTGCTGCCCTAGATGAGGCTCGAAAGTTTCTGGAGGAGCCGAACAATATTGGGAGGTTGGAGAGGGTCATATTTTGCAACTTCGAGCGCAAGGATGAGGCTGCTTATGAGGATTCGATTCCGTAAGTATATTACCCATAACGTCACGGTGCATATTTTTGACCGGTATTAGTTCGATTTTCCCTCCACTAGAGCAGGATCTCCCTAGCGGTAGTGCTAAGAAATCCGAATCTCAAACAACTGCTGACGGTGAGTCTTCGCCGTCGCTAGAGATGCTCGCAGCCAAACTCCCTGACCCGCCGACCGTGGAGCCTGCCCTGGACGGCCAACCGGGAAGCAAGAAACAGAAGGTTAACACAGATGGTGTTGTGCAGAACAGTAAGATACACACGGAGGACAAGAGTGAGGACGACTGGGAGGAAGTTGATAAATCCGAAGATGGTCGAACTGAAGGACTCGACGATGAACCAGTTGAGATCGACAGACCGCCTTCTGTGACGGACGTCCAAAGTGTCCAATCTAGTGGCATTATTGACATGGCCGATTCAAACTCAACAGAAAGCTTGCTGGGAAAGGATTGGTGATTTGGATCTCCGGATCGCCCACAGCTTGGGACGTTTATGAATGAATGCTTTGATGATTTGGCGTTGGATGCGGACGATCATGTCGTAATCGGATGGCGTTTATTTTCTTCTTCTTCCTCTCAATGCAGATTTGAATTCGACATATTATCTATGAATACAGGCTCAGACCCACTTCTCTTGACTTTGCAAGAATGAAGAAAGTATTTTGCATTGTTTATCTCTTATGTCTTTCCAGTTCAGTTTCTCGAAGATAAAATAACTCCTTCTAATATGTCCGTTTGGCAAATACCTAGCTGCTTCGAAATTATACAGTCTTACCATATCAAATTGCATTCAACCTTAACCCAAACATGAATCCACCAAGTGTGAGAAGCCGCGAGGCCCTAGATATCAGATTACATGTACAGATAGTGCACGTTGTCAACAACAACATAACACCCCTACGTCTTATAATGCTGATCATTTGACTAAAATTCCGCCATCAAATCGTCAATTTTAGTGATCCGATCCCGTTGTACACCAAAATCTCTAGCAATGATTTAGATCAGCTGGTTCGGGTCCATACCAACTCTGGTGCGCAGACTAATAACATCCTGTTGTACTACTAGTGCGCTGCACAAGTGTGAAGAGGTAGACTACTCGGTCGCTGGCTCTGCAGCAGCCACTGATGCCGGACTAGATATAATCGAATGAAAGAAAGCCTGCCAGCCCTTGCCTCCTGTGTGCAAACGCCGGGGCGGGGGCGGGACCTCTGCGTATAGGATAAAGGTATTGAAGAGAAGCTGGGTAGACTTGTCATCTTTTTCCAAGAAAGGGGCACTCTGAGCTGGGCACAATTGATATCCTTTCGCTCAACTCAGCACCGGACTTTAACCTCATTAATCCCATTGTCGTGTGGATGGATGCTACTCTTATTCCCTAGATAACACGCAGCTTATGCTCCGCTCTACAGTGACCCCCCAAGCTCAACATTAAACAGTTTTATCGATCGGAAGGGATTTCGTGTGAAGGGAAGGGAAGAGGTTTGCCCATCTTCTCATAGGGAAATTTTTTAATTTTAGCTGTCTTGTTAATGTCCTCAGTAATAGGTAGGTTCCTCCCCAATTTGAAAAGAGTTTGTATAGCATCAAGTGCATAGGCGCCAGTATTGCCTATAGCTGCCTTGGCCACCTCAGTCACTGGAAGAGGCTCGCCATTTTTTTTCATAGAGAAGCTCTATAACTTCAGGTGTATAGTTGCCAGTATTGCCCGTAGCTACCTTGATCACTTCTTCAGTAATAGGTAAGCCTCCCACCTGATTGCAAAGAGCTTGTATAATCTCTGGTGCATAGGGACCAGTGTTCCCTGCAGCTGCTCTGAGCACATCATTGGTAATTGGAAGCTTCTCGCCCCTACAATCAAGGAGATTTTGCAGGGCCTGATACCCGCAGTCAGGATGGCCGGCCACCATTCTGCCAATTTCAGAAATTGGTAGAGTCTCTCCAATCTGATCAAGTAAAAGGTTCAATGCTTGGTTTGAATCGTTCCCCTTTAATATAATCGAGACGATGTCCTCCAGGATACATCGTTGATCGTGTATTCTCTCCTTCTCTTCAGAATTTGTTTCCAGAAATTTTCGGCACGGTAAGTCTCAAGGGCAATTTGTACTTGCTTTTCCTGTCTATACCTGTGCATGATATTCCCTATTCCCAGATTAGGGCAAAATCCTGAGATAGGAAGCTTAATTTCTCTATCTAGGAAGCTGCAACATTGACTATATACATGGTGTCTCTTAAGCGAGGTTCACAAAAATTAGTTGGGGACCTTACCGGGCAGGCTTTACCGTTGACAAAAATCATGACGCTTATCCTGTGCAAGAGAGAATTCTGTAGGAAAAAATTCTAAAGACTCCAGAGTATTGGTACCTTGTGTGTTTTCTTGAGACGCCACTGAAACTGCAATGACCGTAAGATGGTCTCCACAAAGCCTTAAAATATGTGGTTTCTTCGCTTTCTCCAGAAGACAGATAATATCGCCTTCCTGGACGGGTTCTGCTGAAGCTTGAACTTTCCAAGGAGTGCCCATTGAAGTTCAAAGTGGCAGGCCCAGAGATTGGTATTGAAGAGTATATTGAGACTTCGTCTGTTGAATCTGTAAACCTCCAATGAGTCTACTATGCCTATGATATACCATTTACCCCTTATTTCGGCCATTTCTCATTCCGCAAATGTCATCACGCGAAGATTATCCGGCATATGTGCAATGCTCTGCTGAAAAACATCACTCCATGGTAACTTGTAATATGGCCGCAGAGCAGGTGTATTAAGGTCCTCATGACTCAGGCCGAGTGATGCATATATCTAATCATGCTGTAGCCTCATGGGCATGGTACATGTCAATAAGTTCAGTCATGGAGAGTACCCCACGTGAATTGGGTATGCACTTAGGTCGAACAATGGCTCTGCTAAAAAGGTGAAGCACGGAGTGGGAGAATGTTTGAGAGTCTAGCGTATCCTCGGAGGAAAGATCCAGGCCACTTAAGCCCAAGGCAAAGGCGTAACCATTCATCTTGGCAGAGCCACATAAAATAGAAATACTTCGCCTGACACCAACTTCCTGGAGCACCTGTAATGACTTCCTCACAATGTCTATTGTCCGGCATCAAAGATATTGTCTCACCCAACTACGTCGAAACCAAGGTCGCTGAAGCAATTTCAAAGGTGCTGTAGTAGTTACTTCCCCCACTACTTTGAGCTGAAAATGTGTTCTCTGCAAGCACTTCCTCTGCACCAAGGCGGGTGGTCTCAAATGCTTGATTGCTATGATCTGCTGCCTCTCCGAGACAAGCAATGACACGGTTCGCTTGGCCATATATTTCTCGCATCATTTGAAGTTGATGATAGTTCATCATCGTCTTTCTGCTTGATACTGATAGCATCGACCCAAAGCGTTCGCATGAGCTGGCGATTTCGGAGGCGTAACAACGCTGCGTATAGGTCGTCCCCAACGGAAAACTCATGGTCGTCGATGAAGATTGATCGAGGCTGACTCTCGCTACCCCAAACCTAGGACAGCGCCTCATATTGATGATCGTGATCTTCTTCCGTTTCTACCAGAGAGTATTCGACCAAGTGGCAGCCAATTCGGTCGGTTCCCGCTCTCCGCGGCAATAGCTGAAGCACACGAGTTATGCAACACCCCGGCGTAAGCGGAAGCGGACGATAAGTGTATTGCAACATTTAATCTCGGTTTTGCTTGAAATGAGTACAGAAATGTTCAAGAGTCGTGGAACCAGAAACCTGGATGACCTTGAGGTTAAGCATAACTGGAAGTAGGGAGAGTCGAGAAACCCCACCTAGCTAAATTATTGAAGTAGGTCTCATGCGTTGTTCGGATGAGTATGTTACGGCAACTCCTGCAAGGTTGTCGGGGCCAAAGATCTTTGCCCTTTGCATTTTGCAGTTATATATCCCCCTAGCTATCACTATAATGACTCTAGCGCTTAAGGTTAGTACGATTGCATTCCAAATTCAGCTAAGATTTGACTAACATGGAGAATAGAAAGACTTATCAGATGACTGATTCGTCTGAGCCGAATATCATAACATCCAAGTGCAAAGCAGTAATCTCCAGTGCCTAGCTATGCCAAACTGTCAGGTATTTTGTGGCAACAATGCCAAGGGCTTCTGTATCTCGATAAACGCGCGACGAAGGAACCATGAAAGTAACGAAGCCACTAGTTGATCTCTATTGGATGGCAACTAATCTCCGTTTCGTAAGTCTGCCCAACTGGCAGTGTTCACGGAGCGTGACCTACAGACACGAGACTAGTTATTCCTTTCAAGGATTCGTTGGCTGATCATACTCTGTCTGGCAAGTTTGTTCACTTTTTGATCGTAGGATTCTTCTCCCTTTCTACCTTGACCTGCTCGGCTGGCCATGCGACCTCTCTCGCCAGACCACTCGGCGGTAATCATTCTCTAGCTCATTGAACTTTCACCAACTGTTAACACCCTTGGATATTGCGTCTATGCGTTTTGGCTTGGAATGCTCCTAAGGGCATCGAAGAGGAATGGTAGGGCTATACAACCATTCTTTTATATAGCTTGCCGGAGATATACTCCACCAGTGAAATTGAGCAACCGTTGAGCACGGACCATTGAAAGGAGCCAATTTCAAGTAAGTGAACGCTAGTACTAGATAGGAAATTGAGACCCTCATTGAACTTGCCGATAGCCGGATTGCAAATCTTGGTGATAAATGACATGCAGACGTGCTGCTGTCTCTGAAGGCTTTGTAGGGAGGAAAATGAAGATGATCTCTGCGTCGCCTAATGCAAAACCGACACAGGGAATGCTATCCCCGACCAGTGGTTCTGTGGAACAGATCCAGACACAAGGAAAACCCCCGGATCATACCGTCCTAACTCGTAGTGCGACTAGAGCTAGCGATGTCGTGTATTCGTCATTTACAAAAGCCCAGAAAAGATACATCGTCTTCTGTGCATCCTGGGCTGGCTTTTTTTCTCCCGTGTCTTCGCAGATCTACTATCCGGCGTTAAACACCTTAGCCCACGACCTACATGTCTCAAGTAGCTTGATCAATCTGACTCTAACGAGTTATATGGTACGATTTAACCCGTCAACTTACCGTGGGCAATGACTGACTAGAACAAGATTTTTCAAGGGTTTTCCCCCATGTTTGTTGGGGACTTTGCGGATAAAGCTGGCCGACGACCGGCTTACATTGTTTGCTTTCTCCTATACATAGCGGCCAATATTGGACTTGCGCTGCAGAATAACTATGCCGCACTCTTCGTTCTTCGATGCTTGCAGAGTGCTGGAAGCAGTACCACCATTGCGCTCTCATCGGGGGTGGTGTCAGATATTGCAACAGCCGCGGAGCGTGGATCGTACATGGGCTTTGTGACCGCCGGCTCGCTGTTGGGCCCATCTGTTGGACCGGTAATTGGGGGCCTTCTAGCGCAGTACTTGGGATGGAGGGCCATTTTCTGGTTTTTGACGATATTCGCGGGCGCCTTCACTGTTCAGTTGCTACTATTCTTTCCCGAGACTGCCCGGAAAGTTGTGGGCAACGGCTCAGTCACACCCCCGACATGGAATCTATCGTTGATCAACAGGTATCACAACAGGTCCGGAGGGACAAAGGGACAAGGAAGTGAGGCATTCGAAGCAGGACACAAGCTCAGCTTTCCGAACCCTATCAAAACGCTCTCGATCGTCTTCCAGAAAGACACAAGTCTCATTCTCTTCTCGAATGCCATCCTCTTTGCTGGATTTTACGATGTTAGCGCCTCCATCCCTGCTATTTACCAAGACTTGTACGGTCTCAATGATCTCCAGGTTGGGTTATGCTACATTCCCTTTGGGCTCGGAGCCTCAATTGCCTCAATTGTTACAGGGAAGATGTTGGATTACAACTATCGGCGTCTAGCAAAACGGCTGGGTTATCCTCTTAGAGGAGCTCGTTCTCGGGATCTGAAAGACTTTCCCATTGAGAAAGCCCGTCTGCAGCTTGCGTTTCCCCTTCTGATAATTGGCAGTTTGACCGTGATTGCTTTCGGCTGGGTTTTGCATTTCGCAATTCATTTGGCTGCTCCCACAACGGTCTTGTTTCTGATGGGGTTGGGCTTGACTGGTGCATTTAATACAGTCAGTACTTTACTTGTGGATCTTTATCCGAGCAATGCATCTGCCGCGACAGCATCCAATAACTTTGTCCGCTGTTTGCTTGGAGCGGGGGCCACCGCTTTGATTGATCCCATGCTGAGCGCTATGGGACGGGGGTGGTGTTTTACCTTTATTGCCTTTGTCATGCTGGCCACTGCGCCACTATTGTGGGTTGTCATTAGATGTGGTCCTCAGTGGAGAGCAGAGCGGTTAGCAAAAGCTGATGACTCCGGGGACACTCTGACGGAGAAAGTAGGTTGATATCATGTAACAAAGAACTACGATAGAACGGAGCGTATAGATATAAACCTTTAGCTGATCCACCGGATATCCATATTAAACGCCTATAGATTTCAAAAATATGAGAGAGACGAGATACTATATTCTAGTATAGCAGGGAATCGCTGTGAAGTAGTGACTAGGTTACCAACAGGTTAGTGGGATGTTAACCTAGATTTAGCTTCAGACGGCCGCCACTATTATCGATAGCAGGAGGTGTCATGATATTTATTAGGGCTCAATGTTCCGGGTGATGGTAATGTGATGAGCAGCTGCCGGGACGATTGGAGAACTTGAATCAACATTCAATAGCGGTCATTGTCATCATCCTGATTGAAAGCGTTTAAATCATACCTAGACACAGTCCCTTTATCTGGATGCTGTAGCGGGAATCCTGCTGTAAGCTGTCTACCTCCAGTCGGAATATGCGAGAATGATGAAGCTCCGAAGCAAGATTTGCCGTTAGAGCTGGCATAACAAGAGGCCCAAATTGGGCGTTGTCGAAAATTCTCATTAAGATCCTTAAAAGATGCTTCGATTTAGTACCGCTCGATTTCGTCTCTGAGCAGCGGATGTAAACCTTCAGCATAATATACTGGTTTTGGCTGTCCCATTGCTAGCTTAGTTTGGTATATTTGAGGCAGCACGGCCATAACTACCGGAGGTCAGGATCAATGTTTAAATCTATATCCATCTGGAAAGCTATGTATAGCTTCTGAATCTGACATATCATGGAATAGCTCGATCTTCCTTAAACGATGAAGTAATTTATGTATTATGCCCCTATAAGTGATCTATAGACCTTTGCATGACTTAAAAAGAGTTCTGCATCTCTCCCTACATGATTGTCTGAGGATCTTGGAATCTACAAAACACAACATTTTCAGCCTTCCAGATCTATCGGCATATAAAGTGCAATAATTGTTCGTTGAATTAAGTTATATCTTGCATGGAGCAACCTGGTAATTGGTCTGATATTTTATATCAGATTTTTGTTTTGGCTGCCTTTACTTTCGGAGGTACCCCTGACCGGATGCTGAAGGTGTAGCCCACCTAATGAAATTATCGGAACAAGTAAAGGTTGAGAAGCCGTTTTTATCATCAGTAGCGATGTCGAGACGAGGTCGAGAAGACCGGTCCCAACTAAAGGGCACAAAGAGTGAACTAAAATCCCACTAGCAGATGAAATGAGATACACTCATCCTTCATTCAAGAGAGAAGCTGTCCCGGAATTTGATATCCTGAGAAAACCAAGTCTGATAGAATTAGGAAGGTAGATGATATAGTACCCAATTGTTCGGAATTTGCATATACTCAATATAAAAGCAAATTCAAAGAGAAACTTCATGGTAATACTCCTCATGTTGGGGGGATAGTTCGCCCAACGACAACCACTGAAGAATCCATACGATTTACAGCAGCAATTGGATCCCTGAAGGTGCTCAGATATGCTATGGGCATGACACTGGAAATTGGTAGGGTCAAATCTGTCATGGTTCCAAAGGGGCTTCTCAGAAGCAATATCCTAATACTTCCACCACCGCCGGAATAGTCACCTTCATAAATGGTGCAACATCCGAGTGTCACACTTTCGTGGTTCTTATATGCAGAGTCGACACACTTGCAGCCCTGAACAGTAACATGGTTTGGAAAACAAGCTGAGTGAAGGACTAGCAAAGGAGGTGCTTGATTTCATACCTAGCAGTAATACAGAGGGGACTGGCTGCGGTAAGCTTCATGATGTGTCCTTAGGTTTGGTGTTTTGAGACTTGAAGATTGGGAACAATAAATGTAGATGCCTGTGCAGTCTATAGAATCTGGGGTCCCACAAGGCTCACCGGTATCCCCGATCCTTTTCACCTTTTACTTAGGGGGGCTCTTTCAAGCTATAGAGCAAGCAATTCATGGAATTAGGGCCTTGTCGTATGAAGATGTCATAGGCCTGCTGATAGAAGCCAACTCAGTACGACAAGCCTGCCAAGGACTAGAACAAGCTGCTAGAATAGCTATAGAGCAAGGCAGGCAACAGGTAATTCAGTTTGATACCGAAAAAAACTGAGGCAGTCCTCTTTACAAGGAGAAGAGGCAGGGAGCTCAAGGGTCAAATACAACGGGCAGAGTTTAAGATAGAAGGACACGGGGTTCCTTTTACTTCTGAGGCCACGCGATGGCTAGGTCTGGCTGGATAGAGGCCTAATTCCAAAGATACACTACCATACCTGCCTACGCAAAGCCCGCAGGGCCGAGGCGCAAGTGCGGGATCTATGCTGAGGACAAGGCCTATCATCAAGCCTAGTCAAACGTATCCAGGTCGCTGCTGTACAAGCAGTAGCTTTATACGGGACAGAGCTCTGGTGGCAGGGTCAAAAAGACCGGGCTACGGGTATCCAACATATGGTCAACTGACAAGCTCGCTCAATTACAGGCATGCTAAAAATCACGCCAAGAGGGCCACTGGTCACGGAAGCAGCTCTATACCCAGCAGAGGTCCTGCTAGATAGATGTCAGAGATAATATACTTTAAGACTTCTAGAATTTCCCAAGGACTATTTAAACTATCCTGCCTATAAGTTTTCACGAAGAAGACTACCATGTACAGCCTAGGAAACAGTCGTAGGAGACCGACTGTAGGTGGAAGGCCCTAGGGCATGGAAACCAGGGAGTCTAGATCAGCATCTAGTAGCTAAAATTGTAGATATCTTGAAGATAGGCCCATCCGCAGGATTTGAAAAGGTTGTTGGGGTCTTTCCCAAGGCCTTCCCAGGCACTATAGTAGTGCCTACAGAGGAAGAACCTCTTAAACTGGCAATTGCCCTGTATAAAGGTCTATCGATTTAGTCAGATAGGTCACACCTAGAACAGGGCCAGACTGGAGCAGGCATTGCATGGCTAGAGCCCTTAGGCACCTGGAAAACCAAAGGGGTGTCTCTATGGCAGGGAAAAGAGGTCTTTGATGCGGAGTTAATAGGTGCATACAAAGCACTTGAACAGCTGAGCAGCTAGGCTGTAAAGGCCCTATTAGGATTCTATTAGATTCTTAAGTAGTTATATTTCGACTGTAAGACAATAAAGCTGTCCTAGGGCAGGGATGGGCTATTCAGGCCCAGGATATAGTCGAAGACTAGAGAACCAAGGAGGTCAAATCACCCTTCAAAGGGTCCCAGGCCACCAAGGCATACTAGGGAATGAGAAGGCTGATCAAGCTGCTAAAGCAGCAGCAGCAAAGACCCCCAGAGCTCCAGATAGCAGACTCAGTTTAGTCTATGTATGCAGAGTATATACTAAGGCAAGCCAGGCACAGAGACAACAGTGGGTTGTACAAGCCCTAGAAAATCGTCTTTCTAGGGCTCAACAGTATTATTAACCTCAAAAAATACGGAAACTGAATTTAGTGGCAGGAGCAGCTCCGAAACAACTAGCTCGTCGATACTACCAATTAAAAATTTGGCATGCAGCAGTACCAGCCTATCTTAGTCAAACGGAGGCCCAAGATTCACCTGGATGCCAGGGCTGCCAGGTCCCGCAGGGAACAATAGGCCATCTAATAGTGGAGTGCAGACAATGGTGTCACCAGAGGAGGGCCCTATACAGGGCCCTAGCCAAGACGGGAATACCACCACCAGGCAAGAAGAAACAGGGCTAGAAGGCCGTCTCTTTATAGATTAGAGGGCAACTAAGGCCCTAATGACCTTGCAGCAACAAACATTGGCTGCTTCCCGGGAGAAGCAGTAAAGAAAGTAGATGGAGCCCTAAAGACCAACCTTAGAGGCCTAGAGCTTGTGGAGGAAGCAGAACGTGGGGGCGGGGATAGCAAAGGGAGCAATCTAGGCTTGCCTAGGTGTGTCCAACAGATATTGAACACCGAGGAGGGCTTAGCCCAAAGGCCCTGGCGCAGACAGGAGGATCGGACGAGGAAAAGGGCTAGAATGATCATACAGAAGATAGAAGGGGCCGATAGGGATCCCCAGGGACCAACTGGAGGCAGCATCCTACGGCCACTGCCGAGGATCAGATGTCTGTGGCAGCCAGAGGCTCTATATGGACGTTAAGCTTGATTAATAATGATAATTTGATGTACCGAGCCGAGGTCGGCTCGGCGACAGAGTCGACGGCAAAGGATACCTTTTTATATTGAATCATATCACTCCTGTCAGCTTGTAAAGACTTAGGCGGAAGTAAGTCATTGGCCATGTAGTCAGTAAATCCAGGGCAACTCTTCTGTCTTCTGTAAAGTCAATATTTTATGGAGGACCGAATATTGATTTGGATAGAATCGGGCCGAGGCTGGTTGGTCCCCCGAGCACGTTTCGGAAACCAGAAGAGTGCGCACATTTAGAGAGGATTAAGCGAAGATCTCAGTACACTTAGGTGGACCTACTTAAGGACCTGCCCTCTTTAATGTCTCCTCTTAGTGCCTAAAAAACGCGAGTGAGCAGTTTGGTTCCTTCCGGAAGCCTTCAGAAGACTACATTCGCCTACTTGCAACTGCTCTCTTACGAACCCCCTTAACACTACATGGATGGTGAGAGAGGATGGTGCTATTCGATATGCAGCGTATTTCCGAGATTCTCGGATCAATAAACCCATGGAAAGTAGCGACAGTTTTTCTGCTACTTGTAAATGTGAAATGCCTGCCGTTCGTGTGGCACGTACGTGCAATGACAGAGTCACAATTCAAAAGTAAGGTACAACTAACAATAGTATAGTACCGTATCTTCAGTCCAATTGTGCGAGCTGCCTGGCGCAAATCTCCTTGCCCTGCTCTAGTTTCGAACGCAGATATCAAGACACCGACAGTGTTCCTTCCGTTCATTACAACCACCTACGCCCCTTTACTTGAATGCGACTACAATCTGCATAAGTCTAACAGTACATATTTCACCGATTTGGATGCTAGCCGCTCGCACCTTCTCTCGAGTTTGTGCTATAACGGACTGAGGACGGTAGAACGCGAACTCGCAGCCGAAGGAAAACTTGGCATGATGGCTGCCATAATTGGATCAGTAACCACGAGCTTCAAAAAGGAGATTCGGATCTTTCAGCAGTATGAGGTATGGTCTCGGATATTGAGCTGGGATCGGAAGTGGTTGTACATCGTGACATATTTCGTTCAGAAGGGAAGTGTGGAACCGGGGGAGTTTGCCATGGGCACGCTGCCCAAAGACCACGTCCCAGGAAGTGCGCACAGCAAACACAAATCCAAAGTGACTCCGCCTGTTATATTTGCAACGGCTGTCTCGAAATATGTGTTCAAGAAAGGGAGGCTCACTGTACCCCCAGAGCGGCTTTTGAGAGCCTCTGGCCTTTTGAGAGCCTCTGGCCTTTTGGGACATGGGCCTAGCACTGGCGGTAGTAGCACAAGTGCCCCGGACATGAAATCCAAGGATATGGAAGGAACCAACTGTTCTAGTGGTTCAGATGTGTATGGGATGATTGAGAAAGAGCGGCTCCGAGGCATGAAGTATGTTGAGTCGTGGAATAAGTTGGACGGTCTTAACGAAGAGTTTCTAAGGGAAGACGAGACTATTGACGGTATTGTGGCCCTTGGTCGCTCGAGTGATATCACAAGAGATATATTCTTATTTGCTTAGCGTCGAAGTCCCTATCTATATGTACATTAGGAAGATGACAACAGGAGGGCTATGTTCAGTATGGAGATGCTATTTCGGGCATGGAAAGAGGAGTTGAAGATCTAAGGAAACATATAGAAGATTTAGGATAGAATCCTTGAGACATGATAAAAAGATGGGACGTTCTCAATAACACCACTAAGCAGTACAATACTTACACAACATGCCCTTAGATCTGTTATAAAGGTAAGACGGAACTAGTTCACCCAGCTGAGTTCCGAAGCGACCATCTTGATACCGTTACTGTAGTCCACATATATTTCCCTGTTGAGGGGACTCGACCCGTAAATTGCTCTGCCGAAGTTGAAGATACATATCCTGAGAGCATCAACTCAATGCAGTCGATATCGCCAGACAGTGTTGACCCTTCAATATTGGAGTTCGATGCAGCGGTCATACTGCAGAGCCTTTAAGAGAGCATTAGGCTTGAACAAGACTTCAAGAGGGAGGGGGAAAACGCACAGCATAGCCCTGCCGACTGCGTCAGCAAGCAACCACTGGGAGTTCCCGAACTGCGAGTCCAGTACTTGCAGATTCAAAGTTCCCTAACTATACTTTACTCAATAATCAAGTGCCAGAGGAAGATCCGAGCAACTCACAAAAGGCTACTTCATAATATGCCAAAGGCTCACCCCAATACCGAAGGACACGTATGAACTAAACTTGCCGATATATTCTATAGGGATACTCGCTGATAGCGCCGGGTGCATCACGGTTACACAGACCCTATACAGCTTTGCAGGTGAAACAGGAGGATTCAGCAGAGCCAAAAATAGCCCTAACTCATTGCGTGACCCAAATGTTTCGGCAGGGCGCATGTTCCGAATATAATTTACTTTGCCAGCTGTAAACGTGACCCCTAGAACGCCCAAGTTTTATTAGGTATAGATAGGGGTACGAGCACCCTGACATCCGTGGATGCCACAATGGCGACGGCCTCACGGTCTAGAATTAGTACGTTGCTAATATTAGGGAGATTACCCGGCTGCCCGAACCTAAGAAGGTTGTACAGCTGTCATACTTTGACGAAACGAGATTTTGATAGGTCACCATTTAGCCACTATTAGACAAAGAAAATCCTACATAGATATGTGATTGAAAGACTCGGAATCTGTTACTGAGCAGACCGGAAGCTCTCTCAAGCCCTACTTCGTGGCGCGAAGCCTGTCACACCACTTACCCGGTAGTCTTGTCGCACACATAGCGATTAGTATTCCCAGCATGAGTTAAGGCAACGTATGTAGTTCGGCTAGATTGACTAAAAGCTGTTATTGAGGTTGTTGGGATCGAGCGTAATTCTCGTATTTGTCCTCCGGTCCCCAACAAGAATCCCCATCCTTATAGAACTAATGGATGCTCTACCTTGGCCTTAACACGTGGCAGAACCTCAAAACCGAGCTTATTTCTGCCTCGATAATTCTGGTCTGTTATTATGTTCCTACTAGCATAAATGCTCTTGAAAACTGGCGTATCAGGTATTTCTTAATCCTAGGATGTATAGCAACTTCAACCTGGGGGGTTTCGGGCCAAGAATTTCTAAACGTACTCTTAATAACGCACATACTGTTTTACCTTCTATTACCCGGTTTCAACTATTCAATTCAGAAACATTTCGTTTGATATTCCCGAAAATAATATAAAATAATCTGACGATGTGACCAGTCTCAAATATTCGAGACAAATTAATCCTAGTCAGCATATATTGTTTGCCTCAAAATGTCACGATCAAGCGACATCCTTTACCTGCAAATGAGAAAAGCCTACCATCTTGGTAGAGGTTCCCGACTCCGTCCCTCGCCCTGGCGAAAGTATTCCTCAGCGCCCCCCTGCAGCTGCAGATGGATTACTCACACAACCCGAGGAAGGCGTGGAAACAAAGTGCGACATGTTTCGAAGAGCATCTAAGACATTTGGGAATTCAAGAGCTGTCGGCTCCCGTCGGGTTATCCGGACCCATCAAGAGAAGAGGGCGGTGGCTGATGGGGCTGGCAACACAGCGCACAAGAATTGGACGTACTATGAGCTTAGCGATTACACTTGCTTGTCTTTCATAGAGTATGAGCAGCTCGCACTCGCTCTCGGATATGAGCTGAAGGAGCTCGACCTTGAGAAGGACAGCAAGATTCACCTCTATGGTGCAACCAGGTAAGTTGTTCAGTTCTTGAGGCCGTCTAGCTTGAGCTAACCCATTCGCGTTCATGAAGCCTGCACTGGGTAACGATGTCACATGGTACGTAGACTTTGGAGGTAAACAGCTTTCGCTAATTGCTGTGTACAGGAGGTGCGTCGCAGTCAATCGTGGCTGTGGCTGCGTATGATCCCTTGGGCGAAGAAGGATTTTGGCACTCTTTGAACGAAGGAGGGAGCACGGCGGTCTTCCTTGACCCACAACTCTTGCCCTCACTGAGAAAGGCCCTGGGAAGTACGAAGCCCCTCCAACATACCATCTATAAAACGTCATTCGAAGTTGATACGGAGCTCATTCAGAACTTAAGGTCAGAATACCCTCATATCGCAATTATCAGATTTGCTAAGCTTCAACGTACGAAGCTATGTCTCCCACCGAACCTGCGCCACCGGCTCCCGAAGACCTGTGCTGCATAATGTACACGACAAGATCAATGGGGGCCACCGAAAGGCATATGTTTGACACATAGAATGGTTGTAGCGGCGGGTAAGTTACGAATCATGTATCTGATTGAAATGTTTTATCTTTACATATCTGTAGTTGCTGGAATGAACGCAGTCGTCGGGAAACATATCAGTCCCCAGGACGCCGTACTCACATATCTTCCGCAAGCACACATTATCGAATTTGCCTTTGAGAATATGTGTCTCTACTGGGGCTGTACTATGGGATACGGTAGCTTAATAATACTCTCCAACAACTCCATCCGCAACTGCAAAGGAGATAGCTGCGGGTTCCATCCAACGGATTCTGGCCGGTGGACCAGCAGTGCGGGAATCGATCAAGAAGGGCATTCTGGGCGCAGTTGCAACCAAAGGCGTGATCAACAGAACCCTTATTTCTGGGGCGCGCTACGACTGAAGTCTACTCTTCTTTTCGCTCGCCTCCCAGGCATTTCACTGCGTGATACCGTAGTGTTCAAGGCCATCAAAGAAGCAGCCGGCGGGCGCCTGAGGGGCATGATGGATGGCGGCGGACCGATTGCTAGAGACACACAAACTTTTCTTTCCATGACTATCGTTCCCTTGCTTAACAGGTACGGGCTGGCCGAGACATGTGGGATGGGTGCCATCAATGACCCTTTGGCGTGGGTCCCCAACTCGCTTGGTGAATTACCCGTCTGCATTGAGGTTATGCTGGTAGGCTATGTTGATGGCGGTTATTCAACACGACATGATCCTCCACAAAGTGAAAACCTTAACCGGCATGCGAGCGTAGCAACCGAATATTAAAACAACGACCTAGAGAGCAAGACCGCGTTTACCCCGACCACTGGTTCCGAACTGGTGATATTGGCGAGTTTGATCGGCAAGGGCATCTGAAAATCGTCGACCGGAAGAAAAATTTGGTCAAATCCCTCAATGGTGAATACTTTGCTCTGGAGAAGCTTAAATCTATCTATCGCACCGCAGCTGTTGTGCAAAATGTTTCATATACGCAGCAGAGGATCAAGTGAACCCAACTGTCATCGTGGTTCCCAACCAGGACGTGTTGCGAATACCCGCCGTGGACCACGGGGATGGTGCACGCCAGACGAACGATGGACCACTATCTCTCGTTACGAAACAGCTTCAAGATGTGGGCAGATCCAGCGGACTAAAGAGTTTCGAGATTATCTGCGACGCCATACTCTCCGACGAAGAGTGGAGTCCCGAAAATGTACGTGAATCTTGCTTTACCGTCATTCTCTTGGTCTGTGTTGACGTTCCCTTAGGGCTTCTTAACTCCTGCAGAAGCTTCAGAGGAGAAGACATACACTCGCTTCATGAAAGGGATAGATCGTGCTTACGGGAAATGATCCAGGTTCTTTCTTAGTTTCTTAATATTGGCAAATTGTTGTGTTAATACTGAGTTCTTTCCCCTGTAGTTAATTGAGCTTAAACACATCATTATCAAGTAAGCGGTAGTCAGCACAGTGCGTCAAAGGCATGTTTATCGCACAGCACTTGGCAATAATTCGAGACGCCTTGCTCGGAAATAAAACGGTAGAAGACAAGTGTGCGGCGACTGGCACCTAAACGCAAAACACCTGTGCAAATTCATCTTGCTTTTCGGTAGACAAAGACCAACAGATAATCACTAAACATGTATGGTATCATCACGCATTAAGAGCAGACAAATCCCAATCCAATTTTCCGCACCGGGTATGCAGGTATGCGCAAACGGGGTCACCAGGTAAATGGATGGTCGCGTCTATTCTTTTTATTGGAGAATTAATTCCACATAATCTGATACCAGCGGAAAACGCGAGTGTATGGATATCTCTTCGCGTCTGTCTATGATATTGCTAGCTACAGGGAAGAAGAAACTTACACGTCATCAATGAGTGAATACAGGTTAGTTCGTCCATTGGGTATCAAGCTGTGGATCAGATAATTTATATAAATAGGGCGCTATGACTCTATGATACGCTAATTGATATTGAAGCAATGGCGAATAGGAGAGAGATAGGCATCATTGCTTGTATCCTGTAGATGCTCGCCCATTGGGGTTGATACACCGCTTCCAGGATGAAACCAAGGTATTTGGATTAAGTATCCGGTCTGTATCTAGTTGATCGAGAAAATTAATAAGTTGGCGTCTCTAGCGTCATTTGAATATACAGCAACTTTCGGACAAACCTTGGCTATCTGTGGGTAGTTAACTGCGTGGGCTAAAACCTACTAATGCAAAGCGCTCTAACATGTAGCTAAACTACGCGAGAGTCTAGTTGCAGGAATTAATACCACATGGTATTGATCGACATCCAGCGAGCAAGAAGCGCAATAATGTATTACTTACCGCCATCTTAGCCTAATCCCAGGACAGCCGAAACATTGGAAGTTGACCAGGCGATCAGTGTCTTACGTGGGCGCTTAATGATCCATCGGGACTCTCCAACTATCTCGGCTCGGGGTCAGAGGGATGTTCGGCTTCTACTCGGGACACCAGGGTGATAAGTCCGCGCACGATGGAATGCCGGTGATGCTGCAGGGAAATTAGGAGGCGCCTAGATCGTAAGCACTGACCATGTACTCGAGGGAATTAAGGAGGGATAATCAAAAGTTGGGCAGCAATGTACTATCGAGCTTCCATGAAACAATATAGTAGCGGATGGGTCCGGCGCTTGTTTTGTAGTTGATAATATGTAGTGATATACACTGTATGAGTCCCCACACGCGCACAAATATGACAACTACCGCCGAGATTTAGGACGTGCAGAAGACCTGTCTCCAAGGCAAAGACGGTTTCAGTATGTTGCACAGACCACTTTGGATAATTCTTTCTATTTCCACGTCGGTCACAGACAGGCCGGTGTGTATGGTCCCTCGTTAATGATTAGTGGTGTACAGTACATGCTTCAGCTATAGGCCACGGCGCATCGGGCCTTTCAGGTGGCTTTTTCCAAGCGCCAGTGATTTTCAATAATAAAGTAAAGTGGATAACACTAAATCACTTAGCACCTTATGTTAAATTATATCATCACTACCCGGGACTTCATATTGTGTGGAAGTAGTTGAGCGCGCAATAATAGGTCGCCGATGAACGGTGTGTGGTTGCGACCGTGATGGTGACTCGACAGGATTTGGCGGTCTGGAGCAGTCTATCGAATGAATGCTATTTAATCTTCTATTTCTTGATAATATTACCATAAGCTCCGCTTTGAGTCAGGTACGTTGTGGAAGCTACTGGTTGATAATGCCAACAATGCCGATGGAGGGGGAGGGGTAAAGTAGGGCTAGCTTATCGGAAGAATAAAAAGAAAAACTTTGTTCAGGCCAGCCCTTCCTGCTTCATGTTCATTCCATGTGATTGTCCGACTGGTAATAAGATGCATTACAGGATCAGTCAGTGATCTGTGCTTCTTTTTCCTCATTCATTCCTTTTCCGCAGCTCTTGATTTGTTGGTTTTTGCCCAACGTGTTTTTCCTCTCGATATCTCTGCAGGCCACCTGACCAGCGTTGACTGGGGCAGGCAAGGATCTAGAAGGTCTACGGGTTATGAAAATTTGGGTGCGTGGGTGGATAAGTGGATCTAGGGAACCGTTAGTTTTTGCTGACTAGTTTTAGTTTGTTCGCTTACTACGAGATGGCCACCACATATCGAATATAGTAGATAGTAAGTACCGGACACCTGTTCAATGGTAACTTGATTCCATAATCCGGTCCATGTGAACCTAGATCGACGGTATCAGTACCTGGTATCTGGTATCTATGGAGTAGATTAGTGCTTGTTGTTCCGATTAGCTGCTGGTGGCGGCCGATTATATCCGAGCAATCAGTTGGTTTGAAGCCCTTGAGTCATAGATAGATTTTTTTTCGCTTTTACCTTTGATCTTCCAATCATTTCATCATGTTTTGCCAACGGTTATTAGTTTGAAATGTAATTGTCATGGATACTACTGTCCCTGGCCCTTGCATTGTTTTGTGGATATATATATATCTCCTAGTGACATCATTGACCTTACAAATTATGCGAAATAGCACAAAACCATGAATGTGATTATGATTAACAATTTAATCCCAATGATGAAGCCGTAGACATCATCGATGACAGCTGATAGTGTCACAAAATATCACCACCTCAGCGGATAAAATAAGCTCAGATCCACCTGTTCCAGAAATAGCACCGAGGCTGACTGGCGCTTACTAAGATACCGAGATCGGGCTATAGTTCTCCCCCAAAAGCCGTCCGAGAGTGAAAGGCCTTCCAATGGTGATACAATTTCCCGATCATCTTCCAATCCCACAATTGTCCCTATGTAGTTATACCCGTATCGCACCCGGGGCACATTACGCATACTTTCCCGTTCCGGCTCGGCATCACATCCGCCGGATAACGGAAGATTTAGAAGATTTAGTGATACCATCCATCCACAAACTATTCTATCAGAATAATGTTGCGGTTACAGTATCTCCGCGGGTGGCACAATCATCCTCAGCAACTTGAATCTGGTCGGACGGGATTGGGAGCGGAATCTGGCATGTTACACTACATCCGCCGATCTATTTCTTTGGCAATGATAGGACAACTAGGGATAACGGTGCAAGGCACAAATAAGTAAGATCGATAGATCGGCAGTTGCAGTTGGTAAGCGCATGCAGTAAGCACTTTGTTCAAGGGGGTAATTGGACATGCGGACTTCCACATGTAAATAGGAAAAGGGAAAGGAAAAAAAATAAAAAAAAAATACCAAGATAGGCCGCGTACGGTGGCCAAAGAAACTGACATCTGGCAAATGCGGTTCTCTTCATGGAGCATGTTGTGTAACACCCCGCCACGCAATCTGGCATCCCGTCTAAGTCATTGTCATCATGAGAAAGAGGGCCGTAGAGGCCGCAACTGGGTTAGATTCTTTTAGAGACAGGATCACTTGACCGACAGTGCAGCCATCTGGGGCATTCATATCATATTGCCGGATGTAGTATGTTGACTGATTAACTACAGACTACACAGCAGTATACTTGCAGTGGGCATATGATCAACGGTAAGCTTGTGTAAATCCCCATCTAATATTAACAACCGATAATTTTGGCATATGGCTGTGGGCCTATTTCTGTCAATCATGAAAATCGTTAGGTATGGATGGAACAAATCACATCAAAAGCTGGCTGCGTGATGACGAAGCAGTGAAATATGCTGACTCAAGTGTCATGTAAGGAGCTGTTGCCTGAAACCGTGAACTACATACACTGTACGATAAGATTTGCTAATTTAACCTCGTCTTGATCTGCCGTATTCGTATTAGTCCGACTATGAATCTGTTTCAGCCAGAGTGCTGGTGTCTCAGAGAATTTTATACCTTGTGGACAGTCAATCGGAGCTTTCTCTTTCACGAGTAGACAGCTGCTGGCCTAGGGATTTAATATTCTACCCATTACGGAGTACTTTGATAGGAGTAATGAAATCAGTTGGGCAGGAATGAATGGTGGAAGCCTGCGGAATACTTGATCCGGCCAGCCGCGGGGACCACAGACCTAACAGTGACCCGTGCATTGAGAAAGCTGACGCTGATCAGCGGTAAATCCATTAGTCGCATTCAGGCTATTATCGTTGGAACTGATCATCAGGGACAAGGTCCATCTGCAGGCAGGGGTTACCAGCCATCGCTGATAGGGGGAGAAGCGTATTCGTAACCGGCATTCTACGACCGACTTGCATCTGCAAGATGCGGCATGATATCCAATCAATTCAACCCTAACCTCACCTCCAAAATTCTCCTCTCCCTGCCCCTCCTCTACTTCTCACACACACTCTCTCTCCCTTCCCGCGTATCTCCTACAATAGCGTATCACTCTCCTAGTTTGAATTATTGTCTTGCTCCTTGAAAAAGATATTTTTTATCGCCACGTGATAGTGACGTTGGGACTGCAGAAGCTTCGTAAGACAGAACTGCCACATCTGAACTATCACTTCCCATGTCCCCCACCACCATAACTTGGAAATCTCCTGTCGATGATCATGATTGTGTGATAGGAGATAAAAATTCAACCATGCTGTGCGTGTCGAGCTAAACAAGCTTCGTCATTAGCGCACAAACGGCCGGTGGTCTCAGGAGGTATCGGCTCCCGTGAGCAAGATTCGGGTAGCCGAAAAAAAAAAAAAAAACCAAACGAAGAAAAGGTGACAATGTCTCTCTTATGGGCACAGCCTTACTGCCTTCCGAACAGGATTCCCTGTCCAGACCGACCGACCGAACCTTTCGTGGGTCGCTTTCCTGACCCTTGGATTTCTCTTAGCGGTCCGGTTCGGGCGCTAGAAGACAAACGCTATCATGATAAACTTGTTCCTTCGGATCCACTTCCGGGTTTTGCCTCTCGAGATAAACTAGGAGGAAAAAAAGTGGGATTAAAAAGTGGGAATAAAAAGGAGGGACTAAGTAGGCGTGAGTTCAGTCCTCCTCTTCCTCCCACTGCCACCATGGATCCATTGATCTTCTCTGCTCTAATGATTCCAGAAGGATGATCGAGACTGTTGGTGGAGAATTTTATGGCAATTCAGCTTGGTTTTCTAAGAGTATTGTTTTTATCATCCAGCAATAAAATGAAAAGAAAAGAAATTGAGTTTTTGGAAGGGAAAAAAGGAAGAAAAAAAGCGATGACACAGGAAATTCTGGAACAACAGTAGGATGTCATTTCTACTCTATGAGTCTATCTCGTTATTTTCGGTTTCGAGACTAGAGATCTCCATCCAAGACCAATGTGATCCCTCTTTGGCCACTGTGGTACCATCGTGGATCCCCGTGGAACCAGAGCCGTGGACCATGGTCGCAGCCACGATAGTCGCAAAAAGAGCTGTTCTGATATGCCTGAGCATTGTTCTAGTCCACTGGGATTGGGTGTCACTCTCATTTTAAGTGGTCTTTTAATAATTCATTTTTTGCTTTATTTTTTTTCCCTAAATCCCCTGATAGCAGACGCCATTAGGAGAGGGGCTGGACAGTCAAATCCTTCGCTTTTAAACTCTAGGGTATTGACTCTTTTCCTTTTTCTATTTCCGATTTTCCTATCTGGCAGGTGTAATTCTGTGATTCTTCTTCCGCTTTTGTCATTATATCAAATCTTCCTCCGGCCGGTGAATTATCATTCGTGGCGAAGAAGCTGCAGCAATTTGATACAAAACTTTTTTCTCCGACATCTCTCTTACACCCCTAACGTCACGAACCTATTGCGACTACGATAATTCTAAAATTACTCCGTCGAAATATCTTGCAACACCGGCTGAGAGACAGTTTGCGCAATATTTGAAAACCTTTTCTGCATATGATCAACCTAGCGTTCTAGGCTAGGTGATCGAATATATTTCTCTTTGCTCGGGCTCCCAGCGTTCTAGTTTCAGCTGCTTTCATCCATCGAACGGCACCTTTTCCGTTTCTCCTACTCGGGTCTTTCAATCAGTTATTTTGGAGGTAGAAGGAAGTCCTTTCATTCCTCTCCTCACAATCCTTCCTACTCGACTCTATATATCTTGCGAACGGGTCTCTTTCTCTGGCCGCCATAGTCATCAACAGCTACTTTAGTCATGTCTCCGTGACGTACTATCATTCCTTGTAGCGGGACATTTTACCCCCTTCCTTCTTACCTATCCGGCTACAACCTCCCGGTGGTTGAGTGTAACCTACCGCTACATACGGGGCATCCGGTCCGTGCTCTCCAATTTTCTCTGACACAAATTTCTGCCAGGTAGGTCGATTACTTGCATATCGTGGCAAAGTTCCTGTGATGCAAACCAGAACGTGGCTAACCGTGTTGCTAGGCTAGTCATCACGCGCAACTAATTGCAACTCGATTTGCTGGTTCGACATCGAGGAAAGGAGGAGAATAAGAAGAATAATTTACGGAGGACTCTCAGACAGTCAAGAACAGGTCATCGAGAGAAAGAAAAGGTAACACAAGGGTCTAAAGAATTCGCTTTGACCCTGTTTTGGCAGGCAACGTAAAGTACACAAAATGGCCGGCGGTTACTTTGATCTACCAGTGGCCCCCTCCAGGAGTTCAAGCGTTACTGAAGTACATGGAGGAGCAAGTAGATCTTCTGCAGGGCCGCGTGTATCCCCTGTACCTTCCCCCAATAGCGAGAGCCTACAGGACCGCTCGATGGACTTGCGTGGAGCTCAGGGCAAGCATCGGAATGCCGGCATTCTCAAAAGCACCAATCGCGTCAAGTTCACCGTCAGCGAGTATGGTCTTGGCGAGGTCCCATCTGGATCGACGTCAGAGATCCGGTTTGATGGAAGGGGTTCATCATTGCCGCAGAAGCCATTACCCACCGCCAGCATTCCATCGGCGGAGAAAGCCCCCGCCGATCCCCAATCATTCCCCTTGGTTGATATCAGCGGCAGCTCACCAACGGGTATCACAGGCTTGACGGTCCACTCACGAGCTAGTTCCCCGGGGATCACTGGGGATGATGAGGTCAGATATGAGAAGGGGAGAGCCATCCACTCTGCCCAAGAGAGAGCTCAGAGGCTAGCTTCCCTTCTTGGTCGCCCGTCAAAGTCTCCGAAGCCAAGTCCTCGGTCCAGTGTGCCGTCATCAATTGCGTCTACTCCTACGGAAGTGGCGCTGCCCTCGGAGGATGGTGATGAGATTCCTATGATCAGCCTTCCCGAGAAACAGTACGACTTCTTCTCCGACGATGAAGATAACCTCATAGATAAGCGACAATCAACACGCACTGCTGAAGCGCATCAGCTCGTGCGACAAATGACTCGAAAAGACTTTAACTTTTTCAACCGCATCCGCGCTCCCTCTCCGGGACTGCGCTCTGGTCAGGCCACTCCTCTTGAGGAGAGGGATCCCGACGCCTACGTCGAACGGCCCGCTCACTACCGCGGTGGGATTCTCTCAAGCCTGCTGAAGCTCTACGATCAACCCGCTCAGTCAAACTATCCCCGAGACCGGTATGGCCACTCGCGTCAGAGCAGCTCTGGAGGGCTCAGTGGGCGAGGCTTGTCCCCTGACCCGGAGTGGAAGCTCCAGCGACCGAGGAAGTGGTACGAGAAATCTCCAAACCAATCTAGCGTCTCTTTGTCGGGCTCTACGGCCAAGAACTCTTCAAGTTCACCTATTGCAATGCTCAAGCGCTCACGGAGCATTGGTGCTATCCCCGGCGTGCCGAAACGCATGGGTAAGCCACAACTGGAGGATGAGATACGCATCACGGTCCACATCGCCGAACTCCTCTCACGCCAACGTTATTTGCTCCTGCTCTGCCGTGCATTGATGAAGTACGGTGCGCCGACCCACAGATTGGAGGAGTATATGAGAATGTCCGCTCGCGTTCTCGAGATCGATGGCCAATTTTTGTATATGCCGGGCTGCATGATTATTTCCTTCGATGACGCGTCTACCCACACCACAGAGGTGAAGCTGGTCCGGTCTCAGCAGGGCGTTGACCTGGGTCGACTATCAGATGTGCATCAAATCTACAAGGAGGTAATTCACGATGTGATTGGCGTCGAGGAGGCCACACAACGGCTGGAAGAGATCATGAAGCGACCGAACAGATATCCAATTTGGTTCCTCATTTTAGTCCATGGGTGTGCTAGCGCTAGTGTTGGCCCGTTTGCCTTCAATGCCCGTCCCATCGATATGCCTATCGCTTTTGTGTTGGGATGCCTCCTGGGCGTTCTACAGCTCGTCCTGTCGCCCCGATCTCATTTGTACTCGAATGTCTTCGAGATCTCCGCAGCAGTCCTAACTTCATTTCTCGCCAGAGCGTTTGGGAGCATTCGCTACAATGGAGAGTTTCTCTTCTGTTTCTCAGCTTTGGCACAGTCCTCAATTGCCCTTATCCTTCCTGGATACATGGTGTTGTGCGCCAGTCTAGAACTACAGTCACGCAGTATTGTCGCGGGCTCCGTTCGTATGGTTTACGCCATTATTTACTCCCTGTTCCTCGGATTTGGAATCACGATTGGTACCGCTGTGTACGGGCTCCTGGATAGCCATGCATCCTCCGCCTATACATGTCCCGCTAGTCCGATCACAAACGAATATCTCCAGCATTTTCCTTTTGTCATTCCCTTCACAATCTGCCTCGCGCTCGTCAACCATGCCAAGCTGAAGCAAATCCCCATGATGATCGTCATTGCGTTTGCCGGATATGTAACAAATTATTTCGGCAGTAAACGGTTCTACTCGAGCACCCAGGTATCCAATGCGTTGGGTGCCTTCGTGATCGGCGTCATGGGAAACCTCTATAGCCGACTGCGACATGGGTTTGCAGCCGCTGCAATGCTACCTGCTATATTCGTGCTTGTTCCATCGGGGCTCGCAGCCAGCGGATCTCTTATCTCTGGGATCTCATCGGCCGAACAACTCACCAACAAAATGACTCCTTACTCTGTCGTTGCCAATGGCACACAGGGATTCGTGGATGCAGCTCAGAATATGACTCAAGCACAAAATAGAGACCAATTTCATGGAGTTGTCTTCGACATCGGATACGGGATGGTCGAAGTAGCCATTGGTTTTACCGTTGGTCTGTTCCTAGCTGCTCTCGTTGTGTATCCGCTTGGAAAAAAACGAAGCGGACTCTTCAGTTTCTAAGCAACACATATGCTCATTCGTTGGCCTTTCCTTTTGTTCGTATTTTTTTTCGGATTCGAATCGGTTTTACATTGATTACATTATTGTCACGCAGCATGTTCGTCGTGTTGGTTTAGCGTGTCTGTGTCTGTCTTTGGCTTCTTTTTATATATTGGCGCGTCACATACCTTCTATGTATTTCCTTTCTCTGGTCAGATTTCTTCACACTGAGCCTTCTCTTGTATTTGGGATGTCATGATATGATTTGAGTTGGTCCGATTTAGCGAGCGATGAATGGGATTATGCATTGTTGGTCGTTCTTAGCACCTTTCATTTCGTTGGCTGTCTTTTCGTCGTCCGCTGTACTTAATATCTGGGTTTCTCTTTGGCGAAGATAAAGATGGTTTGGCTTGCATCCTGTTTGGTTTGAATGGTTTCTTTAGTTTATATGCTTATACCAGGTCATTTTGTTCGAGGATAAACGCACTTTTTTTGCAAACTGAGATGTTGTTCTTGACGAGTCCCAGAAATTCATAGGTCGCCTTGTGATATAATCAAAGCTCAAGAGGACGACCAGCTGAATCCGGTCTGATCCAACATATCCTCACTACTTCTAAAATGTATTTTTCATGTGAAATGCTGCGGTTAGTTTTCGATGCGGCCATACCGGCGATTTCTGATGGCCCATTAAATAAAACGCTTCGCCAGTACTGTTGCATGGTATTAACGCCGATTGACCAAATGAGATTATCTATCACTTTTACGATCATATTGATAGTCACATAAGATTTTCAGAACGTGATTCCCATGATATAACGTTGTCTACAGCTGTTTGCAATAGACGGCAAGTAATTTGTATCCGGTCCGTTACCCGACGAAGTAGAGCAATTACACATTCTCCGTGTACGGCAGCTGCCAAAAGCACCTCTTCAGTAATCCGTGTGATGGCATTTTTCGGACAGCACAGGTACTATATCACTTTGACGGGCATAGCTATTTCAGAAGGAGTATAAACATCAGGAGTAGAGTAACGGAACCTATGCGGTGTTCTTGTTTTGGAGGTTTGATGACTCTCTCAGGTAGGATAAGCTGCAGCCGCCCTTGAAAAGGTAGCTGATTGGAGCAAGACTAAGAGTAGAGTGCTTATGCGTTCTGTCATTCATAGAGCTTGGGGATCTATAAACGTAATAGGTAATTGGGCATTCTACATCTATATCACTGCTCAAGCCCTGATAACCGTATTTCCCACAGGTTACAGAAGCATGCAGTACCGGAAGAGCTTAGAATAACCACATTTTCAGTGGCATGAAAGATGTTTAAGAGTACAAATTTGGGGGGATATTGGAGACTCGGGTCTGGTACCACATCCTTTACCATAAGGATTTGTGGCGGAGAGTGGCCCTCCGCGTTGTTTCTTCGAGCGGTCTTATCCCAATAGATGACCAGCAGAAAAGCTTGAAGTTGGAATAAGGAAGACATCGTGCGAGATAGGATGGTAAGTATACTTGGAACGAGGCTAGTCTGTTGGATATCTTATATTACAAGGCTAGACTAAGCGCCAATTGGTGCTTCTGGTCGATAGGAAAGCTTGGCATGCCAAAACACCAGTCTATTGTGTATGACGGTTATCCAAACTCGAGTAAACAAATTTCTCAAACTCAGTCAGCAGCTCAATAGCCTTCTGATCTCCGGTCGGTACAAGCTGAGAAAGGTATATGCCGGCGACGCCATTGTTAATGTCAATCCACTATGATTAGTTCATGTGTGAGCTAGAACATGTCTTCAACATCTAAAGAGATGACTTACCCAGTAGCAGTTCGGTAAACCCGACCACGTGAGTGAGTGAATTCCACGTCGTTTTGGGATTGCAGCGGTGTTGATCAGGCCACCAATACCAAAGCTAGCAGGCACGCTGTCTGGGACGGCATTCCAAATAGCATTACGGAATGACAATGAGTATTCATCCGGTCTGTCGAGGCCCCTGGTATTCTCTAGGTGGGGTTGGAACATCTCTTTGACAGTCTCGGATCGAAGTAACTTCCCGGTGAGGACTCCACGGTATATCTTGAGCAGCTCATTCACGGTTGTGTATAGACCGCCGCCTCCCATATCCTCCGCGATCGGATCGGGCCAGATAGGGTTCTTCTCCTCTTCCAGGCCCTGACCCACTCGCTCCCAGTTCTTGGTCTTCCGGGCTCGCAAGTCATGCCTCTGGTCGAGATGAAACGTAGCGTCCTTGACAGAAACAATGTCGAAAATATGGCGCTGCATGTATTCACCAAGTTTCATGGAAGTGACTCGTTCGACCTGTGAAGGTCATATCGTCAGTACTCGAACTTTTGCCTTATAAGGATGCTTAGAACCTACCGCGACCCCCGCCCAGTCAACGCCAGGGGAATACATCCATCGTTCACCAGGTTCGAAAAGGAGAAATTGGTGGAAAGAATCCTTCTGCAATACTGGATTAGCCGCCTTACTGGCTGTCAAAATCAGTCTACTTACAATAGACTGTTGGATAAGAGGCTGTTCGCCCTGGATCCCTTGGTAGCGAGCTAGGAGAGGATGCATAAACACATATGCCATGCCGCTGGAGTGAGTCAACAAGTGCCTGGTAACCGTTAGCATGCCTTTGGTCTGTTTCGAAATCAAGCAAGCGAAGGACTCATGTACCGCAGGGTTATAGCATTCGTGGCCGGCCGGAAGATGGGCTCATCCTTCTCATCAAGACCCGTCAAGATCTGGGGATCTTTCCACTCCGGTAGAACGTTGGCTATGTCGGCATCCAGGTCTAGCTCCCCCCTCTCGACACACTGCATCGCGGCAATGGTGGTCACAAATTTGGTCGAAGAGGCGATCCAATGCACGGCATCAGTCTCAGTAGGGTCGAGAGACTCGTCGCTGAACGCCTTGGCGTAGTGGAAGGAACCTGAATCGCTCACGGTCAGTCACCGGCAAGAACTAATTGGCAAAGATGAAGAGATTCTGTAGGTTTCGTACCATCTTTATTGATAGAGCCAAGTGTAACCCGTGGGAGGGGCTGCTTGTCTTGCCCGGATGAGTGACGGAAAGAGTTGACGATTTCATCAAAAGAGGTCATGGTCATAGAGTAAGCTTAGATGGTAGCAAGAGCAGAGCTATCTGACTATTGCCCTCTGCCGGCTCGTGGGTTGTTTCCCCCTTTTATGGCAAAGGAGAGCCTCGTGTATGCCCGGTTTCTTTCATCTCGGCCCTGCGTTGCATGACGGGGATACCCACACCGGGCCGACCTTTCAATTTGTAACGCCATCTCAAGCGCTCCTTTGGAATTAGACGCGCCAACGGGAAGTCCGTGGAACCTTATAGGACCCTCCGAGCCAACTTTCTGCCCCCGGAACAAGGTATATCATCCACAGATACATTGCGCTAGAGGCGACCCTGTGGGCTTCCTGAGCAAGCGTGCCTGATTAGCAACTCCAAGAGAGACCTCTCGGGTGTGCTCGTGCTGACTGAAATGGTTCAGTCCTTGTGGACAAGCCAATGATCCATGGTCGCTTGCCTTTGCGCTCTCGAATAACGGACGACACTAAACTGTCCGCTTCAAAATACATGGATGCCTGGGGGCATGGAAACCAAACACGCGGCATGGCTCTCGGTACAACAAATGACGCGTAAGATCCCCTCCGCTTCCAAGAGCGCGGCTCGCGATCTGGCTTAGAAAAGTAGTCTCTTTTTGCGGACCCACAACCGTCCCTTAAATGGTGAATATTGCACGGAATCTGTCAACGAGATAGGTTATATAGTCAGGGTCTGCTGTCCCTTCATCCCCAGATTCTCTTTTGATGCTAATTGCACCCAGTCTTTGACTTCTAAGGTGCTTGAATGTCTACTGAGAACTATAATAGAGATCTCACAAGTCAATTTGGGTACGTTACGTTGATAATCAGTGATTCTAGGACATTACGGTCTTCGGAGTCTAATTATAATAAGCTTTCTCCCACAGCAAAGGTTGTATATGAAGAACCCAGAATATGAATGGTCTCTACAGTCGGAATTAACGTTTACGTATAGTTTATGGTGATTGGCTGTGATCCAGGAACACCTCGCGATCTGTCCAAGACAGGAAAGTGGGTACAGTTCGGACTCCATTGGACCCACTATCTCCACAGCATTGGATGGCAAAAAGGACATCCCTATTATCTAGTTTGTGTAGGCGAGAGGAGAAGGCTAAAAGGAAAGAGACAGGAGCCTATGAGGATACGGGTGGCACGCGACTCCTGGCTGAAACCTTCGTGTTGAATGGCTCACCTGTCGCCACGGCAAGACGCGATAATCTCACAAAGACCTCTAGTACCCAAGGGTGCCCCTCGGCGTGACTGCTCCCATGCTACCAGTTATCAGGTCTCCTACTCAGTTAGGACTTCAAAGCTCGACGGCAATGTCTAGTCACAAACGTGTGGCGTCATCGCCGCTTCAAAGCGTACGCAGATCACGGCGAATTGCTAGCATACCTAGAAACAATATTGTTGCAGGTCATGTCGACGAGGGAAATAGCTCTGCAGACGAGATCGATGAAAATGAATCTAGCGATACCGACAACAACTACAGCTCAAAAGAAGATGATGAGAGAGAGAGCGATAAAAATGAAGAATGCGAAATCCGTTTCCTGGAAAAAGATGTCGAAAACAAAGTTAGCGAGAGGGTAGCCACTATTATCCCTCACGAAAGATTACGTCCACTCGGTGGAGTCGAATACGCAGACTACAAAGTACACGGAAATACTTTGCTATATCTGAAGGACCTCAGGGCAAATAACAAACGCGCTTGGTTCAAGAGTAAGAAATGAACAGCAGTTTCCTAGCCTATACTAACAGCGACAGGTCATCTGAAGGAGTTTAGACGAGCTTTGAAAGATTGGGAGTCCTTTGTTGAGACACTCATACCCAGGGTCATTGCTTTCGATTCCACTATCCCTGAGCTACCACCCAAAGACGTCATATTCCGCATTTATAGAGACGTTCGCTTCAGCAAGGACCAGAGGCCTTACAAGGTTGGTAATGTTTCCTTTGCCTCGCGGCGTGATTACGTGCTGACTTACATTTCCTGTGCTCAAGTCTCATTTTTCCGCGGCAATTTCACGCACAGGCAGAAGGAGACCATATGCATGCTATTATATCCATTTGGACCCGGGGTCGTCGTACGTCGGTGGTGGCCTTTGGGCCCCTGAGGCGCCAACCATTCAACTTCTGCGAGAAAGCATTGACCAGAGACCTGAAACTTGGCGTCAGTTGCTCAGCTCCGATGCATTTAGGAACATGTTTCTACCAAAGGCAAAAGGAGGGGTGGAAGGCGCATTAAGCGCATTTGCTGAGGTAAACAAAGAGGGGGCTTTGAAGACAAAGCCTAAGGTAAGGTCCCTTTTATCGGAAAGATGGCCCACGCCAGGATTGACGGGATTAGGGCTATGATATAGACCATCGAGATATCCAGCTGCTGAACTTGCGAAATTACCACGTTGTGAAAAAAGTGGATGACGCAATCTTTACCGCTGAAGATAGTCTGGAGAAGATAACTGAGATCATCAGTATTCTGCAGCCATTCGTGAGTGAGGTTTGAGCTTGTAGGGGCTCCGCTTACTATTTATAGGTCACATTTCTTAATAGTATTATTATGCCAGATCGTAATGGACCTTAGAAACGTCTCGTGGTTGCTCTAGAATACTTTAGTCTGTCACGGCATGGATAAGGATACGGTTCATTTTTATCTCAATGAATAGTTTAGCTTTGCAGTGCCGTGCTACAAGTGATTCTGAAACTAGAAATGGGATTCTGCGAACCGCAGTACAACAGTTACTTGAAGATGACGACGTACACGCCATCGTTTGGTCTGGGGGAGAGTATTGAGCCTAGTAGGAAGCTAGTCAAGATCAAGATACCCAAACAGAGCCATAAACTGATGGCATCTGTGAGATACCAGATAGGTTTATATAAGAAAACTACTAAACAAGGAAAGTAGTCAATCGCCTAAACTCTAGTACATGCTCCAAGTTTCTCTGCGCTTGCCTTCTTTCTGTATATTTCTGAATCCCAATCCTTCCTGGCCGTGCGCCGATATGCAGAAGAATACTCTAAAGATATATCAAATTGGCCTTCTAGGTCTTACACCTTCCACGAGAGCTCTAAGAACTCTCGCACGGTCATAGCCTTGATATCCGGAAAAGCTGCGTTGAGGGTGGAGGCAGGCTGGAAATCCATCTCTCCAGCAGCGATCCACAATCCCAATTGAGAAAATATCCCTTTTGCCTGTTCTTTACCAATAGTGGTAAATGTGGGTGTATAGCAAGGCAGGTCTGTCACACGCCCTTAAACCTTTCTTGGAGTCGTAGGTAACATGGAACTTGGAGTCTGTCATAGCCACATCAGCAAACTAAGGGATTAGAGAAATAGACACGCCAACAAAAGATTGCACTATACCCCTTGCCTTCTCAGCGAGTTTGACGAAGTCCTGTAGCGTTATTCTATCACCGATAATGTAGCTTTTCTTCGGCCAATCAGAAAGGTCCAAACTCCGAACAACGAATCTTGCAATGTCCAGAACGCGGGTGAATACGACGAACTCTGTTCCCGATCCAGGGAGTGCTGCCTGCTTATTTTGAATATCGACAAATATCGGGAAGGGGCCGACGTGGGATTGAAGCAGGGGAGACCCATAGTAATCCATGAATATGCCATTATAGAAAGCAGTGTACTCCAATGAGGTCTTCTCGAGTTCTTTCAGCACGTCGAACTTTGTCTTTGCGGTTGGTGAACTCTCCAGATATCTGGAAGGAAAAGATGTGCAGATTAATACCTCGACTTCTATCTCTTTGTTGGATATAAATAGGGGCTAGTGACTGACTTGGTAGGATATTCAAAGCCAGCAAAGACTCTGGGAATAAAGCAGCTGGTTTTAGGCGACTTTTCTGCGGCGCGAATAAGGTTCCTCTCAGGTAAGGAGTTTCCCGTGGCATTGATAGTACTGATCAGAGTGCTGATATTATTTGATTCGAGAGTGTCTGCTAGACTATCAATGTTGTCGTAGTCAACAACAATTGAGCGTACTGAAAGTTTCTGTTCGAGCGCAGCAGCGTTCTATGCGATGTTAGGCTGTCAGGTCGTTCGATAAGCGGAAAAAAGGTCTCACTCCACCTTTCGACTGAGTATAACTACATCGTGCACGCCGCGAACGACCAATGCTTCAAGTATGGCCAGACCGAGGCCACTAGTACCACCAGCAACGGAGTTGTTAAATGGTGGATTATGAGCGCATGGTTTCAGGGCCCGGATCCATTGGTCCCGTTCCACTCCGCGCGCTCGGGTTCGGATAGATGTACATTCCTGATGACGGCGTTCGGCAGCGTTTTCTGTTCCCACATCAGGTTCACATATCACTCTGGATCACAACATTGCACCAATTAGAGATAATGAAAGTACATATTAGGCCATGCCACTATCCTAGTACCTCATGGAGGCGACGTGTGGGCACTAGGCGTAATCCCGCGGCTATATATGACTTGCATGGTCACAGCCGGGGTAGCACTGGAAAGGGAAGAGCCCATGTATGATTCTTATTCTAGAACAACCATCTACATGGATTGATGCTCTGTTTATGTCCAAAACAGGCCAAATGACATATACCTGCCCCACTAAAATACAGAGGCTTCTATCGCTTCCCAATAATCATCGGCAGGTACAACTCTTGAGTTACGTTGTCTTCGCTATGTACTTGCCATACCGTTCTCTAACCACAATATATATTTATTCTAGCATAAATCGAGCCGTTCATATTCACTGCAATTGTGCTACCACGGCCACAATGGCTATCATCCCAATTAACATCCTGATTGTAGAGTCTGAAGTGTAACGTGTCAGGTGCGAAAAAGTCAAAGAGATGCACATCTGAGAGATCTGGGAAACTCAAATGTGGAGCTGCCAGTTCAATAGCCTTTCCCTCTAAGGACGTTCTCACCGTCTCCATACCAGAGACGACCCTTTTGAATGACTAGACCTTTTTCTTGCCCAACTAGCCATTCTCCCCCGTCCCTGATGGTCCCATTTTCTCTTGGCCAGTATTCACTTTGCAATTGCTTGTTGATGTCTCCGATCTTATCAATCAGCAACTTGACTTGAGAATGGTCAATCTGCCTTTGACCTTCCGCATCTCTCTCTTCTTTAAGGAAGCCATCCTGAGTGATGAACCGGGCGATCGTCAGATGTGCCGAAGGAACGCTATACCGCGAAGCAACCGGGATGCCGGCTTTTCGAACCATGTCGAAAACGTCTCGACGAAGATGATGATAAGAGTAGGTGTCATCGTCAAGAGTTTGTTGTGAACCCGACCTCTCACCAGCGGCGGGAACAAAGCTAAGTGCCATTGCTGCGGAATCGAAACTCACCATGGGCTTCACAAGGCGAGCACGATGGGTGAAGGAGTAGTCTGCAATTTGAGATGTTGATATATCCTTTGATGACTGCAAAGTCTCAACAAGACCTTCGATCTGCGCTTCCGGCAACGAATGGGCTACTTCTAAAACTGTTGCGTGAAGATTCCCGGAAGGCATCAACCACAGTGCTATGGGCATGGTAAGTGACTTGTTTTGGATTGCTATATTCCCAATTTAAGGAAATCTTTTCTTTAATTAAATTTGATATGAAATGAATATTATTGTAGACAATAATACTGACTTACTCGGAGCAACATCTCTCAATTGTCTTTGTATAAAACTTATAAGTTCACGAACCTGAGAAGGAGGTTTGGCCCAGACAACGAGAGAATGTCGAGGATCCACAAAGCCGTCCTCCTTCCCAGGGCCGTCCAGGCGCATTAGGACCTCGTCTAGAGTCCAGCCAGGAAAGTCTTCTGCGAGTATTTTGGCACTTTGCTGTGCATTTCGGGTCACTCGGTGATTATCGTAGTCAGATTGCAATTGACACTGGATAATGTTGTGAATGAGGATTTAATATTGGAGGGGGTCTGCTTTCACTCACTGGATCGTTGTTTGCATTTGTAATCAAAGTCTGGTAGGGATTGTCCTCGGATATTATGATGGAAGTCATGATTGTGAATGGCTTGAGGTGAGGTCCAAGAAGTTCGTCTCTACAATATGAAGATTTATTGAAAGCGCCGCAAAGCGGATTAGAAAGCTGTATTTATGGTCAGTGGAAGTGGAGCGCTCCTGAAAGAGTAATTTCTAAAATTATGGCGGAATTAAAACGAACTAAGAGGCCATTGCTGAATAGATAAACCATCTTATTGGCTGGCATACGCCTTGGCGGTTGTCCGGAGCGGCTGAAGACAACGCCAGAATAATCGACTGATATACTACAGTACATCCCTGACACCCTGGTCTTCTTGAAATCGTCTGCTAGCCTCTAGTCGTAAGGCTAGATGCCATTGAAGGCAAAAAAAAAAAAAAGAAAAACTTCGAGACGTTATGTACAAGAAGGTCTTTGGTCCTCCAAAGTGTTCTTAAGCTAAATATATACACTCACTTGAATATACAAGTGCCTGCTAGGGTTTTCCACTTGATATCTACACAGTAATCTTCTGCATGGCGTGTCTTGTACAAAGGTTCTTTGAAGCATATGTTGCATAAGCAACCCACCTTGCAGACTTGCGCAAGTTCACATTCTAATTCATCGACCTCTAATCTTGGTCAACTTTGGTTGGCGGCTTTTGTAGATTATAGATTATTCTTATGCTTCATAGAAGCAAATGTGCGGTCGGTAATGAATGAGGATATCAAAAAAAGGCTGTTTTCGGTCAAAAGACACGAGCTGAGATCTGAATTATGTTAGTATAGATCGAGACTGAAAGGGCTTGAATTGATCGCTAAGGAAGGACAAGAACTAAAGGCCTACAAGCCGAGGCAGGGGAATAGACGTGGCGACGTGTGGGCGCTAGGCCTAAATAGACCCCAGTAGTATAATGGATAAACACCTGATTCTTCTACTGCCTGCTACTCAATAAAGACAATCATTCTTATTGCCACAAAACTTTTGTATTTTTTCATTACAGGTATATTCTTTTTTATTAAAGTATATAATTGATAAATTAGTATAGGCTCATCCTTGGACGTCTATGTAACAATTAACAGATATTTTGAGCCTGTAGACATTTGCTTCACTATGTGAATGTATCAGGAGAATGGGCAGCTGTAGTTAGAACATGAAACAAAAGCGCTACCCATTGACTTCCCTTTAATTTCCATGGCGCGTTCCTACTTCTGCGCAGCCTATTAATACCACGCGGTCTCAATAAGAGCCGGGGACGCTGGAATAAATGGTAGTCAATTAATATCGCCTGCAGTACACGATGGTGCCGCTGATGCGTAACACGATATGGATGGTATGCTTTCCGTCTAAACGTTTGAGCAGCGTTATATGCCACTTTACCTTCCTTGATAGTGTGGAATAATGGCATCAAAAATCATATTTTCCAATGTATGCGAACAGTTGACGGCAAAGAAGGGATGGGTTGTGTTTCTGACCTTCATGAATCTGCTTCAAATACATAGTACCTCAAAGAAATGCAGCAGTAAGCCTTTTGTTAAATGTCCCAGAGCTCACCGGAACCCTAATATTCACATATTTATGTTTGCGAACCTCGTGTTATTAAGTGTTAAAGAGCAAAAACGCATCGCACATATGTTTTCTACATTACCTTCAAAGAAAGCCCAGGATTTCCAACTTGAATAGGTGCAGTAGAGGGTTTATTCAAGAAAAGACAGGGTAGGAAGATAGTCTATAGTCTAGTAACTAGATACTATGGACTAGTGTTGACTGAACGAATGGTCTGTGGAGGCTAGTAATATGAAAGTAGTAGAGTGGAGACTGTCAGTAGACGACGAGCAGATGAAGCTAAAGTAGTAACACATTGGCAGTGTCCCATATCCTCCACTTAGCTAACACCGGCTACAAGCGGAGATCTTAAGCACTACCTAGCCTATTAATATCACAAACCTGAAGAGCATAGTGAGTGGGATGCCGTTGAACAAGAGTTCCGGACATTTGATTCGAGATATGCCATCCGGCTTATTATATTATCTGGACCGTCCGCTCATACACGCGTTAGGACAAGTCTGATCCCCTTATTGGGGATATTGTAGCTGACACTGGCTCGAGCTCGAACGGAATTACTAGGTTGGTTTTGGTCATCGCGATGGGGAAACGAGCAAAGAGAGACAAGGCCTTAGAGCTCCGGTTGAGCTAAGAAAGTGAAAGTACTCCCAGTCGAGCAGACAAGGATCCAAGATTTTGAAATTCTGTCAAACCCTCGCATCCTGGACGAGCAAATAAATCTGTTGAAGCTCTTTTATGAATCTAGAGACTAGTAGCGTGTTTATACCAAAAGCGTATTTTTCAAAAAGCAAAGGTTAGGCGATATGCGCATCATCCTAGCCACGCTGTGTTATACCCTAAAAAACAATCTATAGTTCAACTTTATCTCCTCTTCTTATCTAAAAATGACAGCCTTATTGTCTCTTTTGACCATCCTTCTAACCCCACGTTAACAACAAAATCCTCGATTTGGTTAGTTCTTTTTCGGTACTGCCGTTCCTGCTCCTAGAACACTCGCAACCATAGGAAGAGGCCAGGCAAGGTTCTCTATAGGATCATGGTATATTTCACCAGACGTTATCATATCTACAATTGCGACAGCAATATAGCCGCCAATCGCAGTGAAGACATGCCACCTATTAATTCTGGTTAAGCGCGAAATTCTGAAAGCTCAATGGGGTAGAAAGAAAGGAGATTACCATCCGTGCAATTCTAACAAGAATGCCAACGGCAAACCAAGGGATTGTCTCGTGCTAATTAGCACCCGACAAGCCCAATCATCAATCAACCACACCAGGTAGCCAAAAATAAAACTCGCTAGGTTTCTTCAGTATTTACCCTTCCAGACATTTTGATCAGGCGACTTACCACAGCCAAAGAATGCTACATTTTGAATGTCTTTCCTGGTTGAAAGATCGGGGACTTGTCCAGGAATGATCTTGAGTGTCCGTGTTGCGATTAAATAAACTGCCATACCAAAGGTAACTGCATGGAGGAGAAATTCGTCCATAACCATATGAACTACCATCACAACAGTGAAAAGGAATGAAAGGGTAATTCCCACCACTCTGCTGCGCTTCGGACTAGTCTGGAAAGCGAGGATGCGATACAGCAGAGGCGTAGTCAGGAGATGCATGGACAATTCATCCGCTAGAATCCTCGCTGGGTAAGAGGGACGACCGGGATAATGATGATACCGAGCCAGACGTACACATTTGTGTATGATACTTCAATGTCATATGATAGCCGGCTGAACAAACCCCCACGCCAATCAATCCACAGTATGGAATCCAGCGGGAGCCGATCTGCGTTGGTTTGTGACGGAGCTTCAGTAGACCGTAGATTCCATAAACGACTAGAAGCAGATATTAATTTCAGGTCTTAAGGCCACAAGAGCCATTAACCCACTAAATACGAAGCTGCTTAGAGTGTTGATAAACTCCGCGACATATCGAGTGATTACATAGTCCTACTTTGACCAATTAGCTGTTAGACCGATTTTACTTAGGTGAAGGTCTATGGAATGGCCCTGTAGGACGTACTTCTTCGCAAAAGCTGGAATCATTTGTTAGTCACCGATTTTCTAGATAAATAGGGTGGATCACCGGAACATACTTCAAATAGGAGGTTGGGGGGCCCCAGAAAGGGGTCAGTTTGGAGCGATCCATCCTTGAAGTGCTCCTAGCAATACAACTGATTATTGAGGAAAGATTGGAAATGGTAAAAACTGGTTGGCAAGTTGCCGTCGGAGGAAAGGTTTAAATAGTAAGCAGTCAAGGGCCCCACCCAAGCTCAAGGGATATAAATTTAGTATCCCTAGACTACTTGATGTCAGACCCACTTTACTACCCTTAGGAATCGTTAGATAGGTGCGGATAAAGATTAACGGATAAATATTTACAAGTACATTTACGCACCATCATCCTCCATAACACCAGATGTTAAGTTGCATCTATGTATAGCTCTCCAATCCTTCTTGATAGCATAATTATTGATCCACATTTGCCGATACATGGTGGCAGTAAATGCCGAGGCATCCATTGCCATCCCTCCTTTGGCACCGTAGAGAGCATGCACAAACAGCAGAAGTAGGTCTACCACATCTCCGGCGAGCACCCATTTTCACACTCCAAAAGTGGCCAGCTTCCACAGTTCCGTTCAACCACCAGCTACGCATCATATTGGTGCCCGAAAGTACGGGTAAAATATGGCCTCCTGTATATGTTTCCAATTGGACGCATACATTGCTTTCGTAAATTCTCAGTACTCGGGCTTATAACCTGCACATTCTTAATCAATGATACCACTTAACCGTCCGCCCTCAAGGAGATTAGTGGCATGGAGTCGGGCTGGCCATCAAGGGCCTCGGTCATAGTACATCCCAAATGGCTTGTAAGATGATTATTAAAGTCCGATTCAGTGTTATATGGTCCCCCGCATCCATCGTGAATAAGGTGGTCTATCACCGAATTCCCAACGGTGTCTGCAAATTTGTATGGCGTGTTATTGAGGATTTTCAGAGCTGTGAGACGCAGGCTGCAAGGTCATCGGCGAAGCGATCACGTTTAGCGTATGACATAAGATGGGCGACATCTCCAAGTTGCTGGCCGGCAAGATGCGTCATGATAAGAAATGTTCTGTCGTTGTGCTCCCCGGCATCGACAACTCGGGGAGCAGGAATGGTCATGTGCATTTCAATAAGTTCGAGAGAGTGGGGCTCGCTCCAAGGGGCGTTGAGGCACTCCTTGAGAACCATCCGAAAGGTAATCACTGAACAAAGAGTGATGATGTAGACCTGTAAAGTCTACGTCCGATGGGTTTGAGGAGAAGATAAAATCGCATCCGTATCCAGAGCGGTACACGATGCATAGTAGAAGGCCTGTCTGATGAGTGGACTAATAAATGCTAGAGAGGAGTTAGCTTTACTGTGCGCATGTTGGGTTTGGTGGTTGTTCTCCATACTTCTTTGTGGCCTTGACCATCCTATCGAGATTATATTCTCGATAGAAAAAAGATGCAATGCGTGGCAAATCGAAAATGAACCTCAAACAGGAAGCTGCTTGGTAGGCTTAGTGGATCAACTGGTGTGAATCTAAAATGCCATGTTCCACGATCGAATTGTCCCATCACCAAAGGACAGATTGGAGGGTTCTTCAGGATATAACCTCCCCAGCGAGTACTTGAATGACCGATGTGAGTAGATTTCCATGTTTCTGGTATACCCCTACTCACCCGCATGACTTGGTTATTGTCCTGCTCACACTGGTCCCTTGGATAACCAAGTTCATCTTGCACTTGAGTTAATGACCTAAAGGCCCTGTGGATGCTAGGGGATAGGCGTCACATATAAGATAACATTAATCGTCATCATGGTAAACCAGTAGGGCCTTTAAGCGTGCGATATTTGGCGGAGACATAAATGCTTCTAGGTGCTTAGGGGTTGGATCGAAGCTAGTTACTGTGATGAGTTAGCTTAGAGTTAGCTTAACGAAAAGGAAAAGAAAAAGAATTGATTTAGAATAGCTACGTTTCGACACCAGCTGTCTCCAGTCATGTTCGAATGTACGAAACCGCTGCTTTTACGTCCCCATACTGATTAATAATTCTTGTTACAAGAATAGGGGAAGGAGGGCAGAGTGAAGGCTATCTCAGCTACACGGACATAGCCTACTAAGTGCCAGAATGGACGCTTTATTGACTATCTCACTGTATGTATCGTACAGGGCTTTTAGCGTTCTCGACGATAGTTGTCCGACTTGGGGGGTAAGATCCCACAATAGATCCTGCATTGGCAAGCTCTAGCAGGACAGCTACTAGGTAAATCTTTTCTATCTCCAGCTATTGACTAGTTATTAACCAGTGTCGACCAAAATTACCACTAATTCTCGGGATTCAGCCACCAAATTGCTGTTCTTTGTTTGAGGTTTTGTATAGGCCGAAAAGCCGATTTGTATGGTCTATAAAAGGCTTCAGTTATCTACTATATTCATGAGAATCATGCCTATTTTCCAGATCGTTGCACTTCATTAGGTCCTAAGCGAAATTACTAGGTAGAACGTTTTCCTATTCTTCTATCAACTAGCTATAGGTAAATTAAAGATGCTACAATAGCTGAAAGGGAGGTTAATGAGGCAGAGGTAGCTGTTATTGATGCTCGTGACTGTGACTATGTAGCGGGCTGAGGCCCTCCGAGTGATGGATAAAATTATCAAAAAGGGCTTGGATTCTATCTAGAGCCATTGTAGCTAGTTGAGAACTAATTACTCCAGTATGTGAATGGTAATGGTTGGTAAAGGAGAAAGATCAGTAATCTAGTAGCCGAGCCGACCTGACCTTTCCTATCTTTAGACGTCATGTGATCACGCTTGACCTGACTTGCCTCCAACACCTCGCCTCCAACGTATAAAAATACATCTAGTATCCTATCCCCTTTACCAACCATTACCATCGACATACTGGAACAACTAGTTCTTAACTAGCTGCCATGGCTCTAGAACTCTTTATAACTAGTTAGCAGCTAGCTGGCAACTATCTATATAAATATGATACATACTGAGTACACTCTCTCTTTGTTTGTATTTGATACACTTCCCCCCTTCTTACTACCAGCCAGATGCTTGTATTTCGCATGTGTATTAGGTGTTTCTTGAGGTTGTATGTGGATTGAAACTGTTTCTAGCTAGTAGCTATAAATTTATCTGAGGAACAGAGCAATCAGCAGCACGACAGAATACCTTATTTTGCAGGTATCGGAAGCCGGTGGGTGGTCGGAACCGCCACTGATACGCCATTGCCCAAGATGACAGGTTGGTAAAATAACGGGGCGTAATGGTATGTAAGTAAAAGTTGACCTGACCTGAATTGTTTTGTTGAGGTCAGGTTGTGTCACATGACGTCCAAAGTAGGAAAGGTCAGGTCGGCTCGGCTACTGGCGCGGGCTGACCTAAGTCCTGTTAATAAAGGGTGAGAATATTATATGTACGTGATGCCTCCAGGAAAGTGCAAATTCCTTGCTTTTCTAGCCTTCAAATAGCTTATGTCCTGCTGCACTAGACTTTGAACTTTTAGGCATTTCGGTAATATGGTTGATGGTCAAATTACATCAACATAATAAGACACGTTTAGGAAGCACGCGAGGTGGCCAACTCCAGCAAACGGTCACGTGCTTAACGATTACGCGTATACTAATGGGCTTGCTGGAATGGTACGAATAGCTAGCCGTATTCCAGCTTTAGTTTCTGAGGGCGGCAGGTCGTTACTATTTCCGTCTATTAGGTCAGCTAGTCTGGTGCTAACTTACAAGACTCAGACCGAACACGTATCGGGCTTGCCTGGCTTAATCTACTCCAGATTGTGACTCCTATTTAGAAGATTTACTCTCGCAAGGTCAAAATCACTAAGATAATTTTATGTTCAATCGACCTCAACCACATGAAGATCCGACAACGGTCCGTATGCAGTACGTGCAGATCTCGAAAGCTCGGGGTGAGGTGCCTTCATATACACCCTGGATCTTACCAAGACACTCATCTTTATACTAGTGTGATGGAAAACGTCCCACTTGCACCCAATGTAGACTCAGCAAGCGAGAATGTGGGGGCTACCCAGATAGATGGACATTCGTATCGCAGAAGAATCCATCAGAAGGCATAAGCACCGATAGAACCAACCGAATGGTTAGAGGAACAATACAATCAAATACCAACGAAAAAAATGTTCCCACTGCCATGCTGCAGACAAACAGCCATGTTGACTCCAGCGAATTTCAGTTCATGCGTTCAAAAGCACCAAGGAGTAGTCTCATTCCAAGTCCTCTCGATGTCAACTTACCCATCGCAGATGAGGCATCGAACATAATATTTCAGTGCTATATCCCCGAAGATGAAAAAGATTTAGTCGGTTCCCGTATAACCGTCAGCCAGCCGCGCATTTGTGGTTCATGGGTGGAAATTCTACCCTATCTTAGCAGCAAAGACGATCCTAATAGGACCCTTGCTATGTCAATGAGGGCTCTTTGCGTCAATATATCTCAGCCGGGCTCTGATGCCATATTAAGTTCGGAATGCACTGATACCTACTACACAGCAGTCCATGACCTAAGGAAAGCTTTCTCTGTCCCTGGTTCTCGTTCTAATGCGCAACTGGTCGCCTCCATCATGTGTTTAACCTTGACCGAAGTGAGTCTCTCCAAGGCCCGTGGGCCCAAAAGATATTATAGATGAGCTTTGCAGTAACGTATACACAGCTTATGTTCCCGCAAGCGCCTATAGGAATGTCACTGCATATCAAAGGGGTTGGGGCGTGGTTCGAAGCGCTTGGTCCTACGGCCTTCCGGTGTGGTATCTACCACAAACTATTTGATGGATTCCTGCCCCTCCTTGTATGGTACTCAAAAACGTTGGTGGAGCGGCTAGACGTAACTTACTGGGTCCTCTAGGTTACCGAAGCTTTCAGATTTCGTCGGCCCACCTTTCTCGCTTCGGAAGATTGGAGACGAGAACCGTTTAGTATTACTGCGCCTTCGGTCATGCAAAAGTTTCTTGGTGAAGCAGCTGTTATTCCATCCACACTGCATAGAATCGATCTAGCGTGCGGATCTTCAAACCAGCGAGCAGCATGCGTCCTGAGCGACGGCTTTTCTTCCTTGCTCTCCATGATTAGCCGCCTTGAGTTTTTTGAAGATCAAGTCAGGCGGGATGAAAATGCCATCAGCTGCCGAAATGCATCGAAGGACCAACCTTATACACATCCCACTATTCTTTGGTTTGCAGACATAACAACTGCCAATGTGCTCGTTTATATTTGGACATTCAAGACTGTTTGTCTTACCGAAATAGCTAAATTGGTATACTCCGGCCTCGTACCTGATTCGAACGAGCGATTACTATCAGGCCGATTGTCCCTATTTTTAATTGATCATGAGATAAAAATGCTGTGTGAGTCTATATGTCGCAGTATGGAATACTTAACGCAGGACAAAATGGGTTTATATGGCCCAGCGTCCACGTTCTATCCGCTGCATGTGGCGTATCGAAGTCTTAAAAGGGACTCGTCACAGGGTGTGAATATCGCCTATTGTGAGGAAATTGTCGCACGGTTGGTTGGAAAGGGTTTACGCGTGGCGCCTTATATTGTATTTTAGTAATTAGATTGCACACCTATATCAAGACTGTTCAGCAGGATACATGAGCGTGTCTGATGACTGAATAATGCCGTGAGGCTAAGGAATGGTGATAAATACGTTATATTCCTCTTTTGCAGCAATCAGATGGGTTATGGACACTGTAACCATTTGGCACAGTTTTGGGCGACGTTCGCTAACTGAACCAGAATTAGCCAGGTAATACCTTGTTAGCATTGTGAATCTATGAAGTAACAGGTTTCATCCCACTCATACCATGTGTTTATCCTGAGCTCTTAGACAGGTGGGCTTCACGTACTGAAGCGACCGTGTGAAATGGCCAGGAAGTAAAGGACGATTCGTGTATTGATGCGGCGTAAGCACCTTCTTGGTTGCGTCTCAGCTTATTAGCTTGCATGGATAGCTGAGTCAGTCAAACATCTCATTTGATTGAATTATGCACTTAGCGTGAACTTCAAGCATGGAGAAGGGATCCAGAAAAAGAAGGCAGATAAGTCTGTCTCGACGTACATACTGTCTCGTTCCACTAGTGAAGCTTATTGCGGTAAATGGAGAAGAAAGAAATATGTTGAAAATACCAAAGTACTCTTACCATGGAATTATCACCTTAGAAATTGAAAAAGTTTTCACAATCTACATTAGGGACCTTTGCCATCTGGGTCACGGGTATATAAAAAGAATGTGGTTAACTTTTTAGTAACAGGATTATCTTCTGGAACACTTCACAAGACATTGATTTACATATGAAACTTGCGTACCCAACGTCCACAGAGGAAGTTATACCTGAAGCAGAGGACCTCACCACGTTCAGGACCCGTTATGGGATGTACAAGTATTGAGTCATCCCATTTGGCTTAACTAACGGACCAGCAACCTTCCAGCGGTTTATAACTGACGTTTTCATGGAGTTCCTGGATGATTTTGTAACAGTTTTTATCGACGACCTCTTGATCTTTAGTGATGATGAGTTGTAGCACCAGGAACATGTTAAGAAAGTCCTACAACGTTTGAGAGAGGCAGGTCTATATGTTTGTAACTAGTTTTTGACACCCAGGGCTTACCCCCTGGCGGCCTTTGTCCCACGAGGGAATTGGCACGACGTGATTAATCACCGCCTGCGGCCGTAAAATAATCACACACCCACACACACACTCTCTCTCTCTGACTGTAGACCCAGAAGGGCCATGCCGATTCATCCCTGAAGTAGTTTAGCGCCTCTCGTCACTAGGGCTTGGGTAAAAGCAAAAGAGTACAGTAGGGTTGGTGACACCACTCTCCGGATCTACTATATCAGTTTATGCTTGTGCGATTCATTCTAATGCTGCAGCCCTACATTGATGACTATGCTACTTGGCGCCGGTTGGATTATAGCTTCGTGTGATGTGTATCTACACATGGAATCGACTAGTTATTCTAGCTAGACGATGAAGTTGTGGCCATGTCCACCGACTGTCAATGCTGCACGGCGTTGTCATTCCATATCCGATAGAGCACTCCAGGGGTAGATAACTGTTTGTACGACGAATGGTATATGAAGTTTTAGTTGTTATAATAGTAGTTTTGTCAACCAAACCTTCCCGTTGAGCTCTCGACTGATGTTTCCATGGCTCGGACCTGTTCCAAACTTTGACTGGCTATACTCCCGTATTAGGTATTCAGGACATTTGTGGATGACAAACTAGTGACTCAGTGCCAGTGCATGGAGAATTACATTTAGGGTTTGCGGAATCGGTATATTTCCGCTATTTATCACGTCGGAAACATAGACCTTCTAGAACTGTGTACATAGTGAAATGGAACTGGTTACTCAGGTGAGGTTACAGGAGGGTATTGGAGTTCTAGCTACATTGTGTCTTGTCTCGTTCGAAATTATCCAACCTTAGTTTATAATACAATATGTAGAAGGGGACAAAAAGGGAACACACGAAACAATCAATAGAAATATATCCCAACTCCCGTCTTCGTCTCTTCCGGTGCGGATTGGTTGAGGATAAGAAGAGGTCGGTTAAAACTCTTCGTATTGACGAAAGGAAATGGTCACCGTGGTCGACCGGGATGCAGTTAAGAAGGTTGATAGAAAGGAAACATATCCGCCAGAAGGCTGGTGTTTGCGGTCGGTGTAGAGACACAACTGAAAGAGCTGGTATTTTTCGGACTTCCGCCCACATACGCCTGTTGCATTGGATACGGACAGAGAGGTCTCATGGTACCGTCTGGAAGAGTGGCGTTCAATGTATCAGGAACAATCCCCTTCTCAACCCATGCAATGAGGTGATCCAGTGCGGTGCGTGGAAATGCGCCCGAGGCAGGCTGGCAGTGCGCGACGCCGGGAGCTTCGAAGAATCGATAGTAGTCGTGGGCAGTCGGATCGAGTTTCAGCACCTGTTGATAGTACGCCGTAGTTCCATTAAGGGGAATGACTTCATCGGCAACTCCGTGCCAGGAGAGCAGTTTACCTCCTGCATCACGGAACCGGCGGAGGTCTGGGTTCGTGGTACCTAAAATGGAGTGGTACTCTCTGTCCGAGGTTTGAAGACCAGTCAGGAACTCCTCGTCGGTCATGTTCGAGGTATCAAAGTGTGGGTCCTTGGCAATAAAGTACTTGATGAAACCACCCAAAAGTTCACTAGAGGTGACGACGCAGGTGCCGTTGGAGGAGCACTTCGTGGGAATGTACGTGGACGTGAGTGAGGCGTCTTTGTTTAAGCCGAACCAGCCAATATTGCCGGACGGATTCCGGGGGCCATTCCACGCTGCTTCCACGATCTGAGCCCCTTGTTTCGTGAGATTTTCCGGCCCAGTTCCGTTGCAGGCAATTCTCTGGCCCACAACACTGTGCGGGTTGAAGTGGCACAAATCAGGGGCGCTGATGATGCCGTCTTTCACACCGTCCAACTCATCACAGGCATCAATAGCAGCCTTAGTGAATGCCTTGATCTCACAAGGGGTCGGAACAACGCCGAGATCTTTCATCACTTGCTGTGCCCAAAACCCGGCTGGGATGAAATTTTCGTAGTTGATGGCGGGCGCCATGGACAAAAGGCCATCATAAGAATCCGGGTATCTCTGCGCGAGCATCATTGCTTGGCGGCCACCACCTGAACATCCACTAAAGTACGAGAATGCTGGGCCCTGGCCAAAATACTCTTTTGTGATTGACGTCCCAATAACCGTCATATCATAGAGTGATCGCGAAGCAAAGTCTTCGAGAACATATAAATTGACATTCCCAGGCCCACTGAACACCCAGTCTCCCGGTGTCTCCGCGGCGGCTGGCCCCGAACTATGACCAGCGTCAGTATCAATGGCCACATATCCGTCGGCGACAGCTTGCGCCATGTACAAAGAACCGAATGTAGCGCTGTATCCCCCCCCGCCCAGTCCCTGAAGCCTGCCATTCCAATCTTGCAGCGGCAGCCAGACTTGAACGTGTATGGTATCATCCCAGCCGGGGTGCGTATAGGTGACGGTCGTGTTGCAGAAATCGATGGTGTACCGGCTCGGGTCTGTGGTGCCAGGGCGGAGGGAAGACGTCGTCATGTTACGGACTTCAGCAGCAGAGATGTCAACTAACTTAGCTCCTTGAAACTCCGGAAAGCTGAAGGACCCAGAATGGCAAGGTACGTGCGCTTGAGCGGCGGCAAAGGTCGTGAAAACCACCTGCGCCGTGAGGGCTAGCGGCTTCTGAAGGAACATATTCAACGATAGGGTGATAGGCTGGTTTCTTTTCTCCTGGTAGAATAATTATGGACAGAATGAAGCGAGGGTACCGGGATAAATCGACTCCTTTATTGACGGTTATGGTCCTGAAGGTCCGTGGGAACGTGTATTTATTGAACATGAAGATCGTCTGAGATTAGCCCGTTCGGTATATTTCATCAGTACGTGTATGCACGGACTCTCGCGTTTGATCTGGGTAGGATGAAACTGCCCTCGGCTTTCTACCATGGTTATGAATTCGGCCAGTTGAAAATCGACACTGATAGGATATGAGGCGGGCGGTTGCCTCAGTGGTTCTGATGCTATACGCGTATTTATCCTAGATCCACATTGAGCATGAGCATCGCGGAAATATAGATCTTGGCAGATAAGCTTAGAAAAAGATAGCTTGACGGTTTTGGCTTTTGGTTCTGCCTATTCGTATTTACATTTATGGTTTATCAAAATAGGGGTAAGAAAAGTAGTATGACCATCAATTTGTTCAACCATTACGTTATAGTCATAACGGATGGAATGATTATCCATGGGGAGGTATAGCCTTAATATAAGATAAGAAATTAGATTTTTGTAGTGTCAAGTTCGAGAAATTTTCGAAGCATAAGAATCTCCTTTGACGCTGTAAAATTATCCGGCATACACTTGCTCTGCCAAGGGTCCAGGGGCACATATTACACCTGACCGATATGGAACAGTTTGTTTGAGTAGAGATATAATAGGCTTGCTGCCTGTGTATACTAGCCACTAGTGTGAGGATACCTCTAGGTAAAGTGATTCCGTAGTGGAACACATAATCTTAGCTCATATGTACTCCATCGAACAACCAGTAGTTCCTCCTCGATCTTTGCATTGGTTGTTCTTTCCCCCCTTTCTCTTATTATCTTCTCCACAAAAGCGTTACTTGTACCTGTTTCATTTTCACCCCTTGCTGTTGACCTTGACCATTTCATCCATGATAACCTGGGGAGCAGTAGCCTGTACGGGCTCACTATCCTTAACTCTTCGTGTGCGTAACTCATATGCAGCCTCACCAATATGCATTGTTCCTTTCTCATCGTCATAGCGAATAGTAAAGGTGAAGCGGTAGCGGCTATCGTTCGCCGACACGTCATCGGCATCCAGCCGTAGTAGACGATCATTGTTCCAGCGAAACCCCGAGTTCGGGAAACGCATCGTCTGTATGAAGTTTACAAATTGGTCTTCATCGTTCCAAATGTCGGCCTCTTTCAGTCGTAGCGGCGGCGTTTTTGTTTGAGTTATACATGACTTGATGATGTCTATATGGTTCTCGTACAGGTCACTATCGTGCCTCCATTCGACAGATTGCAAAAGACACGCATTTTTCCCTTCCGATTTCGACAAGAAATACCGGTAGGGCTTGGATACAGCGAAAGGCGAAGGTGTTATAACGATAAAAGACTCGGCGTCCCTCGTCATAGACTTGACGGCTCACTGCCAGAAGTGCTAAAGGGTTGTTCGAGGGATTATGCTGGAGCCAGATCCCTCCAACCGAAGCGGTGTATTTGTAGGAGGCTTCGTAGAACTTGATCTTTGTAAAACAAAGCGCGGCTTTGTATATCATATCCCTTATTTCTAGTAGTGTGCTCGCCATCGAAACATTAGTGAAAGCGGCTCGTTATTTGGTTCAGCGGACTGGATTCAAGTCCGATAATTTTACTTACCGAAAGGAAGATGTAGAAATGGAAATACACCCTTCGGTTGCCATACCTTGTAAGGTTCTGGATCAAAGGGGTACCGATGATGCCTTTCACTATCAGCCCAATGCCCGCGATAAGCAACATGCTCGATAAACTTCCGCCGATCGCTGACAACCTACGAACATGACGGACACCAGTAAGAAACTTTTTCCATGGGAAAGTATTGCTTCGTGAGTCTGAGGCGCTGAATCTTCAACACGTCGTGAATCCCATCCTCCGGTATGCGCAATATCTCTATATACTTCAACAGATGGTTGATCAAGCCGATTTTGTTGACGTATCGAATACCGCAGAAGGGACAAGTCTGTGCTTTCCAGGGCATGGTGTTCTTTCCGTGCTTGATGGGTTACTAGACAGGTTGGCCAGATGATTTCGTGATTCTTGCGTTGCCCTAGACTGCGGCAACTGCATGGATATCCGCAGATATCCAACTCCACTACCGCAAATTTATGGTATTGGAATAAATTTACTATCCGCAACACTAGTGTGGGCGGTATTGGATAGCACTTTGATATCTATGGATTTGTAGACATAATAAACCTGTCAAGACTCGTGACTTCGTGATGTGTGTATAGATTATGTAGTGTCGACCAGAGTGGGTCAATAGGATACATTATTTAGCATCCGCGTGGTCCTACTTTATTCAATTTGTTTACCTTTTATTTAGTTCTCCTAGATAGATTTAGGAAGCTAGAGACCTTATTTTCAATATAGATACATTATTATTCACGATATTGGTGATACATAGCTCATATGCGTATTCAGCTGTCTGACAGTTATAAGCCCGGTTACACACCCTAAATAGGAAATATTGCTATTTAGACCTTCCTCTGCGCCGTTCCCCTGAATTCAAAGCAACGCGGTATTCCACCAATAGAACCCCTGAACCGAATTGTTTAAACGCACGACACATTCCATACACCCTGGAAACAACCAATCACATCGAACTATCCAAAATGAGCAACGAAGCGCCCACAAAGGTCTCCATCATTCTGAAATCGCAGGATGATTGGCGCGCTTGGTAAAGCCTGATTTAAAGTCAAGCAAAGACAAGAGATATATGGGATTACATTAATCCGAACACATCAAAAGACCAATTACCCGGAATTCTAAAGAATTTAGTAATTTCAAAGATATTAAATAACCCTACTTATTATAATCTCTGGAAGATGCGAATGCAGCTATACAATACTCAAAAGAAATTAAACTTAGTTTTATGGTTGAAAACTTCAAATTTCTTATGATGCGCGGAGAAATTGGACCGCTCGGCGGTGTGAACCGCTCGGTGGTTGAATACGTTATGATGTCTCCACGGCTATCCACGACACCCTCGAAGCCGGTCAGGGGGTACCTCTCGATCAGTTCCTGGCCAAATTGCATCTGCACTCCGTCGTCCAATCCTGGACTCCAGAAATCGAAGATGAAGATGGATCCCGCTGCGGCCTAATCTATCAGCTCACCTTCCTTGCTCTCTTGGACATGTCACCGGTATATGAGCAAGGCACCGGCGAAGGGTTGCTATCATACAGATATCAGCTAATCGCTAACAAGATCCAATTGCTCCAGGCCGTCCCCGTGGAGTCGAACCACACAACCGTCCTCTGCTGGCCACTTGCCATATTGGATGCCTACGCAGAGGAAGCGCAGCATCGCGAGTTCGTGCGAAATTATATTTTGCGAATGGTGGAAAACTATAAACTAGGGAATATGCACCAGGTCTTTCGTCTAGTAGATTTTATATGAAGTCGTCCGGGCCTTTCAAAAATGGGCCCTCGCTGTCTCCTCGCTGCTATGAACGCGCAAGGCTTCTATATCATATTTACCTAGATCCGGGGAAGTTATAATTTTCCAAGAGACCCACACTCTTCCCCTCGATGAAGTCATATTGATGAATTGAATGCTTTTTTATAACGTCTCTTCTGTCTTATATCTCTGCTGGCAAGTCTTTGGTATATCAAGCAACCAAGCATAAGTCTAGGTAATTATGCTTTTAATCCTTGACCTCATAGTCTCACGAATAATCACATCCAGAGAAGAGAGCACTTACATGATAATTAGTTTACATAAAACTTGTTCACTATTTCTGGGGGGCATATGATGAGGCAGTAGTCGTAGTGGTACAGATCCAAATCTATGACCACGGTATCGTGCCTGAACCTCTTCCGCCCTCGCATATACCAGTAAGCGATAGAGACAGGCGTGAGCGCACCGACGATGGCAATGGCGTAGTCTTTAAGCCGTTAGTGGTTGTACAGAATTCTTGAATCTGAAATTAGAAAAAATGCACTCATGGTTTCGCCCGTCACCGGGAGGGAGGGAGGATCAGGAATAGGACTGTCGTGGGGAGGCTATATAGGATCACTACCTGTGGGCGGTCTCGTGGGTAGCTGGTGCGCCCAAGCAGGTAGTGAATTATGATGGGAAAGCCATAGAATATGTCAAAGCAGACCACGGCTGCAGAGCTCAGGGCGTTAAATGCGCTAGGAAGGAGTCAGACAGATATGAGTCATGGCGTGATAGGTAATTCAGTCTTACGTAGAAGAGCCGAGATTAGATACAACCACAGCAGACGGCCAACAACCAGGTGAGCCAAGTGCATTTAGGGCCGTTCCCAGAGTGGGATGGGCCTTGGTGTAGATCGGGGAGTACAGTAATCCATCATCCCTTGTGATAAAAGTTCAGTGGCTGTTTGGATGATTTTGGAACAGAAGAATTCTCGCCTGCCAAGAGCGTATATCGTTCGGCTGCAAGTGGTCATGATTGCGACGACGGCGAGCAAAAGGCACACAATGGGAAAGCTGAAGCCGTTTAGGTCAGTGCCAAATCAAGGCATCGATATCAAGTTAAGAAGTGGGAGATGACATACACAAACAAGAAGGTTTCTCTGGCCTTGATTTGCATGGCATCAAGGAGGATTTGTAGTAGGGGCCCGTAAGCGGAGGCGATGACTGTGGTGATATCCCGCGATACGAAAAGGAGGACGACGCAAAGCTGGTGAAGGCGCCGTTCGCCACACACACGATCATTACTCTGGGACCTTGAATAGATGGGTTGGTGATTACTTCCATGACAGTCTCATCAGTCCTGGTTCAGATTGCAGAGACAAAGGCGATAGAGGCTTACCTTCGGTCATATGGGCAACAGCGTCCTGGCCCAGCTAGGCAGATGATACGAGACGCGGATATAACATGAGCACTTACAGGGACCCTTTGAATAGTAACCTTGCAGCCTTGCTGGATTAGGTCTTGGCTATCTCTAGGGCCTGATAGATTGTGTTGCAGGCGTGCTAGGGCTGCTTGAGTGGCTAGTAGAACCCTTGGAGAACCCTTACAGTCTAGCAGCTAGGCTATTTCTAGGGCTTTATACACCCCTATCAGTTCAGCATCAAAGACCTCTTTTACTTGCCCTAGAGGTATTTTCCTGCATTCCCAGGCTCCTGAGTAGCCCTGCCACGCAACACCTGCCCCAGTCCGCCCATTCTCTAGGCGTGACCCATCTAACCATATTGATAGGCCTTCATAGGGGGCCTTAGCTTGCGTAATAAACTTTTCCTGCGTAGGCACTAGTATAGTACCTGGAAATGCCTTAGAACAGGTCCGAACCACCTGCTCAAAGCTTGCTGATGGATCTATGTTTAGGATGCTTGCTAGCTTCACTTCTAGATGCTGGTCTAAACTCCATGGTCCCCGTCCTCTAGGGCGTTCAACCCATGCTAGGTTCTCTAGAGGCTGCTTCCCCGGTTGAGCATGCTGGTCTCCTTCGCGAAAGCTTATCGGTAGGACTTCTATGGCTGTATGCCCCCTAGGCAGCCCCAAGACGCTTAGTGGATATTGCCTCTGGCGTCTTTCTAGCAGGAGCACTGCTGGATAAAATCCTGCCTCTTTGATCAATGGTCCTACAGGGGTGGTCCTGAGCATGCCTGTAATTGCACCTGCCTGCCGGTTGACCATGAGCTGAATACCCCTAAGTCGGTCCTTTTAGCCCTTCCACCAGAGCTCCGCCCCATATAGAGCCACTGTCTGTACAGCAGCGACCTGGATACATTGGACTAGGTCTGGCGATAAGCCTTGTCCTCGGCATAGAGCTTGCACCTGTGCCTCGGCCCTGCGGGCCTTGCGTGGACGGGTATGGTAGTGTGTCTTTAGTGTTAGATCTCTATCCAGCCAGACCCCTAGCCATCGCGTGGCCTTAGAATTAAACGGAACCCCACGTCCTCCTATCTAGATCTCTGCCCGTTATATTTGTCCCTTGAGCTCGCTATCTTTTTCCTTGTAAAAGAACTGCCTCAGTTTTCTCTGTATCAAAATGAATTGCCTGTTGGCTTCCTTTTCTTCTTCGCTCAAGGACCATCAGGTAGGATTCACAGCGGCGGGCTCAGGGGCCCGCCATGACGGAAAACAAGGCAAATAGGTCACCACAGGCCCTGACGAGGCTCTAAATTCGTCCGCACGAACTGGTGCGCCCTAAATAGACATACAAAGATAGCTATAGTTATGGTAGCCTGTATATCGCTGAAGGCGAGGGGTCAGGGTAAATGAACACACACAAACACACACACATACTGGGGCACCGCAGCGGAGGTCAGCGCAGATAGAGAAAAAAGCAGACTACTACGGTACTGCTAGTGTACTTATAGTGGATTTCAAATAGCATGTATCAATCTTATTTTATTAAAACATCAACTATAATACATGTCGGAAAAAAGAAAACAATCCTCAGTCGGTTTTCTGTCTCTTGGCGAGGACAGCGGACGACGAAACAACGGGGGTCGGAGCCCCCACCGCAGCAGCAGCAGCCGAAGCAACAGCGGCCTGTTCGGGGTTGAGCCCTGAGCAAAGAACGTCCAATATGACGGGGGCCCACGGGCGGCATCGCAAGGGCCAACCTGTCGCAAAGAAACAGACCCAACAAATGGGCCAGCATTTGCCCCTATAGCACTTGCGGCACTCAAGGCAACGAAGTTGCTCTAAATGTTCAGGGGCCAAGATAGTGGGCCGCACAATGCTGGCAGAACGGCCAGCATTGCCCCCAGTGAATTTTCTGACACTCTCAACAGCGAGGACGCCCTAAAAATCTCTTCAAACCTCCAATTTTCAAACAAATGTTTGATGCTAACATATTTGGCTTGGTAGCCAGAGGAGGGGAACAGCCCCCCAACTGGCGTCGGGCTGGTCTGCCGTGTGTTACTGCAGCCTTGCCGCGAGGAGCTGGAAAAGGAAGAGGGAGCCGCCTTAAGCCAGTTCGGAAACATGGTTTGTTCTTGATCTTCTTGCTTTCATGAAAAAGAGGAGATAGGGGGCTCTAGGAGGTATTGTTCAAAGGATCAAGATAGAGGGCAGCACGCCCTACTTATGTCTCTAGGATGCCTAGTTGAGGAAGTAATTAATTATAAGGAAAAAATCTTAGATAGCCAGTTGAGGAAAGAAGTAACTACAAGGTGATGGAAGAAACAAACTACATTCATTGGCAGATTCTACAAGTCATAATGTGAGTGCTAATTCAATAATTCAGAGAATAATTGTGTACAAGGGTATTCACTCTGTGGAAACAACATCTATCTAGCACACGAATTCCGGAACAGTCACCGAAGCAAGGGTTCGAATTTGATCATAAATCATCCCTTGAAAATAATAGTGACAGGTCACATGTATGTCACCCAACTGGCTTCCAGTAACCTGACAGCTCTAGGTGGCAGAGCAAGGCGCTTAGTTCGAAGCCCGAACAAATTCGTCAATCAGTCTTTCCAACTCCTCTGGTGACTCTGTTGGAGGGAAGTGATCAACCCCCTTCAAGACCTTCAGCCTGCGATTCGGCAAAGCGTTTGTCATAGGCTTCCACTGGGGAAGCTGCATCTTTTTCTCCCTGAATAATAAGGCTAGGAACAGTAATGCTTGCATATCCATCACCGATGTCAAATGAAAGAAGGCAGCTGGCATTATTACGGCGACCATGGGCGGGCCACTTAGCCGCTTCAATGGCAATGGTTTGATCAAGCCCCATGTTGGTATAGAACTCGACACACTTTGATGGTTTGCCAACTCCGCTAGTGAGAGCACCATATGGAAGGATATGGCTCATAGCCTTGCCGTCGTAATATGTCCCCGTGTAGGCGATTTGGGAAACCTTGGTAGGATTCGCGAGATAGACGCGGAAGCGATGTTGCCGCCCATGGAATGCGTGACCAGAACAAAAGGATCATTATTTTGGCAGTTTGAACTAGTGCTTCGAGATCTGCAGCGGGCTGTGGAATAGTGTAGCCCTCTCGGGAATTCACGCTTCGGCGATCGTCCATATCCTCGGTTGTCGTATGCGATGCACCGGTAACTGGTGGCCAATCGTGCGATTAAAGGTTGCATATATTGGCAATGCCCATGTAGCCGGAGACTAGTACCAAGATCAGCCCCGTGTTTCTATACACTTCATAATAAATTTCCTGGCCATCCTTGGTTATAGCGAATGTCATAATGTCTAAGTGTGTTGTGTAATGGAGTTATGAGGAAGGTTGAACGCTTTGAAAGAGAATATGCAGTTTGAGATCCTTACTGTTCAGTAGCCATGTGATAGTCATACATATTATATAGCATACCACACCATTTCAATGAGATTTAGGCCAGGTGAGAAAATGTGGTCATCTAATTATATAAACCCTATTGTTCTCAAGTTCTTGAAAAGTAGATTGAGCTCCATGTCCTAGAGCACCGTCCTGGACTAGTTGAAGACAAGGATGGCTATGGATATGCTCTGTTATAAGAGGAACTATATGTTGAATATAGCTTTGGGACCTTTGGGTATTTATTATACCCCATTCCTTCTCCCCATATCATAGGGCCCTTAGTTATCCCATGAAATGAACCCCAAAACATCCATTCTATCTTACCGTGGGCGCTGTTCAACAATACAGTCCAGCGCCGATAGTTATGATGGCCAATGTCATCCTCGTATCTTGCACCTCAACCCAACTCTTGGAGCGCTTGTCGGCTAGAGTCATATGTAATTGGCAAAGATTTATGACGTTCGTAGCCGTATGGAGTGCACTCAACCCGCCGAAGAAGGGGGTCTCTAATATCTCCGGCTTCCATTGAAGGGGAAGAGACTGGCTACGTTTCGGAACTTGAAGCCTTACATTTACTAGGCGGCCTATTTTCCAAATCTTTCTTACTCTCTCTCTGCAAGAGCCCTCTCCTGATCATCTAGCACCTTCCCAACCGCCGGCCGCTTCCTCAACTCGTTTATCCACCGCGCAACACGAGGGAAAGCTTCCGCGATATCATCACCTCCAAGCACAGGCGCCCACTTCTACCATGGAATAAAACACAGGTCTGCGTAGATACATTTACCCCCAACAAACCATGTTGAGTCGACAAATCGGGATCTTATACCCTAGTTACCCGGCGGAGCTCATTCTGATACCTCTCAATTGCGCTGGGCACATTCTCCGGGTGTGAACGAACGAGCCATCCCGTTTGACCGTAGTAGGGACCTTGGCTGGACATTTGGAAATGCAGCCGTGCCTGGGTGTAGTACCGGTCGTGGAATGCGGCACGACTGATCCTGTCTTCTTGGCTGTAGGTGTGTATTAGATACTTTATTATAGCGACCGATTCCCATAGAGTGATGCCGTTTTCTTGATCCTCGATGGTGGGAAGCTGGCCATTAGAATTGGGATAGATGCATGACTCCTTTTTAACGTCAGCAAAGCCGACAAATTTGGTCTCATATGGGGACTGCAGACCCTGGAGAATGACGGCAAATGGATTGATTCAATGACATGATATTCTTAGTAAAGGCTGTGGACCCAGACTTAATACGATGTCTTGTCTGAAGATGTGTCAACAAGTTTGAGGTAGATCCGTGACGCGCAGAGTCTGTTGACGACCAACTGAACCGCTTGCTCACGGGCAGCCGGTTCTTTCTTGGAGGGTCACCCTTCCGGCTCCATGTGGTATCCAGGATCGTCACCCAGAAATATTCAAGCATCCAGCTATTATAAGATTTGTCCTTTCTTCTTTTGGGTATAGAAGAACCATAAAGAATACTAGCCACGCCAGGGAATACGGATGTACCAGGGTTCGATGGAGGCGGCGGCGAATTTAGAACCTGCGTTGCAGGCTTAAATGGCGATGGACTATTGGATGGGATCGACTAAGCTCTAAGAGAGAAGCTGTGTGTATCTGGTTCTGAAGGTCCTTCCACCGGTTGTAACTAGAAGAGACTGTCTATATATTATCCAACGCGTAGTAGTCGCGGCGAGGAACATTTCAAGTGGCGCGTAGGAACGTATTCTGAAGAGTAACCATTCTAAGATACTATTAAAATCGATTACAGAGCTCCACGCAAGGTATTCAGAGTACCAAGTCTATCTTAATGGCCTAGGGAGTTCTAGTATTATCTTAGAGTTAAAATTAGATTAATAGAAAAACCAGAATAGTAAAGGTATTACTTAAGCTACCTTAGAGATTTGTTAGGTATCAAAATCTGATGATAGTTACAATACAACTGGAATATGGTCTATAATATTTTGCTTGTGACGCTCTTTGAAGCTGAGCTATAGAAGTAAACAAACATGATATTCCTCAGTTTCGTACAGTGTATTGCCCTTATCTTACTTAAACAATGTGAAGACGGCCAAGTTGATTACGAATCTGACTACATTGTTTAAGCTACCTGAATAACGGCCCCCAAACGCTAGCTGCTAAACCCATCCCATGGTGTCCACCCATGAATAAACGCTTACCAATACTAAATAGCAATAGCATCAATAATTACAAAGCAAGGCAAGAAATTGTTCTACTTAAGATCATTCTGGCCTGGCTTCTACCCGAATACTCGCCCCGATTAATTTCCGCGATCACAATACTTCTTAAACTACCAATTCCATATGGCACCTACAATCGTGTTAATTACTGGCACCAACCGAGGCATCGGTAAAGGTCTTCTAGAGCTATACCTATCTAAGCCTAACCACACGGTCATCGCTGCAAATCGGGATCCAAACCACTCCACCTCCAAGGCGTTGGTAGATATTCCCACTGCAGAAGGGACCACGCTTCGTGTTATCAAGATTGATTACACATCACCCACGGACCCAGTCAATGCAGTAAAAGAGCTGACAGCTCACGGAATCGATCACATCGATATTCTCATTGCAAATGCAGGCATTGCTCTTGCCTGGCCAAAGGTGTCCGAAGTTAAGGTTGAAGATATCCAGAAGCATGTGGACACCAACGCATACGGTTTCATCCGACTCTACCAGGCGTTTTTGCCACTGCTCAAAGTATCACTCGATCCTAAACTGGTGACCATTGGTTCAGCAGGTGCTTTCTTAACGGTGAGTTTATTATGTTCAGCCTTTGCTCGGAGAACTTAGCTAATTTGTACATACAGTAAGTCGAAATACTACATGAGAAGAATGGACTGTAGCTTGGTGGCACATATTTCTCTAACTGCTCAATTCATCTAGGAATTTTATTCCATTCAACAACGCTGCGTACGCTCCCACAAAGCTCATGCAGCACTGGTACACCAAGGCTATTTCGGCCGAGGAGCCTAAGCTCACTGCATTCCCAATTGACCCGGGGTGTGTTACATTCAAGCCCAAATTTCAAGTTAAAGGAATATTATCTGACACTTCCTCAGCTGGGCTCAGACAGACATTGGGAATCGGGGAGCCGATGCATTCGGCTACGAAAAAGCCGCCATTACCATTGACGAAAGTGTCCGAGGGGTCCTCAAGGTGATTGATGAATCTTCTAGAGAGACACACAGCGGGAAATTGTGGAAATATGATGGAAGCCACGAGCCCTGGTAATATTCCCAAACACTCCGGCAAGCTCTTGGGATCTTTGAATAGCCTTTAAGAAGAGAATATTGTTCAGCTGAAAGTCTCCACTCAATAACAACAAGAGGCGCAGATCCCTAACTACCAAGCTTTGGGAGAGTGTGTATTGAAAGGATAAGAAAACTGCCTTAATCGATTTCCTTTGAATGCCGACCAAAACAAGCCAGCGGACTCCCCCTCTCGGCTAGATTGATAGGTGATTTGAAAGCAATAAGCAATGCTTCCCTTTATGCACTATGATTAAGTGCCTACCATATATTTCATTTACCTAAGAAGAAAGTGAGTTCATATAAGAGAACAAGAAATGAAAACGAATGTATCCGGCTAGGTCTTTATTCTATCGGTCGGATATCCATAAAAGTCCACACATACTATCAACTTTTAAAGGCATGTGGCTAGGTACCAAAAAGTAAGGGTAAAAGAGAGTGTCCATAGAGTAGCACCCACTCAACAAGAGATTAGTGATCCTAGCTGTACACCAATGCCTTGGTCGCTGAGATGACTACAATGTTCATGTGGATGCATGGTTCTAGGCAATAAAAGGTACTTAAAGTATACTGTCGAAGCTTGGAATAAATACTAAATGGTTGGTAGAGACTTGGAATAAAATAGGCTTGAACAACCCTTATCTATATTCTACTAGCTCGAATAAAAATATTTCGAAGTCACAATACAATCTTCTATCAGGACATTGTAGCGTTAATACTACTTTAACCCTCAATAATTATCCTAAAATTGACAAGGGAGAGAAATTCTTGATAAGGTTCGTATCAGGCCTGCCATTCAGGCGACTAGATTAAGGTGATTGCAGCTTCTTTTGCCGAGCCAAGATGCATAAGTTAGATCAGGAAAACAATCCCTGTTCATGCAAATTCTCGTTCTTAGCTGTCTTAGATACGCAGCGGCTCTATCTTATCATCTCTATAGAAGATACTTGTACTATTCTGATTAGCTACGGACTTAATTCTAAAAAGCAGGTATGCCATCAGAGACCTGACGTATTCCTGATGCGTAGTTGGACCATCTCCTTGCCAATGCAGTCTTGAATGTGGGGACTTCTTTCTTCTTTTTTCAGTCTATAATCATCAGTATTTGAACAAATATATCGCCAAAAAAAAATTGGTGCTCACTTCTTAATATTCTCCCGGCAGGTGATCACTAGACATTTTCCGTCTACGGGTGTCTCGTTGGGGAGATACATCACATCGTAGTCTTGATGGCACTGCGCCAACAATCGCTTCGCAAAGACCAGTCGCTCGCAAAGGAAAGTGACTCGGCGGAGGACATGGTTGCGGCTATACAGGGTAAGTCAGGCATGATGAGGGCTAGAGCATGCGTGCACGCATTGCTCTCCAGGTACCCCAGATCCTTCTTTCCTCTGTTGATGATCCGCAAATCTCTCCTTTCAGCAAGCCATTTCGCTTGGTAGCGATGCAAATCGGCCATCTGAATGCGAGTGAGAGCTTTCCGATATTCCTTTCTCTCGAAATCGGCTCCCGCAAAGTCTGCTTGCTCGACCAAATGATGAATTTTGCCAGTGATCGGGGACCAGCTCAGGATGTCCCAGTATGGCTTCTTCAACCTCAGCGGGTAGCTCGCGAGATAACCCGATTCCTTGGAATTGTCTGTAGATCTAGAAATAAATGATGTGGTAGGTCTCTTCCTACTCGTCGAGGACATCGCCGACCGTATCAGTTTATGAGTAATGTGCCCGGTAGTGTTCCGGATACGTTGACCCTCGATCTCCGCTGGCGAGGGCTTGATTCGTCTGCCTGGGCGTACCTGTGCGTGAGATGGTGATATATCCATGGATTGGCCAGCTACGACGGTCATGAATGGGTCACATCACCTTGGAACTGGCCTTTAGTGGATCCTCTGATACGAAGTCCGTCTTGTAAGTACTCTCGATCAACGACATACATCAACACACATCTAACCACATATATCCAGCTGAGGCGCACAGCCGGGTGCATCCCCAGAGTACGTCGCCGCCGCACGAGCTCTCGCCCGCGAACTTCACCAAGCCAACGCGAAACTCATCTACGGAGGCGGAACAACAGGGCTCATGGGCGAACTAGCCCGAACTCTAGTGTCTCTGTCGGGGCTCTCGGCAGTACATGGCTTCGTACCCAAAGCACTACTTTCCAAACAGCCCGGAATCAGCATCGATTCAACCCAAGATCTCAAACAGGCGGAGCGGATAGTTCCGACGACTTTGGCCGCTTGCAGGAGCAGGAGCCTTCGATTACGGAGAGTGAACACGGGACTACAACTGTTGGGACAGACATGCAAAGCCGGAAGCGATTGATGGCACAACAGGTGCTTGATGGAGGCCCTGGATCAGGGTTTGTGGCTTTGCCGGGGGGGCTATGGGGCACTGGAAGAGGTAGCTGAGCTTATCACCTGGAACCAGCTAGGGGTACATGATAAGGGCATTGTGCTCTTGAACATCGATGGGTTCTGGGATGGCTTTCTCGTCTGGCTGAGGAAGGCGGTAGAACAGCGGTTCATTGGCCAGGGGAACAAGGATATCGCGGTGGAACGTACAAAGGGTTAGCGAGATAGTTGAGGCCCTTCGAGCGTATAAACTGGGTAGTGGGAGGTTGGAGCTTTCGTGGGATCAGGAGTGAAGAGATATAAGTAAACTTTCAGGAACTAGGGCATAAACAGTGGGGGTTACCAGGTTTTTCGAGTCGGACTGGGGTTTGTTTTCCGTTGTGGGTCTTTTGCAAAGCTAAACCAAAGATTGAAATAAGGCAGAAAACGGAGGGCTAGGACGGGCTACCTATATGAAGACGCCCCGCAGTCTGTGGCATTTCATCAAACTTCTCAGATTTAGGAGGAACGTGGGGAGATGGGGTGGGTTTTCTATAGTACATGCGGCTTGCCTAGCAGCATGCGGTATTAATTGTGAATTCAAAGCGGGGGCTGGTGCAATACATGCAGTTTCCAATCCTAAGGAATCTTTCGGCGTTAGATGGCTGGTTCCCACTTCTATTGGTTCCTCGGTTGATATGGAGACCCGCCACCAACGTCAGGGGCTCATGGGGCCATGACATCATGCTCAATTCGACCCGATATGTGATAATAAGAATCCAAACGCTCATTTCCATGGATTGACCACTACAACCACCTCCATCTATCTAGCATCTACATCAATTAAACATTTTCGATATCTTCATATCCTACCTACGGAGTAATACCTTGAAGATACATCAAGGTTAACCAACATAAAAACTCAGACCTAAGAAATTCCAACACCATGCCAAACAACTCATGGTCCTCCTCTCAAGACACCGGCGTTACTGGCGCCGCTAAATTTGTGACCTCCACTCTCGGAAACACTGTCGGGGGTGTTTCTCGAACCGTCGGTGGCGTTACGGGTGCCGCAACTCGAGGGATCGGCGGTACTATCAACGGTGCCACAGGAAGCGCCGGAAAGCCGGTGGGCGATGCGTTGGGAAGTCTGGGAACTGGGGTCGAGGACGGAGCGAGCAGGGTTGCAAAGGGGGTGGAAGATGCCGGGCAATGGAAATAAGGATTGGTTGTTCGACTCTAGATGTTTGGGAATCAGCGTTGGGAAATAGGTGGATAATTTGTCTTCGGTAGTTTCTACTTGATCCGCGAGTGGTGGTGAAATGGGGGAGATTGACTTACATCTGTTGGATTTCATATACCTATAATTTGCTATATTATATTGTGATAGTAGAAGTGTTCTTTGAAGCTTCCTTGACTTTAGACCTCATATCTTCCGTTTGACAATACATACACAAAGCCTCTCCACCTGGTGGTTGCGGTAGCTGCTTAGGGTTTCTTAATCAGTGGTGGGGGGGAGGGTTAGTGTTCCTTGGCTCCCGCTGTCTGTTAATTTTATTTTTATTTTTATTTTTATTCTTTTTTTTTTTTTTTTTTTTTTTTTTTGCCTCCGCGAGTCACGATCGTCACCGCCCT